>CM062812.1:278636595-279024095 GCA_031772625.1 Pinus tabuliformis
ATGATTTGAGTTTATTATTTCTTATATGTTTTGATGAACTAATGTTGTGGATGTGCATGGATATTTGAGTTTGTGGCAAAAGTTTAAATTTGTGAAAATTTCTATAAAGGCCATCACTTCTAATTCATAACCCCCCTAGTAGTGATCATTGCTTCCAATGATATATATATATATATATATATATATATATATATATAATAACTATGTGTCACTTGTTGGTGAGGTAGAGGTACTTATATATATATATATATATATATATATATATATATATATATATATATATATATATATATATATATATATATATATATATATATATATATATATATATATATATATATATATATATATATATATATATATATATATATACCACCCTTTTGGTGGTTGGTAACTACCTCTACCTCACCAACAAATGAAACATAGTTACTAGCTCATTAGTTAGCTTTTGTTTCCCACTTTGAAAGACAACCCCCTGTCTTTTAGGGAAACAATTAACTAGCTAATTCCATAATTTCTCAATAAAACTAGTCATCCATATTAGATGCCTATGACTTATTAATGGGTAATTTGTATTCACCATTAATTTTGCAGCCTCATCTCTTTTACCCACATGTACTCCAAAATTAATTTTCTAGATTTCTTTATTTAAAAAAAAGTCATAATTACATATTTTTAATCAATTATTATTAGTAATAAATTAATGATAATTAAATTCTTCACATGTTTTTCAGACTTAAAAATTCAAAAATAAAACACACATATACACAATTAATTACATAAAAACATAAAGTCAAGGGATATCACATCAACATTTCATACTCTGGTAAGTGCTAATTCACTTTTATCTTCAAAGATTTATATTTTTGGGCACCTTATATGTGATAGTTAGAGATGCCATTTAGGGCCGGTTAAAAGTTGAGGATGTGATTTTATGTGAGGTGACCTTTGGGAGTAAAAGTTTATGTAAGGAAACATAAGCTTGGGAAATACTCCTAACTTTTAAACACATTTTGTAAAGAGAAAGTGAACATGGTTAGCGAAGCAAACAAGCTCATATATTTTATCATAATGTACACATTGTCCATCCTTTCTTAATATACAAGAATTCTATAATAACTTAAATTTCTTGGGCATAGTTCACGTGTATTATAATTAGTATTATCCCTATATTTGGGTGTCTCTGTTAGTATGAAAATTCTTAGCAAGTTTACAAAAAATGCTTCACTTAAGTCACTAGTGACAAGTGACCCTAACAACAAAATATGGTTGTTTATACTTCAGATTTGCAATGACAAAATATGAAAACCCTATAGCAAAAAGATCATATGCAACCCAAAACATATAATGTAGTACCCAATCAAAGATTTCAAATGGAGAATGATTTTATTAATACCCCTGGTGAGGAAGATTTACAACATGGGTCCTTTTGATGTCCTCGTGCTTCAGTGATCTACTTATCTCTCTCAATATGCAGAAAACCCAAAAGCAAGATGGAACTCCAGTGGGAGCTCAAATGTCATAAGATGATAATGGTAACAATGATAATGATCATGGTGAAGAATGAATGGAAAACCCCTCTATTTATAACAAAGTATTGAGCCAAATTAGGAATTAGAAAACAATAAAATATTATTGACCAAATAAAAATTTAGCCGTTGTGAATAATTTATTACATTTTTTGGAGAGGGAAAAGATATTCAACATGGTCAAATATCTTTATTTAGAAAGTGGTTGAAGTAATTGACAAATAAAAATGTTTTATGAATTACTTTATGAGAATCAAGAAATAAATAATTATTAAATAGTGGTTTAATAATTATCTCATAAGGAAAATATGGAATAAATAAGGAATAATAAATAAACGGTGATTTATTTAAATATTCCAAGGTGGTCAAGTCAAAATTAATTAAGAAACAATTATCAAATAATGATTTAATAATTATTTATGGTGAAAATTAAATAAATATTGATTTATTCAATGTTTCTCATGGAGTTTTTGAATTTTAATGAGAAATAATTTAAGAAAAATGGTTTACTAAATTATTTCCCATCGTGAAAGTGAATTTATTATGGTAAAATTAATCCTACATAGTGTATTTTGATTGACCTATGAAGAAATTTCCATGTAATCATGTTTTGGGTGATATAATATTGCTCCCCAACGTAAGAGTGCCCGGAGAAAATCATATGACTGAAATACGTTGTAGGTTCCACTTTCACGAGACATCAAAAGAGAGAGAGAGAGAGAGAGAGAGAGAGAGAGAGAGAGAGAGAGAGAGAGAGAGAGAGAGAGAGCTGAAGTGAGACAAGGAAGTACTAATAATGGAGGGGGTTAGACCTTCTAATCTGATATAAGTCTCCTTTTATTTTGGAGTACATGATCTCAAATGAGGCGGGGGAGGCATACCTATGCTTACTGAGACAACTGAGTACAAATAACAATGGTGTGCCAAACAATGTGGGTCTAAGAAACAAATTACATGATACATAATACATGATATGTTGGCATCAATGGGTCATAAAGTGATACCATGATACAATGAGTCTCATATATATAATGCAACTGGAAAAACATAGGCCAGACCTGAATAAATTGACATATGTTGATATAAGTACATGAGACATAATTCCCCTCAAGGTGAAATGGTGAGGGGGGTTCACAATGAAAGAGGTCCTACTAAACAGAAAAGAGCTCTAAAGATCTGAATGGACCATCTGAAGGAGACCTACATACTTTGAGTGTTGCAAGCGACTGGAACAGAACCAATCAAATCTATAGATCTCCATCTGAGGTTGGATAATAATATGCTAACATTCGGGCATGTGGGGGGCTACCTGAAGGGCCACCCCCTCATGAGATCTGAAGCATCTCACACACACCTGGGAAAAGCTGGTATAATATGTTGGATCATTAGAACATCAAGTGTACAATTCTTGACCATGCAATAATGAGCTGGAGTTGAGCATGCGAGAATCAAACAATTCAAAGGGAAACGGGGATTCCCTTTCCTTGATTCGAGGCACCAAACAAATATGGAAATGGGAACCAAGGTACATCACCTTTGAAACCACTCTTCTAGAATAAATGTGTTGAAGTCAACAAAAGAGGGCTCACTAGAGTTGAAGAAATGGGGATTCCTCAACAAACTCGTGAGGATCATAGTAATTTGACTGAAGGATTGACACTAGGGATGATGATGAAAGGAAACAAGATGAGAGGTGGATTGATAACTTCCCTTGTCTGAGCATAATATGCATGGTTTTCCTAGTAGATATTGACTCAATTCCAAAGGGGATGGCCAATTACTCATATAAAGGATTTTCAAAGATAGATCTGTATAGCTAGAGGTCATATATGAGAAAAATGGGATGCATGCAATGAAAAGATGGTTGATACACTATAGTAGGACTCAATGGGACTCTAAACAAACATCATGGATGCAAGGGTGACTCAACTCGGATGCTTTGAACAAGGGTGACTCAATGATGCTACCACATGAGGGGGGCCCAATGGGGACCATAATGAGTAAATAAAGGTTACTCATGATGAAAATTGACATGTGAGTCAATCAATGCAAGGTAAAGTGGTACCAGGGTAAAAGTGGCTCATATGAAGAAATTCAAGTTTAATAGGCAACAACATGAGACCTCTTGGAAAAAAATGGCTTCCTGGTGAAGTGTCAAATAACCAAAAACAAAAAGAGACCCATTATAGAACTCGGTGAGATATTTGTAATGATGTTGATGGTTCATCAAACTAAGCTATGATTTGGTTGCAATGGGAAAAGGAAAAAACTAAGGGTTTTCCTATAAAAGGGCTTCCTGCCCCCAAATCCAATTCATTTGCATATTGACTTGTTGGAGAATTTGGAGATGGGGAGAAAGCCCTAAATATTAGTGAGCTAGTAGTAGATAAGCCAACTGTCATAATTGAGATCTACAAATTTAGGTTTGGTGACCTTACTTGTCTAAAAATTCCATTAATGCTTCTTGGAAGGATGGTTCCTAGTGAAGAATTAAGGAAAGAAAAATGAGGGAATGAAATAATAGGGGAGGTCTAGAATCATCTCTACCCACCAAGTCAATCATGAGGACCGGGTAGTAAGTGTGGAATCACATAGAGTAGAATTTTTGAATAGATGGTATCAATTGTTTGCGATATGAGATGTGTATATGACTCGCCGAAGAGTCTTCTAGGAAAAACTATCCATGTAATGAAAGGACAATCTAGCATACCTATTGATGAGCCTTGGTATTGCAACAAGAATGCTGCAACTCCCAAGGCTACCAACTTTAATTATCGACCCGGGGTTCGTACAAACTTAAGAGGTATCGGCACTATATGTGAAACATCCAATGTGTCCTTCCTTTTCTTTCATGATGTAATGGAGTGCATGTACTGAAGTCAAATCCTAAACTAATTGCAGAAAATGAAATGTTCGAAATGGAACCTTAACCTATTGCAAGAAAGAAAGTACAAGGAAAGAGACTGAAATCAAATGATAAAACACATCATTTTCTAACTAACTGCTAAGAGGCTTTGCTTCAAAAGAATGCTAAGTTAACATGTATGCAATCCTACTATCCTAAGCATGTAGATTCAAACCATCAAACCTTCTACTGCTATGCATGTAAATGAATAAAATAAATCTGTTTTTCTTTTTGTATTTTTTCATGTGAGAGTGTGAAAGCTAATCTCTTTTGGTGATGTGGCAAGTGTCTTGGAGATGATGGTGGATGGTTGGAAGACTTGGGAGACCCTTAGGTGACCTTGTGTGGCTTCCTAGAGGTTTTCCCTCAATTTGGCCTCAAAACAGGCCACTACAGGAAAACCTACAGGATGTACTAAAAACCTACAAGATCCCTTGAAAACCTACAGGATACAGCCGAGAGAAAAGTGATGGATGTTGAAGGTGATGGAATTAGGGAAGGTTGTTGGTGGATGGAATGATTCAAGTTAGTGCCTAGGACCACTTCAGAACTCAAAACCAAAGTTAGGAGATGGATGGATTTTCTCAAAAAGCTTGGAGATGTTTCCTTGTGAAATGATGAAATTGGTGAGGTTTAATGACCAAGCAAATCAAATCCAAATTGGATGGGACAATTTTTTTTATTAAATCCATATTCCAAGTGGAATTACTCAAAAATACCTTTGTTAACCCATGTAAAAAAAATAAAAAACATTACTAGTCAAAAATCTAGAAATTCAAGAACTAGTGAACTAGTAAATCTAAAAAATGCCTAACCAAATCAAGTGCGACTGCAATGGGGCAATTTTTGTATGAACTAGAATTTTTTTGTGATATAATTCAAGTGGAATAGGGATCATTAAAAATTTACCTGGTACTTATACAAAATGATTAGGAATCATTCCCCATGAATGGAGGAAGCTTTCCCCACCAAAATCCCTTGATTAGTGCATATGGTCCCTTGATTAGTGGAACACCTTCCTAGATTTTATCAATCATTGAAGTTCCACAATATGTGCCATAATTCCATAATATCTTGTTGATTTATTATTCATTATTGATCCTCCTGTTCTAGGGAACAAGTCCCTAAATTACCTCCTCCTTAAAATCTTCATAATATGCCCAATATTCTCATGATATTCCACAAAAATAAATAATATTAGGCACAAATATGAAATTATTCATAAACCTTCCTAATGAATATATTAAAGTTAAAAATAATTTATCTAATGCAAAAAGAGAGGTTTAATGTACAGAAGGATGGTCATAGGCCTTAAATTAATGTTTAATTTAGAGGTATGGGCCTTAATTTATGTCTAATTTAGAGGCCCATCACCCAGATCATTAGGGTCTAGGCTGAGGCATATGTTAATTAATTGAGAAGGTGACTAGGGGTTCCATCATGCCCCCAAGCATGATATACTGCCCCTCAACATATGTGGTGGTGGGGAACTAATCGGGTATGAAAAAGGTGGGAATGATGCCCCCAGCTAGAGGCATTTGTGGAGCACCACTGTGCTCCAAATGCTCAAATAAGGGATTCAAGCATTTGGCCAGAATGGCATGAGATCCTCTAGAGGATGATGAGTAGATGTAGGGGCAGAGGTGTGCCCCAATTTTGTAGGGATGGATGTAGCATGCTATGGACACGCCGAATGCATTTAGAATAGTGGTCTCTAAACACATTTTGATGATGTGGTTCGACATTTGTTGTTTATGGTTGTCTTCCCGTGGGAAGAATGTATGATGGATGCAATATGAGAAAGAAAATGGTGGATTACCAATATCACTTTGCACTGCTTATATGAATCAAATGGACTTAATTTATGGGTTTTCATACATGGTGTCACTAAACCAAAGAGTGGCTTCAGATATAATGAACTAATGCTCACCTACATGACACTAGGGTTGACCAACAACAATGTCTAAGGGACTGATTTTTTGGTTGAAAATGGAAGAATGATTCAGTTGATCATTGCCAAGGTGATTTGGAGTGATATGGGACTCTAGAGGTTCATCAAGGTGGGGAAGAATAATGGTACTATATTCAACACTACCAGATGCACTATGAGGGTTGGGGAGAATTGGTTCTACTGGAACCTTATAAATGGATGCCCCCTTACCCAAACATTGTGTGTCAATGTAATGGCCACAAGGTGGATGTGGTTTTAATTTATGGGTTTGAAGTAAGGGTGATGGAACCATTCATAATCATGGGAGGTAAGATTCACATGCTCATTGTCAAAATGGTTGAGGAGATGACTAGTAGATGTGACAGCTACTGATGTTGAAACTTAAGTGTCTTCTGAGGTAGGTTCGAAAGAAACATAATAGGAAACTCCTAAAGAGTCCGAATATATAGATCGCATGGATGATGACAGGTAGTGAATAGGGGCTAAACTATCTATCATCTTGATATGAAAAGGGGAAATTGCAATGGTGGGTTAGGAAACCTCCTATTCTGGTAAGGCAGTGGGGCCAAAAGCTGCTAGGAGAGGGGAAGTGGAATCACTACGAGCAACATCTAACTCGCAAATCACTTAAAGTGTATCATGAAAATTTTCAATATGAGGACAATGATGGGAGCAATTTCCATAGTTATCACACAATGTGCAAGGGTTATTTGTGCATAAGGAGTTTTTCTTCTTGGTGGACTCAGGTAAGGTGATATGGACCTCAGGAATGTTAGAGTCCTGGAAAGTGTTGGTGACCACATTCTTAATATGAGGGAGATTGGGACAATTATTGGTGGGATGCCAAATGACATCACATAAATCACATGAAGGAGAAGTATTTTCCGGTTTAGGAGGAGTGGGAATTGGGGTGCCTTGTCATTGCTTCCCTTCTTCTAGGATTCCCCACCCCCCCCCCCCCCCCCACCCCCTCACCAAATGATTTCACAACAGGAGTAGCTTCATACTGAGGTTGTTGTGGAACTGAAGCAAAGGAAGGGGAAGGAAAAATAGGTTGAACTAGAGTCAAAGCTATGTAAGGCTTGAGTTGATTGGGAGGAGTCTTTTTCCGAAGGTTCAATGTACCACACTAGGATCCCCAGAGTGATGTTAGGAAGACTCAATGGAGCCATAATAGGGGTAGAAAATATTCTTGGTGGAGGTAATAAGAAATGTACCTGACTAGAAGGGTAATGACCTCGAGGAATAGCTCTGGGATGGTTTAGACATGGGGGAACGATTCCTAGTTGAAAAGGAATATGAGTGATACCGTTGGAAGGAAATTGGCGAGGAGGAATTATACTTGAAGGTTGAGTTGAGTTGTGAGTAGGAGGTTACAGAGGGGATGACTGATGTGAAGGCGTACTAGACCACTTGTTGGTGGCCCGTGATGCTTGGAGCATGCAAACACTTGAAGAGCTAGGCTTAGAAGAGGTAGGTGGTGGGCCATAATAGGGACCAAGCAACATGGAATCTTTGTAAACTCTAGGAGAAACACCAATTAAGAAAGGGATAGTCTTATTGCTAATCACTGATGAGATAATGGTCTCAGGAGAGGTTTGAGACTAAGGGTCATCGTAAGTCAACTGATTGATAGTGACGATATTTCCATTAAGGGGAAAAAATATATTGCGAAAGACCATGGATGTGATAGAAGACATGGCATAGGTGTAACTACGACCCAAAAATATGTTATAATATAAGGGGTCATCAATGATTGCAATGTCAATCAAGAGTGTATTACCAAAAACAATGATGGGCCAATTGCAATATAAACTGAGGGGTTGTAAGGGGTGACCATCCCAAGCTCGAAGAGTAAAAGTGGATGGGGACAAGTTAGGGGAACCCAGTTGATTCCAAACACTAACAACCATCACATAGGTGGAGGCGCCTTCGTCTATTATACACCTTTAGACAGTGGCATTTTTTATGGAGAATGGTATTTGAAAGATAAAAGATAAAGGAAAAAGGGGATGTTACTCTTTATCAACATTAAAGACAATAATATAACTGTCATAGGGATCAACAACACCAAAAATAGATAGTAGAGATTTCCGCTAGGATGGGCACATCTGGAGGACTTCCAGCATTGACATGGTAGTAAGAGACTGCACCAAGTTATCTATTATGCTATAGGTATGGGAAACTTTAGAAAAAACAACATTTTGATGGAATGGACCTTTGGGGATCTTGGGGGGAACCTCGAATTTAGGTAGAGGGATTTGTAAGCTGGAATTTGGTGACAAGAGAGGTTCAATGGAAACTTGTGGTTGGGATTTAGTCACTGACTTCGCAGGAGGCTTGTCATATTGGTGCAACTGACTCTGGAGGTTAACTTGTTCAATGTTTATTTCTTTGGAATCCATCATGAGAATATGGTAATAGTCTTGGCCAGATTGTGAAGGTTGGGGGGCTACATTATTCTGTGTGGGTTGGGAAGCCACATATCCTTGATGACTAAAAGGATTTGTAAGCACAACTGATTGTGATGAAGTAGGAGGGGGAGGAGGTGACGCAATGGGGAGAGGTCCTCGAGAAGCAGTTGCTTGAGATTCCCATGGTTGGCACATCCAAGGTAAAAAGGGATATTTATGAGTATAATGAACAAAAAATACGCACCAGGTACAAGATTTATTGGTTATAAGAGCCCTTTTTTTCTTGGGTTATCTATCATATTGCTGGCTTTAGGGATTAGGTTGGTCACCCTTAGGGGAATTAGGTTGTCAGCCTCAGTTTCCCTGATTACCTTTAGGTTGTGGGTTCTAGTTATCTTTCCCTTTATTCCTTCTCTTGGGATTAGGGGGGATTGGTAGTACTCTGTTGTAGCATACACTTGACTCTATGGAGGTGGTTGTTATCGGGGCAAAGGAGGAGGAGGGATGGGAGGTTGAGGCACTAGTGCCGGTGGGGCTAGAGCACTAGGCGCTGCATAAGGATAATAAGGATTCATGTGATGGTACCTTGGTAAGGGTTGACCCCTGAAGGATCAAGAGGGGGATAGGTGTAAGTGGAACTCGTCCCTCCCTGGGGTTGACCATAACTCATAGGAGGTGGAGCACATGGTGGAGGTTGAGGGTGGGAAAGAGATCCAATGATACCATCAGTGGCATGAGATGCCCTCGGTGTATTAGTAGCAATGGGCCAAGGCAGATCAGGGAGGATAGTATAAACATAACCTAAATAAGCATATATCAGATCATATTTCAATCCTATCTGGAGAGCTTCTCCCTCAGTCTGAGGGAAATAGGAGGCGACACCTTTACCTATGGGGGCCAAAAGAGTTCTTAGAAACTAATCCATATATACACGGTCTTCAAACTCATGGGATCTACACATGCTACTCCTTCTGCACCATTCTTATACATGGTTAGAAAGGCGGGTGGCAGAAGTTTGACGAAAAGAGGTCAAGAGTTTGTTACCTATGTTGTATCGGAGAGGTAATTGGAAGTAGGAAAGAAAATCTTTGGTGAGATTCGTGAAGGTAGAATGGGAGGGATGTGGTTGGTCCAAATACCATTTGGAAGAAACTTCAGTTAGGGTGCCTTAGAAGAGATGAAGATGAATGGAGTATTTAGTAATGAAATTGATGAATTCCACATGTGAAAAGATCAAAGATGATTGGTGGGTTCTTCTCCAGGAATACCTTCAAACTTGTGAATGTTTTACGTAAGCTTAGTAGGCATAGGAGGTCAATTTGGGTTATGGAGAAGAGGATTGTTGATGAGCTAGATGAAATCAGGGAGGCTCAAACCATCCATATAAGGAAGCAAGGGAGGATTAGGGCCATATCATTAGAGGTTCCACCAGTGGGGTTACCTTGGTTACCACTTGGTTTTCCACCACCCACATTGGTTCCTAACATGGTGGTGGTGTAGGGATGGGAATATTTGGAATAAAAGGAAGGAATCGAAGAATCAGAAGAACTAGAGTTAGTAAGGGGACCCAATGGAGGGCTAGGAGGATGGGTTCAAACTCGAGAAGAGGGATTAAGATATCCTAAAGGAAATTGGGGGCGAATGATACAAAGTCTCCGCGACAAACACCTAGGGGCATAATGATGTCAAGACAAATATGTCTCAAGAGACTAAAGGGCTATGATATGAGAAAAAGAGAAACACACAACAAGAAAACACCTAGTGTAGTGGTTCAAAGTGCAAACTAACTATAATGATACGCTACTCCAATTCAAGAAAAAAAATCCTATCAAAGAGAAAATGACCTCTAGCCTAAAGGTGATATAAATCCTCAAAAAAGTCCCAATTATACTATTTCCGATGGCCTTCTAAGAGACTTCTTACTTGATAGAATTTGATCCCCACAAGAAGAGATGTTTAGAGAAAGTTGGGGTAGAGGACCAACTACTTACCCACAACCATTCCTATAGGGTGTTTTCCTAAGATTATCCACTAAGGTTATGTTCATCACACGGGGGTGGTTGAGACTTAAGATTCTTGGTGACCAACCACGACATGAAATTCCCTACCACGGGTTAGGTAGCCCCGAGGATAATTGTGCGCACCGTGATGTAGCCTAACCCCTTCTGAATCGGGTTTCTGATGCACTCCGGCTTTGGACCATGGGATGGTGAAGGGTTTTAAGCTCCCTAATATTTAAACTTTATATGTCTCAATGTAAGTGATCAATGGGTGTTATTGTAAGCCTATACTACTAATCCTACATATAACTACAAAGATTGTTTTGATCTTGGTGCCCATGTGGGATTAATCTATGTGAGTTAAGTTATTATGGTGGCTTGTTTCAAGTCTTGGCTTGGCGGTGTTAACCAAGCTCATGTTCGCTTAAGGTTTATGTGTGTGAAATAATGTTTTAACTGGATGAATTAATTAAGCATGTTTTGATGATGCCATGCGCTGCTGAATATAGAGTACTGGAAACTATAAATAATGCTGAAAATGGACAGTAAAATAAACAACAAATCAAGCACACAACCCCCTCACCCAAGAAGGATATCAAGAAAATAATAAATGGAAGGAAAAAAATTAACTCAAACACACAAAAAATGGCCCAAAGATCTAATGTATAAGGGATTGGGATCTAAAGGAAAAGGGATACTGAAAATGGTGCATAAAAGTAGTAAAAATCAGAGGTGAAAATGTTGGAAAAGGACATGCAAGACACTCCAAAATCTAGGATACACAAGGGGATCCTAAGGGGAAGGCAAAACAAAAATCTAAAGGGAGTAAAATTTTGAAGAAAACTATCCAAAAGGGTTGAAAAACAGTGGGAAAACCCCTAAAAAATAGAGGTTGAAAATGTTGCACACTAGACTCCTCAGCTTAGCAATTCTCTTGTTAGATGATGGAGGTGTACTCTAAACCCTAGGAGGATTTTTCCTTCCTCAATGAGAAAATACTAAGTGGATCTAGGCCTAGAGGTGACTATAGAAAGAACAAAAACCCTTCTCGACACACATGCAACAATCTCGGCAAAATCTGGAAAAAAACAAATTTTTTTTTTCTTGAAAAATTATAGTGCACAAATTGACTTAAAAAGTGCTTTGGGATAGTTTTTGGGTTGAAGAGTGTGCTCTGGGCGCTAAAAAAGGGTGAAAAAGTGCACTTTGTTCCTGCTTCTCTTGCTTGGCAGATTTGACCCAGAATGTGTCGTCTCCTATTTGGCTAGTACCTGTGACCTGTAGAAAGATGCAGAACTCCAACATAAATAGAAATTTTCCAAAAAATAAATGATATCTAAAAATAGAAATTGAGAGGGCTAAAAATAGTTGGAAAAACACAGAAGATAGTTGAAACAATAGTCAAGGTTTTGAATTACTACACCATTGGAGTCACCATTTGTTAGTGATTATGTAGTTAAATCCCCATTGGAGTCGCCATATGTTAGTATGAAAATTCTTAGAAAGTGTACCAAAAATGCTTCACTCAAGTCATTGGTGACAAGTGTCCCTAACAAAAAAATATGGTTATTTATACTTCAGATCTGCAATGACAAAATAAGAAATCCCTGCAACAAAAAGATCATATGCAACCCAAAACATATAATGACAAGAAATAAATAGCGTAGTAACTAATGTAAGTTTTCAAATGGAGATTGATTTTATTAAAACACCTTATGAGGAAGATTTACAACATGGGTTTGTAGATTCCCCTCCGTGGGATGGGTCATTTTGATGTCCTTGTGCTTCCCCGATCTATTTCTCTCTCTCAATATGCAAGAAACCCAAAAGAAAGATGGAAATCAAGTGGTAGCTCAAATGTCATAAGATGATAATGGTGATAATGATAATGATAATGCTGAAGAATGAATGGAAAAACCCTCTATTTATAACAAAGTATTGATCCAAATTAGGAATTAGAAAATAATAAAATATTATTGACCAAATCAAAATCTAGCTATTGTGAATACTTTATTATATTTTTTGGAGAGGGAAAAGATAGTCAACATGGTCAAATATCTTTATTTAGAAAGTGGTTGAAGTAATTAACAAATAAAATGATTTAGTAATTAATTTGTGAGAATTAAGAAAGAAATAAGTATTAAATAACAGTTTAATAATTATCTCATAAGGAAAATATGAATGACTAAGGAATACTAAATAAATAGTGATTTATTTAAATATTCAAACATGATTAAGTCAAAATTAATTAAGAAATAATTATCAAATAATGATTTAATAATTATTTCTAGAGAAAATAAAATAAATAACTATTTATTCAATTATTCTCATGGGTTTTTTGAATTTTAATGAGAAATGATTTAGGAAAAATGGTTTACTAAAGCATTTTCCATGGTGAAAGTGAATGTACTATGGTAAAATTAATCCTACATGGTTTGTTTCAATTGACCTAGAAAGAAATGGCGAGGTGATCATTTTTTGTGTGATAACAGTCTCATTGGTTGGAAGGCATTCTTGAAGATTTATATGTTGATCTGCTTCGCTTTATTTTATTTTATTTTTTAAATAAAATGGATAAGGGATTTTATAGTAATAAATCTAGATTAGGGATCATAACTCTTACATAGATTTCCCATTACAAATTTTCTATTAACGAGATATTGTTAAAACAAATTACATGCTCTGGGGCTACTATTCCATCTTAGAATAAAGACATTGACATTGTAAATTCTACAAAAATTGTCCAAGATAAGACAAAATTTACATATAATCATATAAGAAATAGGCACAAGGATTGGAACAAGGCTTCATATCATGATATTATAAGCAGTTATTCACATTAGTTCCATCTCTTCTGAGTCTGCATATTCATTTCCCTCCAACGGTGGTGCTAGGACCTTCATTTCTTAGAGCTGTTTGAAAATTGCCATTTCCTTTGATTTCCAAAGTTTCCAATCAAACACCTAATTCTCAAACTTCCTCAATGCTACCATAAACCCTTTGTTCCATATTTACCCGATGAACAAGTAGCTTGGCTTCTAGAAAAGGTTGGAACAACATCCTTTATCTTTCAAGCATATCCTCAAGCTTCTTGATGGAGACTAACAATGCATGTGTAGCGTCCAATAATATCTCTAACACTAGATTTGAATCTATATTATTTAGAGGGATGGGGGCTTTGGCCATTGTGTATCTCGAGCTGTACAACCAACTATAATGTTCACTGATGATAGAAATGTCGAGCATTAAAACTAGTATGAGACAAGAACCCAATAATAATGTCATAAATCGAGAGACTCAATATATAGACAAGAATATTACCAATCCAAGAGCCAAACATCATTAGGAAATCTAGCTCCATTGCCCAAATATTAGTCTAACGGGAATTTCAGGGAGGGAGTGGCATCAAATGACTACCATAACTCCATTTTTCTTCATGAAGCTCTGAACTCCATAACTGAGATGAAACACTCTGGATCCCACCTGTGATTGAATAAATAGAAAAGAAACCACTCTCTTGTTATGTTTGATGAGACATGCCACTTGAATTCCCATTAATAAAACAAAGCATAAATTTATGTGGTTGGAAGAAAGGATTTCAACGGAGACTGAGACCTGAGCTTTCAACCACTTTTCAAAGAGGTGACTAGGGAATTAGCCACATATCCAAAATGAAAACAAGTATAAGCTTTGTCATGTCCCGAATCAAATGGGGGAGATTTAACCATTTCACTTGCACAAAAATAAGACGAGCGTAGACACCCAAATCCATCTTACCATTGTTTATAAGATTCATTATCACTATGGAACTAGAGATATACTAAGAATATTGTCCATTTCGAGTGTACTTGGTTCCATAGCAGAGCCTTTTTTGGCTAAACTGTCAGCTACGATATTCAAATGTCTAAGGATGTGGAAAAACTCCAATTTTTCAAACTGTGAGGTAGAGATAAGAACTCTTAAATTCATGGGAGGGGAATCGGAAGTTATTGTTTCCCTAGCCTTCATCATTTGAAGGATGACAAGCATTGAATCTCCAATTACAATGAGTCTTGAAATTTTATTTTCTATGGCCACCTCCAATCCCTTCCACAATGCGAGGAATTCCACCAAATTGTTGGTCGCAAGGCCCAAACGCCATGTAAATTGAGACATTATTTTTCCTTTGTGGCTATAAAGGACCCCTCCTCTTGCCTCCCCTAAATTTCCTCTTGAAGCCCCATAAAAGAAGAAGAGAAAATTGAGATTTTCCCATTCTCCATTTGAGGAATTCCTCTTGACTGAGCCTAATACAGGGGACATGATGCTTATTAGGATTAAGCATGAATTTAGAGGAAGGATAAAATTTCCTATCAAGCATAATCGAGGCATGTTTTGCTTCATTCAATTCTTCAATATCTTCATTACTAAAGCCTTTGACAAAAATTTTCTTCAAAATGAAAAGAGAAAGCTTTTGTCACCACCATATAGGGAGATAACACTTAGTTTTTCAAATTTTCTTTATTCCTCACAATCCAAATGGACAAGTAAATGAATTTTGGGAAGGCCGACCAACAACGAAATGGCAAGGAGAATATGTTTGGCTCCAAGGATAATGAGAGCTCCACTTTTGAAACATGTCCTCCCATGACCCCAAAATGGAGTCAATGAAAGAGTAGGAGGAATCACAAACCATGAGGCCTCTAGGGAGAAGGGGAAATGATATAAGAGATGAGGGATATTTTCCTTAGAGAAAATACGTAGAGTGCATCTTGATGGGAAAAAATCTTTCTTTTCCTCAAGTTTTGGGCAGTGAGAATTTTCTGGTGTACAAGAAACCAACAAAAGGTATTTGTTTTTGGAATGTTGTCTTTGCTCCATATTTTAGACCACATTTTACAAGGGAGAGGGTGAGGAAGCCACTATACCATATTAGATTATCCATGCTTGACTATGAAGCTGTGATGAGGGCTTAAATTCCAAGGGCGATGATCTAACAAAGAGGTGAATTTTGGAGAAAAATGATTTAATAAACCTAGCATTTTATACCATTGAAGTCTAAGGAGAGCAGGAAGATTAGTCATCCGAAAAGGAAATATATTTCAAATTTGAAATTCCTTTCTCTTGCATCCATGCTGATAAATATTTATACTCATGAGATCCCAATAGGGAATATATGGAGAATTTATCCTTCCAAAGATTAATAGGGGCACCATTCCCAATGTACTAGCTGAGGTTATCTACCATAAGGGGTGTGGCAACTTTACACAATTTCCATATTTGGGAACCTAGTCAAGACCACTGCACAATCTCATATCTTAGAATATGAATTTTATTGAAGTATGTTCACTCAAAGCTATCTTCCACCATTCCTATGCATCATATATCAGACTCCAAATAATTTTTTCTTCCATAGTTAGATATATAAATATAGGATATTTTACACCTAATCCACCATTTTCTTTGGGAAAATGAACTATATTCCACTGAACCAAATGAAATTTATTTTCATTTTTCTTTCCCCCTTTCCATAAGAACATTCTTATCATAATACTCATTTGAGAAATTATAGATTTAGGAGCAAGCAAGCCTAAACACAAATATAATGAGAGAGAGGATAGAACATATTTTACCAATATTACCCTTCCAACATTGGTAAAACAATTAGATGCCTAGGTCTATATTTCATTCTTGAATTTGTTTAGGGTGTCAAGATTCAAAGTTCCCAATGAAATTGGAATACCAAGATATTTGAAAAATTGCCAATCAGTTGTAAGAGGAAATTCAAGAACTCTAGAAATATCCTAGAGGGTCGAAACAAAAATGTTCCAACCAATTATTTAACTCTTCATTTTGTTGGAAAGACCTACAAAAAGGTTAATATATATCTCCATGTGATCCAAAAATGGATCCTGGATAAACCTCTAAGTCTGAAAGACTTCATGCAAGAGGTAAAAGGTGTCAAATGGCACAAATCCTTTGTAAATCAGAGGAAAATCAAAATTGCACGTCGCTCTCAGAAATAGTCTCATTGCAGAGATATTGTCATTCCGAATCCAATGCAATTTGAATGGGTGAAAAAGGACTTCGGATGAAGGAGTTATTATAAAACGAAATTTTCCCAATGTCCTTAGAAAAGGAGGCAATTTCATTAAATTTTGATTTTTAGTATAGGCTCATGGGCTAATCCACAGCTGACACATGGCAGGCCGGAATTGGGCCATGTGGCCCACTCTGATTGTTCTAAGAGGAAATGAGGCATTAACGCTTAAGGGCCCTTGGATCTAAAAGATCAATGGATGGGAGCAAATCGCAGCAATGAAGCATTGATATCAAAATCGGTGGTGGCAGTCGGTGGAGATCGGCGGCATAATACACGAAGGGACCAAGTCGATGCAATGCCACGATCGCCGATATCGGCGGATTGCAATCGGTGCTGGCATAGACCCTATTATATGAAGAGGCCTCAGACTCGTGCGACCTGTGATTGCAACTTGTCGCATTGCAGTATCGCGTCGGCACAACACGTTGGTGTGGAGCCACATATGTTATATATATGTAATAAGCAATCAGCTGGACCCGATGGAAAAATAGGTGCTATCTCATATAATTTGAGATCTGCTATTGAGCAGTAAAAAGGGTCTTTTAACCTCTATTTATCCTACATTAATTATCAATCCAGGTACGATTTGTTATCTCAAGAGTGTAGTCAGTCTGAGGCGGTCACTTGTAAAGAGTAATGCTAGTAGTATAGTGCTTTTACAAAAGTAAATAAATGTTGGAAACAAACTCTAAATGTAAGGGCAAGGAACTGAAATGCTTTGTAATTAAATCATTCACTTAAGAAGCTACAACAATCATCAGTCAAGGATGTAGCAATGATAACTCTTTCCTTTGTAAATTGATGCAAATGAAAAGCAATCAAAGAGAAGATTTCCAATCTGGGAACTAGACAACAATGGTCAACGTTCGCTACAGTTGCAGATCATTCTGTTCATACCAAAGCAAATACTTGAAATGAAAATTCAATTAACAGGAAAAGGAACAACAAATAATCTATTAAAAAGTTTGAACGACAAATCTTAACCTACAGGAGTGAATTAAGCAACAATCGTAACCGAAAGGAATTGAAGAGAAATCTTGCACTTAGTAACTGAATTGAATAGCAAGCCAAGAATGGAATGACAAGCCTAAGTAAGTCTATGAAATATTGAACAATGAGCTTAAATCAAATATAAACACACAGCGAATGATGGAATCAATAATATTCATTCAACATAATAAGTATTAACCACTGTTATAAGGGAACAAAAATTTCGGTTGTAATGGAACAGTAATCTGAATGAACAGCAATCACAATTATAGGTAAACCATAGCTAAATGAACAACAATACCAATCTGTAAATGAAAAGCAATGTTACTCTATAAATGAACAATAGTGTCTTATCTGTAAATGAACAACAATGTCCAAATTAGACAATGCGATATGATTTTAGAATGAATAGCATGACATCTTTAGTTACAACTGATAATCTTACTATTCAAATACGAATTAAACATAACAGAGCCAGTAAATGAAATGTCAAGGAACAACATATTACTGATTAAAGCAAGTAAAGGAAATCAAACCACACACGACTTGTAATTGGAAAATAATGATACAGGAAGCAAGTGATCCATTAGGGTTGGGCCCTTAGCCACCAGGGATGCATTGCTGCGGTTACTCCAAAATTAGGTAACGGAACAGCAACGAAGTTTATGTATTGATCATAAAAATAGAGTTACAAAGATCCCTCTTCTAAAGAGAGTCGATGATCAAAGTTCAAATTGAAACAACAAATTCTATCAATCAACAATAATCCGCCCCTTGGGCTAGTAGCACTGTCCCTTTTTATAGTGGCTAGGCGGAAATACCAAAAATGCAGATAGCTTTGTGCTAATATTGAGTTTCTTCTTCCTTTTCCTGGCCCATGTGCTCCGATCTCGATTTCCTCGTCTGGATGCGGTTTCCTGTCAAAGGGACAATAGTTGGTTTTGCATTGTCTTTTCCTCCGAAATAACGATCTTCCATTTTCTTCATTTCTTGTATAGAAAAAGGCAATAATTAGTCATTTTACGTTAATCACAAATCTCTCTAACTTTATCATAATCCTTTATCATATGCCTATCTTAAAATATAAGGAAGTTATGAATTAAAGGAAAAGATAAAGAAATAAGTGGCAATTACATACCTTTTCTAATGCTCAAAACACCCCCCTGCTTACCCTTTTTCATGCCCTCATGAAAACATTGTAATTGACATGCAAGGAAGTTAGGGAATAGGCTAGAGAAGGATTTTTAGTCAGTGGTCTAAAGCCATGATTCCTAGCTAAGGCTTCAAAAATATGCCCTGTCTGACCTTCAGCCAATTCATATAAGGCTCTATATCCTGGTGCAGGATACCAGATGATTGGACTTCGGAACCTATAGCCTAACCAAGACGGGCCTTCTCTCAAGATGAGGTCACCATAGATAAACCAAGCGGTCAGCAACTAGCTTAAAATTCTCATAATTGAATGGCTCTCTGTTTCGGATATTCCGATTGGAATTCTGGTATCGAAATTTGGCTGCTGCTATGGCAAGGTATTTGATAGCTAGGAAGTATTCTACCCCTTGCCGAATGACTACTGTGTGAATAGGTCCCAATGTCTGGATCACACCCTTCGTTCTCATTAAGCTCCTATGTTTATTCCATAGTTGCAATGGGTCTCTAGGTTCACCCCTTACCCATAGATCTAACCCATTCTCTTGTCTCTGGAAGGTATTGTAGGCTTTAGTCCATTTTATCTGGTTGAAAGCAAAAGAAATAAATACTTGAAGCTGGATATCACCAACAAAAGGGCTAGGGTTCTTTTCTGTTTCTCCATCTAACACAAGATTATGTAAATAAAACTCACATAACAGTCGCTAAACTTTCACCCCGTAATGCTTACAACAATTTATGAAATCATCAATGGTTTTTATCTCTATAGGCACCCCTGCCTTGACAACCTTTTTTCAATTGTAAATATCTTTCCATCAAAAACAAAGCATAGTTTTTGGCGGGTGCCCTACATGCTAGAACATCAGTATACAGAGAAAATAAAGTATCAATTTGATTCATAACTGTGTCTAGTCTATGGGTCACCTTTTTGACTTTTTCCTCTGCCCTTCGCCATCCATCGAAGGCTTGGCTTTCTGATGCACTGATGTTCTTTAGCTGCTGTTGTAGTTTCTTATATTTCTCTTGAGGGACAGTTTCCTCTGTGAGTTTTCCTATCGTCTGCTGGGCTTGTGCCAAATCTTTTTGCAGAGTTACTATCCTCGGGTCATTATCCATCATGACATTTTTGGGCTGGAGATCTACTTGGATTTGGTTTTTATAGTCCATGTTTTCTTCTCACGCATTGTTTGATTGGAGGACAATGCCTCTATCTGGACTTCCTTATCACAGACTGGTGTGTTTTTTTTTGTGCTTCTACATTTGTAACAACCACATGATGTTCCTTGTGATCCTGAATATCAATGGGTTCGGTTTAAGTTCTTTTGGTCCTCATTCTACGGGGTTTTGCTTTGGTAGTTGCATGCTTTGCTCCAGAGGTTCTTTTTGAGCTTTTCCCCAGTTTTAGAACCCTTATTTGTTTTCGAAGTTGCTTAATTATATTTAACAGTCTTTTTTGTTCCTTTCGCAACTTTTTAATTTCATTTGTTTCCTTAGAAGGAACAGTCGTTTCTTTTCTTGGGCCTGGGCTTTGTACTTCAGGGATGATACCCTCGCCTTGGCCACTTTCCATGTTTCCTTCTTGTAATGTTTCTTTAGTGTTCTATTGATCATGTTTTTCAGGGGTAGAAACTCTGGTTTGATCTGCCATCTCCTAGGCAGCTTCTTCTTCTACTCCTTCATCGTGCATTTCTTCAGGTGTATTCTGACTGGGAACAAAGTGTTCTTGAGATTGTTCTTCTTCCTCCTCATCATCATACATCTCCTCATATGCACTCTTATCATGGGCAGAGTGTTCCTGCGACCCTTCTTTGGTATCGAGGTTGAGTGGGCTGTGAGGTTGGACATATTTGCCCATATTGGCCAAAATTTGGGCCAATTCATCTTCTTGCAAAGGGTTTTGTAGTGGACTTTTGCTGCGTTGCTCTGTTTCCTCCCCTTCTTCCTGACTAGATTGCTCAGTTTCCTCTTCCGGTTCTTCTTCTTCGTTTTCCTCTAATTCTTCTTCAATTTCTCCTCCTTCAAGTTGTGGGGTTTGCTCGTCCTCCGAGTCATGTATTTCTACAGGTTGGCTGCTATTTCCTTGGGAATTTACCAACATTTCTCTGCTTCTTGCCAATCTGGCAGATTGTCTTCGTTTCGATGGTCTAATTGATGTGCTAACAATGTGTTTTCATTTTGGGGCTAGCAAGGCCAGTCCCCCATCTATCGAGAAAATCAATTCTTCCCAACTACTCTGCTATTGGGCAAGACTGTAACTGACTATCAATCAGGTTAAACCATGATGGCTTACTATTGATTCTACATGGCGATATTTTCTTATACTTCGGGCAACATCATGCAATAAAAAATTTAAGAACGTAGGCAAATTCACAACACATTTTTGTTTTAATATGGCTAACAGTTTGAGATGGCGTGGTCTTACCACGTCTTTTCTGCCATCGCAAGTGATATAGCTTTGGATAATTCTCACCAATTCTGCCTAAGGCTCTCTCAAGGTTGTCGACAGGACTCCTTTTCCTTTAACAGTAAGGTTCTTCCCTTCATCTCGAAAGATGGTTATGGCATCCTGTAGTCTCACCATTTTTAGGGTCCATATAGGTCCAATGGCTGGCAGTCCCAAAACTTCAGCAATTATTTCATATGTTACTGCTATTTGTCTCCCTCTCACCATGGAATAATTTTCCTGCAAATTCTGCAGAAGTTCAATTGCCACCGTCTAATTAGATTGCTGTAGACGGTTAAGGTAGGCTATCCATCCTGCCCTTACTAAGATTTCGCATGCCGCATCAGAGACCATTAACACCTATGGCTTGCTGTGAATTGATCTTCCTCCCATCTTGTTCATGCCTAGCACACTGTAAAAACACAAAGATGACGATGGAACAACAAGCTGTTCAAATTTTTAGCTCACTATTAGAAAACACAGAGAAGATGATGGAACAACAAGCTATTTAAACTTTAACTCATCGTTAATTTTTACAGAGAAAAACATGGAAATGGCATTTGAACAGCAAGCCATGCATATTGGGAAATACAATACCGTTAGAATTTCTATTCCCGAGTTTTGATGAAGTCATAATACCTTTGAATAATGAGCTGACACGTATGTCAGTGAATTATGGAGATCACCTACGCCCCCCTGAAGTGTGATAGGCCATCCTTGGCCATCAAATAGAGGACTAGCATGCTGAACTACAATCATACAGTGGAATAAACGAACATCATATAGATATATGACATGTTTACAAAAATGAGCGGATTACCGAAATCGAGGCTTATGATGAAATCGCTAATAAATATGGAAATGTCATGATATGATGCGAAAAATAGAGGATAGGACAACTTGATGTGAGTAAAAGTTCTTATGCAGTCATTATCCACATTAACTATTATGATTGATTTATAAATGATTTTCATGTATCAAATGTTCGAAAGGTTTATATGACATAATCTCATTTGAAATCACTATAAAGATATAAGAAGAAGGGTTTATAATGTCTATTGGTGTATGAAAAATATGACTTCTGATAGCCTCCTGTTGCAATAGGTGTTCATTTTTCATGATTGACATTTTTACATGCCAAATATGTCATCTTTCATGCTGCAAGGTTCCATATTTCCAAAAGAGGTCAAAGAAGAAGCTGTGAAAGTGTGCTAGTCCAAGTGCCACTGCTGTACTCCAATTTTTGATGAGTTGTTCCATTTTTGAAGAGTTTTTTCAGTTAAGGGAAGGCCAAACAGTTTATTCTTGGCCTCCCCAGGTTTTAATTTCCTGTTTTAGAATATAGAGAATGATATTTGTCCAAACAGCTTAATCTTGGCAGATTTTGTAGATAGGTAGAGAAACAAAGGAGCCCAACTGCTTAACCTGGGCCCTTGGCAGAAATAAGCGTAGACTTAGATAGGAGGACAGAAAAAAGAAAAATTGTAAAGCTGGGTCTGCAAGTTTGAGTGCACCCAAACCAAAAAGAAGGAAAAATGCTAGGAAAGTAGGCTGGGTAGGTAGTTTTTGAGGTTGCAGAATGATGATTTATGATCAATTTTGTTTCAAAGTGTTATATATTTTCAGATCACAATCAGGATATAGTTTTTCATCTGGAGGAGCTCAAGCTGGACATAACTAACTCCCCTTTCTTCTTATTCCCCAAATCACTCATTAATTTCCTTAAAGAGATCAAGATCTGCTTGAGCCTCTTAATTTCATCATGTTCCATAACATTGGCCTTGGTGAAGATCTGCTTCACTTGAGGATTTCCATTCTTCTTTTACAAAGTTCTATTGCTCCAAAAATAGCCTAAGGTTCCTTACCTTAGCGCTTTCTCATCATCTTCATATTAACTACTGACTCTATTATGTAAATCCCTATCTGTTTTCCCCTTCCCTACTAATCTATGTTAATAACTCCCCTATAAAAATATCCCACCTTATAGCACTATAGCTATGTATTTTTCAGTCCTGGGACATAGTAGTCCACCAGGGGCTATTGTGAACCCATCCGTGTCAAGAAACTGGAATTGGTCTAAACCTCTGGTTAGACCAAGAACCTTTACCCCTTAAAAACCCCACATTTTACCCCTCCGCGGTCTTTTTCCAAAGATTAATGTTCAAAAGCTCGATTGAACGTCAAGTTATGTCCCCCCCGCCTAAACTAACCCACAAAAACCCACATGTCCTAAAGTTTTTACCCTCCCCGCCGTGCTATATCAAAATCCGAATATTCACGCTCCCGTCCATTATTCCCCCGCCGATTCACTTGTCCCGTCCACTATCTGATCGGGCCCTCCCCATCTGACAGCTCTCGACGATTTCGGAGGCGCCCCGCTGCTCGGCCGTTAGCTTCCGATGGCGAGGTGGTTTCTCTGCCGTACAAAAGACACCTGTCCGCCTTCTATTGCATCGGAAGGGCTCTGACGGATACCGCTCCTGTACAGAAAGCGGTCCGATGAAACCGCTTTCCGCCTTCTGTATGCGCGCCCCATGTCACCTATCCTGTTCTACGTGTCTACCTCATCACCGTGCCACGTCATCTGCACAGCATCGGCCTCCTGCCGAGTCACCCTTGCCACGTCACTGCCACCGTGTCACTGCCACGTCACCCATCGTACATGTTGACGTCATCCTACTGACGTCATCATGCTGACGTAATCCGCCGTATTGGGTCCCACCCGCTGACGTCATGCTGACGTCATCATCAATTTTTGGAGCGAGAGGCGAAAATCGTGCTTAGGAAGCCCGGATTCAAATTCCGAGGCAATTTTTCATGTGCGATTAGTGCCTAGCGCTAATCGCGCATGGCTACGGGAAATGGGCCGAAGTGGAAATCCCCTAATAATGCAGCCCCCAGCAAGCCCGAAAGACGCCGAATGACTTGTTTTTCTTCGCGAAGCTTTCAGAAAGGAGCAAAAGACAGTTTTAAAGGAAATAAAGGGCCGAACAGCGGCCATTAAATTTTTATTTGACCCACAGCAAAGGAGAGAACTGGACCGATTCATTTGTCAAAGAGTATCAGAGGAAAGGCGAAGCGACAAAGAGTATCAGTTCATTTTTAAATGAAAATCTCCAGTTCCCAAAACAGGTCAGCATTGAATGGCCTCCAGCAAAGTCAAATCAGGTGGTGCAAGCCCATCCCAGCTCTCAAATCACAGTTAAAGCACTTAAAGCCACCGAACTACAATGGAACAAAGGCCCATGCATAGTTATTGCAGAAGCACTGCACCAAGCCACCGAGGACAACACATTAATTCAGTTTTGATACGGTTGCCTTCAACGTAGCCCATAGATATTTTCCTGCATTTATTTATGATAGGTTTAAGTTAAAGTGATCATTTACTTTCAGACCTGTTTAGGTCAAAGTTGTAGTGAACAATTTTGGAGAACTTTTCCTATATATACCACCCTCTGTATTGTTTCAAGGGTTGGTCGATTGATAACTTTTCATTAGAGACTCGCACTGTATGTCTGATACTTTTTCTTTAATCAAAGATTGCTAAAGAGATTGGAGGAATGACTGTCTGATGTGTTGTTAATGGTCTCTGGAGACCGAATGATGGAATTCTTGTGCTGCAACATGAATCAATAAGTGCCTCTTACCTCTGTTTTCATTTTTCACCATCTAAATAGCGAAAAGAAAGATTAGCTTAGAACTTGTTTAATTGCACTCTAGGCTCAATTTCTGCTGTTTCTTTATGTTTTCATCTGAAATGACTTGGACATGAATATGAATTCCCTGTGGCTCATATTTACCCTAATTCACATGTGTTTGACAGTTATCTAGGGATTCTTTACTGCCCTTAGATAGAGCTCATCCACCCTTCTTTGTTAAGCTAACTGAGATATTCTTAATTGCCTCTCCTTCCTTAGCATTCTTTCCATCCTTTAAACTTGAAAATTTGTTCCATGTGCAGCTACCTTGCTCCTTGTTCCTCCTGTGACAAAGAAAACGCACCAGCAGTCCTACTCCTTGACTCCATGCCCAATGGTTTGAAACCTTCACACTATACCTGCCTCTTTACCTGAAAACATCAATCTTCCCTCCAAAACACAAACAAAACCCCTGAACTCAATAGCTAGCCTAAGATCATCATCAACAAAGCTAAATCAAAAAGAGAGAGCCCTCTCTAACTGCAGGTGGGCTAGAACCTGCAGTCCAAAGTTGGTTTGTGGTTACCTCGGTCGTATCCCTTTACTCCAACTTGGGGGACAACCTGAGCGATAACATAATGGCAACTCGACTGGGGACCTCCTCAGTTAAATTCACAAAACAGGTTGGAAGAATCCACTGAGAAATCAATTTTCTAATTGCTGTATATTCCTTGAAACTACAGATGAAGCCTGGATGTCAGCCAGGTGGCCTTTGAAACTGTCTTTGCTTTGCATTGACAGAAGTAAATAAAAGCTGCTTCAGTCAATCTTCATGCTAGTTTTAAGCTATACATAGCGGTTCCAAAATTTGATCAGTTCCTTGCTAATTCTAAAAACATTCCCAGAAAAATACCAAAACAGTTCGGAAGCTGGCTCCCAAGAAGAATCCATGATATACAAGGTCAAATCCCGACCCAAATCCCCCAGCTGCTTTTGAAAATCCGAACTTAATCCCAAAGATCCTCAGGAAGCAAGGGCAAAGAGAAGATTTTGCTGATTTGAGTCCTGAAGCAGCTCTCCCAAGTTGTGTTCCAACTCCTGTTAAGGTTTTATTTCGTTCAACCCCTACTTCCCCTTGTTCATCATCCACATCTCAAAGCACTCCATCCACACCTCCATTCACTGCACATACTACAACTACCACTACTGCTGTTCCAATTACTCCTGTTATCCCTGTTATCCCTATTGTTCCATTTATCCCCGTTGTTCCGCTTATCCCTGCCAATATGGCTAATAGATATGCACCCCTGCAATTGCCTGCTAATCCTGGGGCTTTACCTCAGGAGTACCAATCTAAAATTACCTATTTTGACAGTACCGGTCCTTTCACAGCCCTTCAACATACCAAAAAGATGCAAGACTATTTTGAAAACTACGAGATAGACGATGATAGCGTGAGAATGAGAATTTTTGTTCAAAGTTTAACCGGTGATGTAAGAACTTGGTTTAGATCACTTGTTGCAAATTCCATAACTACTCCGGATGAGCTTTACCAGTCCTTTACCAACAGATGGGAGAAAAATAAAGACCCCTTGCACATACTAGCTGAATATGATACAATTAAAAGAGGTCCTCAGGAGACTGTTTTGGAGTACTGTGCAAGGTTCAACAATGTCTATAATGCAATACCACAGAACTTGAGACCGCCCCCTGACCTTGCCTTGTATAAATTCCCTGATGGATTCGACCCGGATATGGCATACCAGTTAAAAGAAAGAGCTCCTCAGACCCTTGCAGATATGCAAAATGTTGCTGTCAGCGTAGAGGCAAACCTAATTGCCAAAAGAAACAGAGCTAGAATGGAAAGAAGAACCACCTTTAAGGAAGAACCCTCAACCTTAGAACAAAAGCTTGATGCTATTATCAGTGGCATGCAAAGGCTGTGAGACAGAGTAGAAAGCGTTGAGAGGAGATCATCATGGGATGGACAATAGTCCAATACCATAAGGAACCCAAATTTTAGGAAAACGCAGAACAGAAATGCTGGTAGGTCAAGCCCAGATCATGACATAAGACCCCCTTTCCAAGAAAACTATGCTGAGGCATCCACTTCTAGTGAACCCATAGAAGATACTCACATGAATATGATGGATCTAAAGGGTGAGCATCAAACTTTTCTGAGCCAAGAAGACCAAGATGAGCATGACTTCAGTCAATTTCAGACTAAGTCCGGTGAGTCTTTTGATTTTAAAAAAGGTTATGATACTGCTGTGTATGAGGTCCACAAACAATATATGCTGAGAACTAGGACCATTGATATTTCTGAACCTAGCAAACCAAAGGATGGCAAACATCCCAACAAGACTAAAAGTAAGGCTGTTGTAACAGAACCAGCTGATATACCTGTCCCAAATCCGCATCATGTGACTGTAGAAGACATAACAAAAATGCAGCCTTCTATTGGTCAGCCTCTGCCACCTCTTTCCTCTGAGAAAAATTCAACCAATGTTCCAAAAAGCTGTCCTAAAACTGAAGAACTGCAAGCAATCAATTCCCATAACACCAATAAACAAGAGCAAATCGCTGGTAATTCAAAAGAAGAAGAAAAAACTGCCATTATCAACACCAAGACTCCATTGGAAAAGCCATTTAACTTAGAAGCAGAGATTGGAAAACTTAAGATATCCATCCCCCTCTCAGAACTGGCCAAACACGATGTATATAGGCAACAAATTCAAATATCACTTCAAATCCCAGAGAATAAGGACGATGTAAATGTTTTGGATGGTACCCCTGAACTATTGTTTGGTCCAGAAGTTAATGGAAAATCAACATATGGACCTATTCCACCCTTTTATGTCAGTTTACATGTACATGACAAAATCTTGCACAATGCCATGTTTGATTCAGGAGCATCACACAATCTGATGCCCAAAGCAATTATGGAAAAGTTGAACCTTGATATTACAAGACCCTACAAATATTTGTACTCATTTGACTCAAGTCAAGTCAAGTGTTCAGGCCTCATCAAAGACTTGTGTGTCTCCTTAGTCCAATATCCCAACAAGACCATCCTCATGGATGTAGTGGTGGCTGATATCCCACCAAAATACGGTATGCTCCTATCAAGGTCATGGGGAGCAAAGCTCCAAGGATCCCTTCAGTTAGACCTCTCCTATGCCACCATTTCAATCTTTGGGCAACCAAAGAGATTGTATAGAGAAACACTCATGAAATATGTGGTAAGTAGTGAGAGTAAGCCTGAAAATTTTCCCATTTACTCAATCCATTCTGATATGGATTCTTTTATTTTGTTTAATGATAATACAAATTCTCCAACTGATGATGAGCCTTTAGCTCTAGAACAACAAGCACAAATCAATGAAGAATCAGTTGCACATACTTGTGAGACTGTCACAATAGTTAATGCAACCAGCGTGCTAGAAAAACCTCCCCAAACAGAAATTTCAAATCTGCCCGCTGCAAGAATGACTGAAATTCTTAGTACTAACCACAAGCAAGAAATCACATGGTATTTAGAGTTTGATGGCTCTGTCAACAAGTTAGGAGCAGGGGCAGGTGTCTGGATTCACAATACATATAACAACCATGCAGAAGGACATGCCTACAGACTAAATTTCAAATGCACAAATAACATGGCAGAGTATGAGGCTCTGCTTTTAGGCCTTAAACTGCTCAAAGCTTTAGGAGCTGCAAAAGTGTCCATTCTAGGTGACTCTGATTTAATCATACAACAGATGAAAGGTAATTTTGTTACCAATGACAATAGAATGAGAGCCTATAGGACTGCTGCCACTAATATACTCAATGCATTCACCGAATTCGAGCTTACCAAGATTTCAAGAAATCATAACATTCATGCACACAGCCTAGCCACCTTTGCTAGTACATGCAAACTTCCCTTTGAGCCAAACCATCACTTTACAGCTGAAATAAAACATAGGCCCACTATCCCAAATAACTTTAGAGATTGGCAAGTGTTTGAAAATGATGCCCAGATTTATAATTTCCTCACCCTAGAGCACGAGTTTTCAAATATTAACATCGACACAGATGCTATGAACAGTTTAGAACAGCAAACAAATGAAAAACAGCAGGCTGTAACAGCTGCAATAGCCAAACAAATCCTAAACCCGACTGTTTTTGGCAAAACAAACATAGAACAACTGAAACAGATGCATTTGGAAGAAATTGCCCAAACAGAGGCAGAGATCATTGACTTGAAGGATAACTTTTTTCCTGCTGGCCTAACTCCACTAGAAGACATGTTCGACGCCAATGATGTTCCCAGAAAGACAAAATTACAACCGTTGAACGCTGCTATAGAAGAACACAACATTGGGACAGCAGAGAATCCCAAAATAATCAAATTGTCCAAAAATTTACCACTTGATCAAAAGCCCAAGTATATTGATTTGTTCAAAGAATTCCAAGATGTATTTGCTTGGAGTTTTGAGGACTTGAAGTCCTATGACACTTCAATAATTCAACACACCATTCCCTTAAAACCAAACCAGAAACCTTTCAAACAGAAACTTAGAAGAATTAACCCTATGCTTCTTCCCATGATTGAGAAGGAAGTAAAGAGAATGTTTGAAGCAGGCATAATAGCACCCATCAGATTTTCTGAATGGGTATCCAATCTGGTTCCCACAAGAAAGAAGACAGGTGAGATTAGACTCTGTGTAGATCTGAGAAATTTAAACCAAGTCTCCCTAAAAGACCACTATCCTTTGCCCAAGATGGATCACATCCTACAAAGAGTAGTGGGGTCATCTAGAATCTCTTTGCTAGATGGCTTTTCTGGTTTCAATCAAATACTTTTTCACCCGGACGACCAGGACAAAACTGCCTTTACCACACCATGGGGAACATTTAAGTATGTTAAGATGCCATTCGGACTTAAAAATGCTGGTGCTACCTTTCAAAGAGCAATGGATATTGCTTTTGCCAAACAAATACATGACTTCCTAGTTGTCTATCTTGATGATCTTACCCCATTTTCCAAATCTGATGAAGAGCACCTCAAGCACTTGAGGCAAATATTCATGACATGCAGGAAATATGGCATTTCCTTAAATCCCAAGAAGTCCCTGTTTGGCCTTGAAGAAGCCAAACTACTTGGCCACATCATATCAAAAGATGGGATTAGAATAGACCCTGAAAGAATCCAAGCCATCCTCTAAATCCCATATCCCAGAAACATAAAAGCGCTGCAAGCATTCCTTGGAAAAATCAACTTCTTAAGAAGATTTATCCCAAATCTAGCTGAACTGATACGACTGTTAAGCAATATGTTAAAAAAGGATGCCAAGGTAAAATGGTCTCTTGAAACCAAGAAAGCATTTGAGAGTATCAAAACGGCCTTAACCCAAACCCCTGTCCTCACCAGCCCACAATTTGACAAAGATTTTATCATTTTTTCTTTTGCATCTGATCATACTAAGGCTGCTGTCCTTTTGCAAAAGGATGAACAGGGAGCTGAAAAGCCAATTGCATTTTTTAGCCGAGCCTTAAGAGACGCCCCTTTGAAGTACCCAATCATCGAAAAGCAGGCCTATGCACTCGTTAAGGCCATCAAGGATTTCAGAGTGTACATTTTATATTCACATGTGATTGCCTATGTCCCAAATGCTGTTGTAAAAGACATATTGACCCAAGAGGGATTAGAAGGCAAAAGAGGCAAGTGGATAGCAAACATCCTTGAGTATGACATATAAATAAAACCAACCAAGCTGATAAAGGGACAAGGTTTAGCCAAACTGATGCCCGAAACAAACTTTCAAGCCTTAGACATTAACCAACTGGACAATGAACAGGAGCTGGCGACTCCACAGATCAGTGAAACCTTTTTGCAATCCCCATGGTATGATGATGTATGTTTTGTACTTTTAAACCTGTTTGCTCCCCCAGGATTGTCTAGAACCAAGAAAAGATTTTTGAAAATGAAGGCTTTAAAGTTTTTTGTCATAGATGGTGCATTATTTTGGAGAAATCATGAAGGTATATTGCTTAATTGTTTAACCATGAATGAAATTAACAATGTCATGAAAGAATTCCATGCAGGTGACTGTGGAGGAAATCTATATTGGAAGTTCACTGCTGATAAAATTTTAAGAGCTGGTTTTTACTGGCCCTCTCTTTTTACAGATGTAAAGAAGTTTTCCATGTCGTGTCACAAATGCCAAATCTTTGAGGGCAAGAGAAAGATGTTACCTTTGCCCCTGAAACCCATCTCAACCGAAAAACCTTTTCAACAATGGGGTCTTGACTTCATTGGAGAAATCCATCCCTCTTCCTCAGGCCAGCACAAATGGATCCTAATAGCCACCGACTATTTCACTAAGTGGGTTGAAGCCATTCCCTGCAGGCAAACCAATGACACCATCATTATCCAATTCCTTGAGTGCAATATCCTTTCTAGATTTGGCTGCCCTGAGAAAATCATCACTGACAACGCTGCTGCCTTCAAATCCAAAAAGATGATTAGTTTTTGCCACAAATTTCATATTACCTTGGGCCACTCTATAGCCTATTACCCTCAAGGCAATGGCTTGGCCGAATCCTCCAACAAGAGCCTCATCAACATCATAAAGAAAGTGCTAGAAGAGAACAAGAAGAACTGGCACAAAAAGCTGGTAAATGCCCTATGGGCAGACATACTTTCAAGTAAGAAATCCATTGGAATGAGCCCTTATGAGCTAGTATATGGCATGGAAGCCAGATTTCCATCATCCCTGGGCATTCCGACCATCAGACTGTTACAAGTGATTCAGGCTGAACCAAATGACATTCAAAGAAGGATTAATCAGACCATTCATCTTCAACAAACCAGAGAGCAAGTTTATGACAGAGCTCAAATTTTGCAAGAAAAACTCAAAAAGATGTTTGATAAGAGAGTTAAGGCTGAGGATTTCTACATTGGTAACAAAATTCTAAGGTGGGACTCATGAAGAGAAGACAAGGGAAAACATGCCAAGTTTGATTTTTTATGGAGAGGACCATTCGTTATTTCTGCTATTCAGGGAAATAACACTTATTTTCTCAAGTCTGTAGAAGATAGTTCTGCTAAAGAAGGCCCTGTCAATGGCTGTATGCTGAAACATTACCATGATCCATTTTAAGGGATATAGGGCAGCTTTGTATATATCTTTTGTACAGTAATATTTGTATATATCAACGTTTTGTTTTATTTTTCTGAATATTAGAGGAGCAGCAATAAATCTTGTGGAGACACAGCCAATACAAGTGTTCCAGTTTTAAAAGCTCTGTCTCTGTACTAATTTCAACAAAACAGCAAGAGTGGCACAGTCACATCATAGTGATTCATGGTAAATGGGAGCTATTTGCAGTCTTCAGTCAAAAATATCAAAACAGAGGAGTTTTTTTAGTTTCATATCAGCACCCTTGGTCAAAGCAAAAGTAAAGCAAACACATCAGTTTTGATCCATGTGGTGAAAATGTTTCAAAGGTACAATGCTCCAGCAACATTCTACATAATAGCAAGCACGCAGAAGAAAGTAGGCAGTGCTATGCATTTCACAATATTTCAGTTAAGGAGAAGGTTGTTCATATTACTAAGTTTCAATTATCTAACAGCCAGCACAAAGAAGTTTCTTCAATCTACAACAACCACAGAAGATCAAGGCAGTCTGACCTGCTGTTCTTGGCTTTTCACAAGGAAAAGCCATCCCCAAGTGGAGCCACTGTTAGCCTCCTGTTGCAACAGGTGTTCATTTTTCATGATTGACATTTTTACATGCCAAATATGTCATCTTTCATGCTGCAAGGTTCCATATTTCCAAAAGAGGTCAAAGAAGAAGCTGTGAAAGTGTGCTAGTCCAAGTGCCACTGCTGTACTCCAATTTTTGATGAGTTGTTCCATTTTTGAAGAGTTTTTTCAGTTAAGGGAAGGCCAAACAGTTTAATCTTGGCCTCCCCAGGTTTTAATTTCCCGTTTTAGAATATAGAGAATGATATCTGTCCAAACAACTTAATCTTGGCAGATTTTGTAGATAGGTAGAGAAACAAAGGAGCCCAACTGCTTAACCTGGGCCCTTGGAAGAAATAAGCGTAGACTTAGATAGGAGGACAGAAAAAAGAAAAATTGTAAAGCTGGGTCTGCAAGTCTGAGTGCACCCAAACCAAAAGGAAGGAAAAATGCTAGGAAAGTAGGCTGGGTAGGTAGTTTTTGAGGTTGCAGAATGATGATTTATGATCAATTTTGTTTCAAAGTGTTATATATTTTCAGATCACAATCAGGATATAGTTTTTCATCTGGAGGAGCTTAAGCTGGACATAACTAACTCCCCTTTATTCTTATTCCCCAAATCACTCATTAATTTCCTTAAAGAGATCAAGATCTGCTTGAGCCTCTTAATTTCATCATGTTCCATAACATTAGCCTTGGTGAAGATTTGCTTCACTTGAGGATTTCCATTCTTCTTTTACAAAGTTCTATTCCTCCAAAAATAACCTAAGGTTCCTTACCTTAGCGCTTTCTCATCATCTTCATATTAACTACTGACTCTATTATGTAAATCCCTATCTGTTCTCCCCTTCCCCTACTAATCTATGTTAATAACTCCCCTATAAAAATATCCCACCTTAGAGCACTATAGCTATGTATTTTTCAGTCCTGGGACATAGTAGTCCACCAGGGGCTATTGTGAACCCATCCGTGTCATGAAACTGGGATTGGTCTAAACCTCTGGTTAGACCAAGAACCTTTACCCCTTAAAACCCCACATTTTACCCCTCCGCGGTCTTTTTCCAAAGATTAATGTTCAAAAGCTCGATTGAATGTCAAGTTATGTCCCCCCCGCCTAAACTAACCCACAAAAACCCACATGTCCTAAAGTTTTTACCCTCCCCGCCGCGCTATATCAAAATCCGAATATTCGCGCTCCCATCCATTATTCCCCCGCCGATTCACCTGTCCCGTCCACCGTCGGATCGGGCCCTCCCCATCTGACGGCTCTCGACAATTTCGGAGGCGCCCCGCTACTCGGCCGTTAGCTTCCAATGGCGAGGCGGTTTCTCCGCCGTAAAAAAGACAACTGTCTGCCTTCTATTGCATCAGAAGGGCTCTGACGGATACCGCTCCCGTACAGAAAGTGGTCCGATGAAACCGCTTTCCACCTTCTGTACGCGCGCCCCATGTCACCTACCTTGTTCTACGTGTCTACCTCGTCACCGTGCCACATTATCTGTGCAGGATCGGCCTCCTACCAAGTCACCCTTGCCACGTCACTGCCACCGTGTCACTGCCACATCACCCGTCGTACATGCTGATGTCATCCTGCTGGCATCATCATGCTGACGTAATCCGCCGTACTGGGTCCCACCCGCTGACGTCATCATCAATTTTTGGAGCGAGAGGCGAAAATCGTGCTTAGGAAGCCCGGATTCAAATTCCGAGGCAGTTTTTCATGCGCGATTGGCTACGGGAAATGTGCCGAAGTGGAAAGCCCCTAATCATGCAGCCCCCAGCAAGCCCGAAAGGCGTCGAATGACCTGTTTTTCTTCGTGAAGATTTCAGAAAGGAGCAAAAGATGGTTTTAAAGGAAATAAAGGGCCGAACAACGACCATTAAATTTTGATTTGACCCACAAAAAAGGAGAGAACTGGCCCGATTCATTTGTCAAAGAGTATCAGAGGAAAGGCGAAGCGGCAAAGAGTATCAGTTCATTTTTAAATGAAAATCTCCAGTTCCCAAAACACGTTAGCATTGAATGACCTCCAACAAAGTCAAATCAGGTGGTGCAAGCCCATCCCAGCTCTCAAATCACAGTTAAAGCGCTTAAAGCCACCGAACTACAATGGAACAGAGGCCCATGCACAGTTATTGCAGAAGCACTGCACCAAGCCACCGAGGACAACACATTAATTCAGTTTTGATACGGTTGCCTTCAGTGCAGCCCATAGATATTTTCCTGCATTTATTTTTGATAGGTTTAGGTTAAAGTGATCATTTACTTTCAGACCTGTTTAGGTCAAAGCTGTAGTGAACAATTTTGGAGAACTTTTCCTATATATACCACCCTCTGTATTGTTTCAAGGGTTGGTCGATTGATAACTTTTCATTAGAGACTCGCACTGTATGTCTGATACTTTTTCTTTAATCAAAGATTGCTGAAGAGATTGGAGGAATGACTGTCTGATGTTTTGTTAATGGTCTCTGGAGACCGAATGATGGAATTCTTGTGCTGCAACATGAATCAACAAGTGCCTCTTACCTCTGTTTTCATTTTACACCATCTAAATAGCAAAAAGAAAGATTAGCTTAGAACTTGTTTAATTGCACTCTAGGCTCAATTTCTGTTGTTTCTTTATGTTTTCATCTGAAATGACTTGGACATGAATATGAATTCCTTGTGGCTCATATTTACCCTAATTCACATGTGTTTGACAGTTATCTAGGGATTCTTTACTGCCCTTAGATAGAGCTCATCCACCCTTCTCTATTAAGATGACTGAGAGATTCTTAATTGCCTCTCCTTCCTTAGCATTCTTTCCATCCTTTAAACTTGAAAATTTGTTCCATGTGCAGCTACCTTACTCCTTATTCCTCCTATGACAAAGAAACGCACCAACAGTCCTACTCCTTGACTCCATGCCCAATGGTTTGAAACCTTCACACTATACTTGCCTCTTTACCTGAAAACATCAATCTTCCCTCCAAAACACAAACAAAACCCCTGAACTCAATAGCTAGCCTAAGATCATCATCGACAAAGCTAAATCAAAAAGAGAGAGCCCTCTCTGACTGCAGGTGGGCTAGAACCTGCAGTCCAAAGTTGGTTTGTGGTTACCTCGGCCGTATCCCTTTACTCCAACCTGGGGGACAACCTGAGCGATAACAACTTCAATACCATCAGCAGAGCTTTGCTACCCACAGGTGTCCATGACCTTGACAGAGTTGCTTATTTCACCCTTGGAACCATAATCCTTTGTGTATGCCTAGGAAAGTGTTGTGCGATGTCAGAATGGAGGCCATTGTGCTGGCTTGGTAACCAGATGAATCACAATGCCATTCACCAGGAAGGAGTGAAAGGTGGACAGGTCGGCTCGTGATGAGACCTCCTGTTCCAAGGACCTTTTATTTTTCTAATGTGCCTCTTGGATCATATCCCTGGTGTGGTGGCCATAGTGGGAATGCCACTTCACTTTCTTCCTTATGATCATGGTAGGCTAGCTCTTGATGAGACCCCCTATCCTTCATCTGACAAATCATATTAGTAATCATATAGATATGTATGTTTTCTTTTCCTTCTTTTCTTTTATATAGCACTTTCCTATTTATATACAGAGGGTGGCTCAACACTCCTTAAGAGTAGGGATGGTGGAAGAAGTCTAAACATCTCAATAGAGGAAAATATTCCCTTATTCTTATTCAATAATAATGATCAAAGAGAATTATGGGGATTTAGAAAGAACCATCATGATAAAAATAATCAATCAAATTAGTGTTAGTGAGAATAAAGACAGCAAAATGATATAAATAGTTGTGTCATTTCCTCTTTTCTCTTATCGATTCAAAGCAATTTCTTTAAAGATAATGATTTTTTTTTGGTTTGTTGATTTCAGTATCCTCTAGTTTTTGTATTCATGTATAAATGTATAGCTGTGCCTTACATGACCATTGCTCGCAAAATTCCTCTAAATGGTGAAGCACATATACACACAAAAAGAAGAAAAATGCACTAAAAAAGTGTTGTTCTTTAGATGGAACAACTGTTGTTTTTTTAGAGGGACAACAAAAGAATATTTGCACACAAAAACTGTAGTTCCTTTAAGAGGAACAACAAACAAAAGAAAAACATACTCGGAACTGCTGTTTCTTAAGAGGAACAATAGATGTTCCTTAATCGGAATAGCAAATAAAGAAAGTACGAAACAAAAATGTGGAAATGTTGTTCCTTCGGAAAGGAACAGCAAAAGCGAAAGTGCCAGCAAAAATGTGGGTGAGCTGTTCCTTCAGAAAGGAACAACAAAAAAATGAAAGTGTTGTTCCTTCGGAAAGGAAAAACAAAAATGCGGGTGAGCTGTTCCTTTGGAAAGGAACAACAAAAAATGAAAGTGTTGTTCCTTCGGAAGGAACAACAAAAATGCGGAAGTGTCATTCCTTCAAAAAGGAATAGCAAGGAATAGCGAAACGTGAAAATGTTGTTCCTTCGGAAGGAACAACAAAAGGGCGGAAATTTTGTTCCTTCAGAAAGGAACAACAAAATGCAAAAGTGATGTTCCTTCAAAAAGGAATAGAAAAACGGCGAAAACGTTGTTCCTTTGGAAAGAAACAACAAAAATGAAAAGCGTTGTTCCTTAGAAAAGGAACAACAAAATGGCGAAAATGCTATTCCTTTGGAAAGGAACAGTGTTATGAAACCAGCTCAAGAAAAGATAGAAAAGATAGATCAACGCCTTAGAATTCAACCTCTTCGAGGGGGAAACCTCCTTTACATACATAAATGAACAATTATTCGATGATTCAAATGACAAAACCTCCTTTCTATATATAGGAGTATAAGGAGTCACAATATAATCCAGTCGACCTAATAATAATAATATAAAACCACAAAAATAACAATAGAGGGATTCTATGGGGCACATTAATAACAATATGGGGGCAATAGGGGCACAACAATATAAATAAGGGGTATAACTACAATAGTAATGGGGTAATCACTAGTATTATAGGGACCCAACATGCCCCTCGCCTTCAAAAAAGTGTTGTCCTCAACGCTTGAGTAGTTCTGGATACTTCTGCATAAAATTCTCATCCTCCCATGTGGAATCTTCAGCAGATAAGTTCTTCCACTTGATAAGATACTCTGAAATTGATCGATTTCGTAGCTGTCGAGTTCTTGTTTCTATAACTGCTTCCGGTTCCAATATAATTTTTCCTTCCTCGTCAAGTTCTGGCAATATTGTTTGAACTGGGAGCTTGTCGCTTATAACCTTCTTTAAACATGAAACATGGAAAACTGGGTGCAATCGAGAAGCTGCAGGAAGCTCCAATTTGTATGCCATAGTACCAATCTTTTGCAACACCTTGTATGGACCATAATACTTTGGTGATAATTTATTATCCTTCTTAGCTTGCTTGAGGGACATTTGCTTATATGGTTGTAGCCGTAGGAATACCCAATCACCTACATCAAAACTTCTTTCACTGCGATGTTGATCTGCCTGTTGTTTCATTCTATTCTGTGCCAACACGAGGTTATCCTTTAAAAGTTGGAGGACTTGTTGTTGATGTTCGATGTGATGTTCCACTGCTTGAACCTTAGAATTTTCTCTTAAATATGATGTGATGGATGGTGGTTGATACCCATAAAGTGCCATAAATGGGGTCATTTTTGTTGCTGTATGAAAGGAAGTGTTATACCACCATTCAGCCAGAGGCAACCATTTGACCCATTGTGTCTGTTTATCAGATACAAAGCAACGAAGATATCCTTCCAAACATTTGTTTACTATCTCAGTTTGCCCATCAGATTGAGGATGATAAGATGAGCTATGAGCTAACTGAGTACCAAGACAAGAAAATAATTCTGTCCAAAAATTTCCAGTGAAAATGGGATCTCTGTCACTTACAATAATCTTTGGGTTTCCATGTAGCTTTTGAATTGTTTCCATAAATGCAGTAGAAACTGTACTGGCTTTAAATGGATGTGATAATGCACAAAAGTGTGCATACTTGGTAAGTCTGTCAACTACCACCATGATGACACTCTTTCCCTCAGACTTGGGTAAACCTGTGATAAAATCCATTGAAACCTCCTCCCAACGTTGGCTTGGAATGGATAAAGGTTGTAATAGACCTGGTGTCTTAATTGTTTCAACTTTATTTTGTTGGCAAACCAAACATTCTGCCACAAATTTTGAATATCTGATTTAAGGCCATCCCAAAAAAATTCCTTCTTAACCCTGTGGTAAGTTTTTAAAAATCCTGAGTGCCCTCCTAAGGGAGAAGTGTGCAATTCCATAAGAATCTTTTGTTTTAGCTGGGAATTCTTACAGAGGTATAAGCGATCTTTGTACCATAACGAATCATTTTGCCAGCTAAATGTATCAGACGTACTGGAATCTTGTTGTAGCTTTCGAATAAGTGCCCACACTTCTTCGTCATTCTTCCATTCCTCCCTTGCTTCGTTTATCCAATCTGGTTGGATAATAGAAATGGCGTACAACAATGCTTCCACATCCTCATCCTTTCTTGAGAGTGCATCTGCCACCACATTTTGCTTCCCTTTTTTGTAGATGATTTCAAAGTCATAACCCAACATCTTTGTGACCCACTTTTGTTGCTCTTCAGAGGATAATCTTTGTTCTAAAAAGTATTTAAGGCTATCATGATCCATTTTTACCTTGAAGTGTCTTCCCATTAGGTAGGGTCGCCATTTCTTAAGTGCATGGAGTATTGCCAACATTTCCTTCTCATAAATAGCTTTGCTTAAAAACTTTCCCTTGATTGGACGACTTTCAAAAGCAATGGGTCTTTCATCTTGCATTAAAACAACACCAATTCCATTTCCTGAAGCATCACATTCCACAATAAAGGTTTTTGTGAAGTCCGGTGTAGCTAAGACCGGTGCTTGGCACATTGCCTCTTTAAGATGTTCAAAGGCCTTTGTTGCTTCCGGAGTCCATGAAAATGCATCTTTCTTCAATAATGTTGTTAGAGGTGCTGCTATTCTCCCATAATTCTTAACAAACTTGCGATAATACCCTGTCAACCCAAGAAATCCTCGCAGATGCTTTATGGATGTGGGGATTTTCCATTCCTTAATGGCTTTAATTTTGCTAGGGTCTACCTTAACTCCTTCATGAGATACAATATGACCCAAATATTCCACCTCCTGGACTCCAAAGAAACATTTGGATCTTTTTGCATATAATTGTTTCTCCTCCAATAGTTGTAGCACCCTGTCAACATGTTCAACATGATCCTTCCAAGACTTGTTGTAGATTAGTATATCATCAAAAAATACTAACACAAATTTTCTAAGGAATGGTTTGAAAATTGAATTCATCAAACCTTGAAATGTTGAAGGTGCATTGGTAAGGCCAAAAGGCATGACCAAAAATTCATAATGACCCTCATGAGTTCTAAATGCCGTTTTCAGAATGTCTTCAATCTTCATTTTGATTTGATGATATCTTGAACGAAGATCCAACTTGGTGAAGTAAATTGATCCATGCAATTCATCCAGTAATTCATCAATGACAGGAATGGGGAACTTATCTTTAATAGTGAGCTTGTTGAGCTCCCTATAATCCGGACACATGCGCCATGATCCATCCTTCTTGTGCACCAATACTACTGGAGCAGAGAAAGAACTTTGACTCGGTTGAATTATACCAGCCTCTAGCATTTCTGCAACCATACGTTCAATTTCACTTTTTTGGACATAGGGATATCTGTACGGCCTGATGTTTGGAGGAACACTTCCTGGAATCAGATGAATAGCATGATCATGATCACGCATAGGTGGGAGACCTTTGGGAGTCTCAAATACCTTGGAATGATTGTCCAGGACTTTTTGGAGATCTGGAGAAATAGATGATTCTAATGTGGAAACATCTAGCGAACATAATTGTGCAATTACACCCCTTTGCTCCTTTTTTAGAAGCTTTGTCATACCATTAGAGCTGATTATCTTTCCTGGTTTCCCTCGAATACCCCTTAATTCAACTTCCTTTCCTTTCGTAGAAAATTTGATGAAAAGTTCTTGAAAATTAAAAGCTATTGTACCCAAGGATTGTAGCCATTGGACTCCTAGTACAACATCAGCACCTCCCATTGGAATGGAAAGCATTGGGCTAGTCAATACATATTCTCCCATGGATAGCTTGATATTATGGCACTTTCCAGAGCAATTTATTGTTCCTCCATTTGCAATCATCACTTGACACTCTGGTGCTGGATATAGGAAGCAATTCAATTCTTTTGCTACCCTACAATGAATAAAATTGTGGGTGCTTCCTGAATCAATCAACACTATTACCTTTTTCTTCTTGATTTGTCCTTCTATCTTGATGGTTTGAGGAGTGGTAATTCCCGCCAATGCATTACAAGATATGGTCGGATTTATTTGTTCTTCATCTAGGCTTTGTTCCTGGAGTATATCCTCTTCTTTTGACCTTTCTTGCTCCTTTTCTTCTTCCTCTTCACAATCTATGTAGAATAATTTCTTCTCAGCACACTTATGACCTTTAGTGTATTTGCTATCACAACTGTAACAAAGCCCTTTTGCTCTTTTTTCTTCCAATTGTTGTGGTGTCAACCTTATAGGTTGTGGAAGACTAGGGGCAACAACACTTCTGTCTTTATAGTTGTGAGTGGTATGCTTCCTGGTTGCCATAATTTTGCTTTCCATTTTTCTTGCTAACCTGAATGCCTTCTCTAATGAATTAGGTTCCCAAAGGCGAACATCATGTTGGATATTATCCTTTAAAGACCCTATGAACACATCAATCCTATGCTCCTTTGGAATATCTTTTACCCTTATGTTCAATTTTTGGAACTCCTCAATGTGCTCCATTATTGAACCCTTTTGTTTGAGACTTATCAATTGGCTAAAAAAAGTGTTGCTTTTTGTATCCTCATAATGTGCTATCAATTCTTCCGTAAAAATTGCCCAAGTGATAAATTGTTTTTGAGACCAAAGTCATTGATACCATACAAACTGATTTGGTTCCAAATATAAAGTTTCCATACGTACCTTTTGTGTGTTTTGCACATTATTGAGATCGAAGAACTGCTCCATCTGTAATATCCATGTGGCGGGATCCTTGCCATCAAACTTCCTCATATCGATTTTTGGAATATGGTGGGTCTTCGATCCAACATTAGAGTCTATGAAATCATGATTAACATTTCTTTTGTTCACATCATGAGTTTCCTTTACAACCTTTTCACCATTAGTAAGTATTTCTTGTAGAAAATTTGTCAAATCTGTCTTCAAATCTGCCATGTCTGTCTTCAAATCTGTCCTCAAATCTGTCTTCAAATCATCCATCTTAGCTTCCATACCCTTTATCTTAGATTCCACACCATTTATCTTAGATTCCATGCCATTTATCTTAGCTTCTGTTAGCTTTTGTGAGCGTGACATTTGTTGCACTTGTTCTTGTAATTTTGATATATCATGTAGCATTTCTTCCTCTTCTTCATGAGTCATGCTAGAGCTTGCAGGTTCCTTACTAGGTGTTTGCATTTTCTTTCCTTGGGGCATCAGTTACCGATAATAATGCTTTCCTATGCCCTTTGAATTCCTTCAAACCAAGCTTATGCAAAAATTTAAAATAAACTACACACTTTTTTTCACTTTGTAGAAGCCTGATATTGAATCTGATGTATCTCTGTGATTTCAGATCATCCAGTTCTGAAATTTTGAATTGTAGTAGCCTTCTGAGTCCTCTTTCCAATGCCACAAGTCTAACCCAAATTGGTTTCTCCAAGGAAGAGTTATGCAAAATCTCCCACAGTGACTTGCTTATAGACTAGTTCAGTAGAGCAAACTTGTACGACGTGCCACGAGTCACTGTTTTGACCTATGGATATAAAAATGCATACAAGAAACTATAGTCCATTCTATTTCTGTACCTTCTTACGAAATTTCAATCTGATCCCCAGAGAGAAAGTTATGACGATTTTCCCTAGGTCACCTGTTTGGAATGTAATTCAGGAGTTTGCAAAAAGACCAACTTCCTCAGATCATATCTCCGCAAATATAGCGCGAAAAGCTTTGAAATTAGGACCCAAGGTTCAACGCGATTTCTTCTCAAATGGGTTTTTTTTTCAACTTCTGAAACATCACATAAAAAAATTTATAGCGAAAATGCCACGATGACCTGTTTGGAGCAGTGAAACCCTAGAATCCAAAGCTCTGATACCAAATGTTATGAAACCAGCTCAAGAAAAGATAGAAAAGATAGATCAACGCCTTAGAATTCAGCTTCTTCGAGGGGGAAACCTCCTTTACATTACATAAATGAACAATTCTTCGATGATTCAAATGACAAAACCTCCTTTCTATATATAGGAGTCTAAGGAGTCACAATATAATCCAGTCGACCTAACAATAATAATATAAAGCCACAAAAATAACAATAGAGGGATTCTATGGGGCACATTAATAACAATATGGGGGCAATAGGGGCACAACAATATAAATAAGGGGTATCACTACAATAGTAATGGGGTAATCACTAGTATTATAGGGACCCAACAAACAACAAAATGCAAAAGTGTTGTTCCTTCAAAAAGGAACAACAAAAATGGCGAAAATGCTATTCTTTCAGAAAGGAACAGAAAAATGCAAAAGTGTTGTTCCTTCGAAAAGGAACAACAGAATGATGAAAGAGTTGTTCCTTCAAAAAGGAATAGCAAAATGTAAAAAATTGTAGAAATGCAGAAATCTGTACAGAAAGTAATTTATACAAACAGAACAGAAAAAGTTATTTACAAAATTTAAAAGCAATAAAATTACTTAGTGAACCAAAGGCGAGGAAGAATTCTCTTCCTTAGCCAGAATCTGCATGTTAGAATCTTCTCGGAGTTGCTGGTAGAAGGATTCTTGAGTAAGCGGTTTATGGTACAGTTGCACTCGGTGGCCATTTGCTTTAAAGGTATGTCCAGATCCATCAATAGTAGTCAAAGTAATGGTTCCATTTTCATGCACTTTCTGGATTTCATATGGTCCAAGCTAGCAAGTCTAAAGTTTTCCCGGAAAATCCTAAAACCTGGAATCGTATAGGAGTGCCAAATCTCCTTCGTGGAAGATTTTCTTTTTGATCAGGGCGTCGTGCCATTTTTCTCTCTGCTATTGGATTAATGCAGTATGTTGAGGAGCCGAGAGCCTGATTTCATCTAGCTCGTTGATTTGTTGTAGTCTATTGGTCTAGGCCTCATTTAAATCTAGATCGACCTCCTGTGTTGTTCTCAACATTTGTATTTCGAACTCTATTGGAAAGATGGGTTCCTTTCCAAATACTAGCAGATATGGTGAATAACCGGTGGTGTTTCTCCACGATGTTCGGTATGCCCACAAGGCTTCCGGTAATCTTGTAGCCCAATCACGTTTGTGTGACATAATGGTTTTTGTTAATATTTCCTCTATCACTTTATTTGTGCTCTCTACTTGGCCATTTCCCTGTGGGTGATACAGTGTGGTAATCTTGTGCTGAATATGATAGTTTTCTAATGTTGCAGCGATTTTATTACCTGCAAACTGTGGTCCTCCGTCCGTGATTATATCTCTTGGGAGGCCATATCACACAAATATTTGGAACAGGAAGTGAATGACAGAGTCCTCTATATTTCTTGAAAGTGCCTTTGCTTCAACCCATTTGGTCACATACTCAGTTGCTACCAGAATATATGTTTTCTGGTTTGATGATGGGTTGATCGGACCAAAAAAATCGAGTGCCCAGTGCTCAAATGGTTCGATTACTAGCTATGGGTTTAAAGGCATTTCGTCGGACTATCCAGGGCATCCCGCTCTTTGGCAACTATCACAAGCTTGAACAAATTTCTTCGCATCTTTGAAGATTGTGGGCCAGTAATACCCTGTTTGCAGAACTTTGTGACTAGTTCTTCAATATACAAAAATGTCCGCCACACAGTCCGTCATGATAGGATTTCAAAATGTCAAATATTTCATCTTCACAGACACATCTTCTAATGTGCATATCTGCCCCTGTATGAAATAGGTAGCCCCCAATCCAAGAAAATCGAGTACTACATTGCATAATCTGTTTTCGTTCATTAGGGGTCAGATGCTTTGGTAATTTGCCTACTGCTAAATAATTCACAACATCAGCATACCAGGGTGTCTTGACAGTAGTAGAAAATAAATGTTCACATGGAAATTGATCTTTGACTGCTGCTGTGTCCACTGGCTTCGACATTCGTGAGAGAAAATCAGCTATAGGATTCTCTTTCCCAGGTCGATCTTTTATTGTGATGTTGAATTCCTGCAATAAAATCAACCATCTTGTTACTCTACTGTTTGTAATAGGTTTATTTGCTAAATATTTTATGGTAGAGTGATCTATATATAAAACAACAGGATATCCAGTGATATAATGCCTAAATTTATTTACAGCATGTATTACAGCTAAGAATTCTTTTTTAGTAACAATATAGTTTAACTATGTAAGAGACAAATTCTTGCTAATATAATATATTGCATATGGTTTTTTGTCTTGTTCCTGCCCAAGGACTGCTCCAATAGCTGTGTTTGAAGCATCTGATGAAATTTGAAATGGTAGGTCCCAATTTGAACCTATGAGCACTGGGGTTGTTGACACAAGATTTTTCAGATCCTCAAAAGCATGGTCACATTTATCTATCCAAACAAAATCAACATTCCCTGTTAGTGCATATAGAGGTGCATCTATTTGAGAAAAATGTTCTATAAATCTCCAATAATAACCAGAAAATCCAAGAAAACTATGTACCTTTGTCTGTGTGTAGGAGTAGGTATTAGCAAAGTTATTTGAATTTTGGCTGTTTCTACCAGTACTCCAGCTACTGAGATATAATGACCTTGGATGAGCCCTTCGGTCATCATCATATAGCACTTTTCATGGCTCAAGCAGAGCTTGGTGGCAATACATCGTTGTAGCGCCTTTTCCAATGTGTCTAGTGCTGGGTCAAAATCATCTCCGTATGGTGTGAAATCATCCATGTATATTTCGAGCCCTTCATTTATTAAATCTGAAAAGATGCTGAGGATGGCCCTTTGAAATGTGGCAGGGGCATTGCATAGGCCAAAGGGTAGGACTCTGTAGGCAAATGTTCCCTAAGGACAGGTAAAAGTGGCTTTGTCCTGGTCTTCAGGGGCAATCTGAATCTAATTGTATCCACTGAAGCCATCTAAGAAAGAAATGAATTTATTTCCTGCTAATGTGTCTAATACCTAATTAATGAATGGAATGGGAAAGTGGTATTTCTGGGTTGCTTTGTTTAATTCTCTATAATCTACACAAATCCTTCACTTTCCATTCTTCTTTAGCACTGCAACTAGTGGAGAGAACCACTTGCTATCAGAGATTGGATAAATAAAGTTTACATCCAAAAGTTTTTGTAATTCAACTTTCATAATGACTTTCAGGTGAGGGTTGAGTCTCTGTTGGGGTTGGAAAATAGGTCTCGCATCCTTTTCTATATAAATGTGGTGTGTACATAGCTGGGGGTCGATTCCCTTCATGTCCAGATAATCCCATGCAAAATCTTCCTTATATTTTTTTAGTAGTTGGACCAGCTTTTCTTCTTGTTCAGGAGTCAGGTTATTATTGATGTTCAAGGTTTTTCTTGGCTCAATTTCTATAGTCTGCTGTTTGAAACAGAGGTAGTGGGTATTGTTTGATCATGAATTTCTTTGAGAGGATCTTCTTCTAGTTCATTATCAAATGTTGCCTCTATCATGTGACATTGTACACGGGATCTAGATTTAGTTTGGTTAATGAAGTTGTTAATAACATCATCCTCTGTTTGATCTTTAAAATCGAGGGCATCTTCTATGGTTAATGGGGACCTAATGTTTTCTGTGAGGTATGATACAGGATGTTTGTTAGTTTTTATTATTGTTACACTTGGCTGGGCTAGAGGGTATAAGGCTAGATTCTTGATATTACTCCCTCTAGTTATGGTCATACTGCCTTGTCGGCAGCCAATGTAAGCATCAGCGGTCACAAGCCAAGGTCTTCCTAAAATTAACGGATGTCCATCGATTTGGTTGTTGGGATTTATTATCAGAAAGTTGGCAGGATATTCCTAGGAATCAATGGATACCATGACATCATGTAGTGTACCTTTTGGCCTAACTACTGATTGGTCAGCCAGTTCTAATAAGGTGGAGGTTGGTTCTACTGATGTAATGCCCAGTTTTTGACAAGTGGTGGTTGTTAAAATATTAATTGTAGCCCCTAAATCAACTAAGGAATTTGAAAAGGTTTGTCCATTGATTTGCACTGTCACTATTGGGTTTCCTAGGTCTTCATATTTGACAGGTGCTTCTCTTCTTGATAACAGATCAGATAGGGTGCCAACTACTTGGACTGTTGGGTTATTTGTTATTCTCCTCCTTGGTTTTTTTATACAGAGTTCTTTAATGGTTTTTGCATATATTGGGATATCTTGGATAGCTTGGAGGAGTGGGATTTTTATGTACAAATTCTTTACTTCTCCCAGAATATCAAAGCCAGGATGTTCTATAGGGCGCGGTATGATTAATCGTTCTAGGAATGGGGGAGAAGATATGGTTTCTTGGTCATGAGTCTGTTGTCTGATCACATCTTCTTCTTTTAATGGTTGTTCTGCAGGTAACTGATTTTCAACTTGAGCATGTTTGTCTCCCTCAGTTTCTATAATATGCCCAAACCTTAATTAAAGGTCGTTGCACTCCCTTAGATCAGTTTCTAGTTTTGGTGTTTCGATTATTTGAATGGATTGAACTGGTTTGTTATTTGGGTTCGGGTTGGGTTGGGCTGGGAGTTTTGGCCTTAAGTTGGACTGGGGATTTTGTTGTAGTGCTGGCAGTGTAGGTTGAGGGAGTGGAATAGTTCCTGTTGGCTGATTCATCGGTCTTTTCTAGTTTGTCTGCTAGGCTTGACTCTGCGAAGTGGGAGGGGACCATTGTGTTGGATACGCATTGTTTTGCCAACATGGTGGAGCGTAGGGAAAATTAGGCCAATTAGATTGGCTTGTTTGGTTCGACCATGGAGATGATGAAGGAAATGGTTATTGTGACCAATTTGAGAAAGGAGGTTGATTTTGCCACATTGTATTATATTGTTGAGCATGATATTATGGAGGCTGGAAAGAAGAAGATGGATTAGGGAACATAACTAATTGTCGCGGCTTCCATTGACAGCGCTGATTAATTAGGTACATTGGTTCTGGTTCTTCTTCCGCTTCTTTGTATACTGCTTTCAGACCAGCAAGTGGGGTACAATTCTCTGTAGAGTGGTCTTTTGTATAGATAACATAGACTTGAACTGCATCTAGTGGGCACTCCTTGTGGCTGTGTTTCTTTCTGCATCTAGGGTAGAATATTGCCATATTTTGCTCTGCTTCTGCTTGTTTTTGTTTTGCTTGCATAATATCGGGCTGCGTTGCTAGAGTCCCCAATATATCAGTTTTGAAATTCTCTAGTAAATTTTCGATTTCTGCGCGAGTTACTCCTTCTCCAGAGAGATTGTTGTCCCTTGTGAACCTATCATGTTCCGTTGGTTTTAGCCTTGTGTTTCCTCACGAACTCCTGTTACATAAGTTAATAATTTCAACAAAATTTTCTTGATAAATATCTCCTTTTCCCATAATATTTAGTGTTTCAACCCATTGTTCCTTCATGCCTTTAATTAATGTTGTTTTTAATACATTTTCAGGTAAGTGTAATGATGCATAAGGAAATCTTTGAAGATTATATTGAAAATGTCTAACATATTCTTATAATTTCTCATTAGGTCTAGCTACCATCTAAAATATTTCATTTTTTAACTCTCTAGACCTACAATAAACCTGATATTTTTTTAAGAAAGCTCCTTTCATATGATCCCAGTTGTTTATGACACCTCCACCTAACTCCATAAACCATCGTAAAGCAGCCCCTTTTAATGTAGAGGGAAATAATTTTAGCTTTTAGGGATCAGTGGTATAGTTATACCCTCTACACAACACATTGAATTCAAACAAAAATGCATCCGGATCTTCCGATGTTAGGCCATGGAATGTAGGGATGTGCTAGATAGGAATGGCCTTCATAGGTGCATTAATTGCAATATTTACAATGGGATATTGCAGTGTAGAGGTTCGGGGGGTTTGCTGGTTGTGGGCCATTTGGTCGAATATGTGCCAATAACCTTCTGGGATTTCTAGGAGGGTATTTCTAGGCTGGCTAGAAGCAGGAATGGCCTTATTAGCACTTCCTTTGTCCGAGATGATGAGAGTTCCTTGCTGAACTAATGTTTGGGGGGATTTTTACTCTTCAGGTTCTTCAACTTGATGTTGGATGATTTTTACAACACTTCCCTTATCTGGGCTACTTAATGGCTGAACTATTCCAAGAGGAGATCTTGGTTCTTCAGTTTCCCCTGTTTCTCCTCTTCCTTCGCAGAGATTACTAAGGTTCCCTTCTTGTAATGATTTTGGGCTATAATTCTCAATTTATTGAAAATATTGCTCCTCTGTTTGGCTGTGCACCTTAGCAAAGGCTATAGATGGTGATCCTGTGGCCTGAAGCGAACTAGTAGGTTGTTTAGAAGCAGCTTTTCTAGGTCCTACTAAAGGTTGAGATTTTTCTTTTTTAAAGATTTAGGGTCACCGACCCCTTAGCTTTATTAGGTTTGGGTAGTGGTTTAAAATTCTTTTCAGGCTTTTTCTGCTTAGTCATGCACACAAATCAAATGCTTATTTCTACCCAAAATAACAATCAAAACTACAGGAAAGCGGGCGGGGGAGCAGGGTTGTTACATGCTCTGTACATAGGTTCTTACCTTCCGTTTTTAAAACCCAACTCTCTCCTAGCAGGTACTTACACTACTCTTTTTCCAAAAGAAACAAATGGTTACACTCTTCCCCGGCAACGGCGCCAAAATGTTGAGCAGTAAAAAGGGTCTTTTTAACCTCTATTTACCCTACATTAATTATTAATTCAAGTATGATTTGTTATCTCAAGAGCGTACTCAGTCTGAGGCAGTCACTTGTCAAGAGTAATGCTAGTAGTATAGTGCTTTTACAAAAGTAAATAAATGCTGGAAACAAACTCTAAATGTAAGGGCAAGAAACTGAAATTATTTGTAACTAATTCATTCACTTAAGAAGCTACAACAATCATCAGTCAAGGATGCAGTAATAACTCTTTCCTTTGTAAACTGATGCAAATGAAAAGCAATCAAGGAGAATATCTCCAATCTGGGAACTAGACAGCAACGGTCAACGTTTGCTACTATTGTAGATCGTTCTGTTCATACCAAAGCAAATAATTGAAATGACAATTCAATTAACAGGAAAAGGAATAGCAGCTAATCTATTAAAAAGTTCAAACCGCAAAGATTAACCTACAGGAGTGAATTAAGCAACAATCGTAACCGAAAGGAATTGAACAACAATCTTTCACTTAGTAACTGAATTGAACAGAAATCCAAGAATGGAACAAAAAGCCTAAGTAAGTCTATGAAATATTGAAAAACGAACTTAAATCAAATATAAACACACAGCGAATGATGGAATCAATAATATTCATTTAACATAATAAGTATTAACCACAGTTATAAGGGAACAACAATTGTGGTTGTAATGGAATAGTAATCTGAATGAACAACAATCACAATTATAGGTAAACCGTAGCTAAATGAACAACAATACCAATCTGTAAATGAACAACAATGTTACTCTATAAATGAATAGTAGTGTCTTATCTGTAAATGAACAACAATGTCTGAATTAGACAACGCAATATGATTTCATAACGAACAACATGACATCTTCAGTTACAACTGATAATCTTACTATTCAAATATGAATTAAACATAACAGAGCCACTAAATGAAATGTTAAGGAATAGCAGATTACTGATTAAAGCAAGTAAAAGAAATCAAACCACACACGACTTGTAATTGGAAAATAATGATACAGGAAGCAAGTGATCCACTAGGGTTGGGCCCTTAACCACTAGGGATGCACTGCTGCGGTTACTCCAGAATCAGGTAACAGAACGACAATGAAGTTTATGTATTAATCATAAAAATGGAGTTATAGAGATCGCTCTTCTAAAGAGAGTCGATGATCAAAGTTCAAATTGAAACAACAAATTCTATCAATCAACAATATTCCGCCCCTTGGGCTAGCAGCACTGTCCCTTTTTATGGTGGCCAGGAGGAAATACCAAAAATGCAGATAGCTTTGAGGTAGCAATCCCTCAGAATCAAAGGATCCTGTGGGATTCGCCATATCTTTAATCTTTATTTATCTCTTCATCCTCTTGCACTAATATTGCAAATCTTCTTCCTTTTCCTGGCCCATGCGCTCCGATCTCGATTGCCTCGTCTGGATGCGGTTTCCTGTCAAAGGGACAACAGTTGGTTTTGCCTTGTCTTTTCCTCTAAAATGGTGTTCTTCCATTTTCTTCATTTTCTGCATAGAAAAAGGCAATAATTAGTCATTTTATGTTAATTAAAAATCTCTCTAACTTTATCATAATCCTTTATCATATTCCTATCTTAGAATATAAGGAAGTTACGAATTAAAGGAAAAGATAAAGAAATAAGTGGCAATTGCATACCTTTTCTAATGCTCAACATCCGTCAAATGCCATTTTTCAATGTATTTACGCGTATTTCGTTATTTAACGAAATACAAAGGGACAGAGCCATTATGATAAGCGACAACGACCAATAGGCAGACCCGATGGGAGAATATGGCACAGTTGTGAAGGTTAAATAGAGAACGACTATTACTATGGATTCCAAGCGCCGATTGCCCCTTACATTACAGAAATGGTGGCCACCTTCCCTTTTGGCGTTAAGTAATGATGGTATAATGCTTGGAAGAGGGATTCGAAGCGGACGGAGGCCAGGGAGACCAAGAGACAATACTCTAAAACCAACAGGCAACACCAATTTGGATTTTAAGCCATGAATGTAAAACACCGGGGGCTGCTGAATTGTTGACAGTGGCCAGGTTGCTGTTGCTATTGAAGATTGTTGTTGGGGTTTTGTTTCGAAGTAGAAGCCAAAGAGGCAGTGCGTTTTGGCTTAAAGCCACAGAATGAAAGATAACAGGGGCAACTGAGCTATTTGATGGTGGCCGAGTTCTTATTTGTTGTTGAATCCGACCACAAATAGGTAGCAATGAGACAGCAACGTAGAAGCAAAATAGAAGCATACGGGGTCATTTGGAAGCCAAGTGAAAAGCCAAGAGGACTGTTTTTCTGATAGAAGGCAGAAAGAAGCCAGAGCCGAAGAGCCAAGATCCAAAGAGTCAGAGCCAAGAGCCAAAGAGTCAGAGCCAAGAGCCAGAACCAAGAGCCAAAGAGCTAGAGTCAGAGCCAAGATCCAGAACCAAGAGCCAGAGAGCCAATGGCCAGAGCTTCAAGAGCCAAGGGATAAAATGGTGTCTGAACCGACTGTTTATATGTATAATAGTAGGAGTTGATCCAAAGAGCGTGTAAAAAATACTTACACCATAATCCTAGAGAGCCTAGTTGAATTAACTAGAGCTCACGGAGATGTAGCCCAAGAGTTGTGGGTGAACTCCAAATTAATATTACTGTTCATGTGTCTGTTTTACTGCTGCATTGTCTCTGCTGCTTTATTTACTGTTATATGCATCTATATATCACTTTCGACACATTAATTTACAACACATAATCAGTTTAAAACAAATACAACCATACACCCATATTTTCAAGCATTTCTTAATTCTGCATTGGTTAATCATTAAAGACTTGTGAATATTTAAGCTTTGGAAGTGGGATAGGTTCTTGTAAGCTAGACAAGAAGCCTAAGAGCCCCATTTTCAGATCAGGTGGTATCAGAGCTCAAGATTGATTAACCACACCTTTAAGGAAGGATTATATCAAAACACTTGATTGACAAAGCAAAAATTGCTTGTCTGAAAGTTGTTTGAATATCAAGAGGCTGATTGTATGCTTGTTTTGTAGACTGACTATTTTCTGAGTCTGCAGAGGTGAAGGGAAAGCTATTGATAGCTCAATTGAAGAAGGAAAAATAGGAAGAAGGGCTGAAGGCATTATTCTATCCAAAGGACCTCGAGGCAATCCAAAGCACAAGAGGTTTGTTGCAAGGGGTTGCTTAAATAAGCTCTTTATTGATATCATTGAAGTTTTTTGTTCATTGGCATAATGAAAACTTCTACAAGTGGGTCCTCAAATTCTGCGTTCTTCACTAGACTCTTTGATGAAGACATGAAGCAAGAATTGTCCACCATGATGGATATGGTGAGAGAAATGTATGAGGATGGAAGGAAGAGTAGCATGCTTAGAAAGCAGTTGAATTCTATGAAGGAAGAGAAGCAGTTGCTTGCTGACAAATTGCAGGAAATGGAGAGGAAACTTCATATTGCAAATATGAACTTGAAAAGGATGCATGAGTTGGAAACACAACTCTTTGTTGCCCAAGAAGCCTTAGTCAAGTATCAACTTGAAGAAGAGGTAAGCCATTCCATTTTGTCTTCAAATTCTTTTGAGAATGCTTGTATTGGTTCTTTTGAGAAACATACTAAAGGCATAGGTTCCAAGCTAAACTCCAAGATGGGCTATGAAGGAAAGGGCTTTGGAAGCATGCACAAGGTATTGTTGAACCAATAATGGTTGGGGAAAGGCCCAAATATCTGGGTCTTGGATATGGATAGTCTTATGGAGATAGTTCCAAAGCTACCATGAAAGCCATTGAAATAGTCCCAAGAAGGAGTTTCAGTTCATGTCCTCCACCTCAAAGGTTGTATTCAAGATGAATGTAATAGCTTGAAACATCAATTGTAGGATGCAGGTGTTCAGAAGTGCACACCTGAACCAGAGAGTTGGGGAAACTCTAATAGCCTTGAAGAGTTTGATGTTGTTCCAAAGGGAGCTACTTCTTCATTTGCTTCATCTCCTCATAAAGGCAATAAAGGTGAAAGAGACAGGTATAAATTTGGTTCTAACTATATTCCTTTTGATTTTGCAAAGCATGATAAATTTCGACATAACTATGGGGAAAGATTTGCATGTTCCTTTTGTGGTTTGGATAACCATGATGTTTCTAGATGTTGGAAGAGAATGGCCTCATATAGGAAGTACAAGAAGGAAAAGAAGAAAGCAGCCAAAGGTCCATTGGACAAGGCAAATCATGCTATCAAGAGGATGCACTACAACCATAAGCAAGGACATCTTGCTGCAAAATGTTGGACACTGAATCCAACAATGCTTCCACTAAAGCTGAAGAAAGTGGAAAGAGAAGATGGAAAAAATGGAAGTGAAGATTCCATGAATGATGTGTCTCAAAATGATTCACATGTTGATGCTGTTGTGCAGGCAAGGGTAGTACCTTTTAAAGGTATTGGTAAGCAACAATTAGAGTTCTTATCCGATTAAGATTGCATGTCTATTGATGCATCTACATTATGTTTCATTACAACTTCGAAAGTACAATGTGCTTAAGTGAAAGTTGAAGGATGAAATGCATGCATGAGCGTGAGATGCATGAACACAGGGATGTTGATGATTTCCTTGTTTGTGAACATGTATGTGTAATTAACTTGTAGGCTTGATTGATTTGACATGCATGTGATGCCATGTTGACTTGAAAGAAGTTAACTTGGTCTCCAAATGGAGATAATGATGGAAGTTTCATCTTTTGGAAAAAGAGTCCTAATGGTCTTTTCTACATGCTTGACATGAAGAGTTATTTGGTTTAAAGGCATGTTTTGTGGGCCTGTTATCTAGTCCATCATTTGTATGCATATGTAAGACATGGAGGTGTTCACAAGATGTGAAATCTGTTTCTTTTGTTGAAGCGGGAGTTTAGCCCATCAAGTTGTTGTTTGTATTCCTGTTGTTGTTAACAGTTGTTGTTGGCAGCTTGTCAAACAAGTACAAATGAAATTTTTTTGGAGTAGATGTAATTCACATTTGTTGAGCCACCTTGGATCAATGATTAGGGAAAATAAGCTCAAACTACCTTCTATGACCATTTCAATAGAAGTTCTGCAGGAAGGCAAGGAGGAAGACAGTTCTTCTCAAGAAGACCAACCCATCCAGAGAAGGGAAGTGGTCAGAAGCTTTTGTTCAGAGGCACTATACAAAGGCAAGTGTAGGGAGGCTGAAAGAAGAGGGTGAGTCACTCTCATTTACTACTTAAATCAGTATATCAGTCTTTTGGAGACCAAAAGTTCTTGTAGTGGGAAGGTGTGATCCAAAAATGGATCCTGGATAAACCTATAAGTCTAAAAGACTTCATGCAAGAGGTAAAAGGTGCCGAATGGCGCAAATCCTTTGTAAATCAGAGGAAAATCAAAATTGTAGGCTGCTCTAAGAAATAGTCTCATTGCAAATATCTTATCATTCTGAATCCAATACAATTTGAATGGTCGAAAACAGACTTCGGATGAAGGAGTTATTGTAAAATGAAATTTGCCCAATGTCCTTAAAAACGAAGGCAATTTCATTAAATTTTGAACTATATTGAAAATTTTGATTTTTAGTATAGGCTCACGGGCCAATCCACAGTTGACACATGGCAGGCCGAAATTGGGCCACATGGCCCACTCTGATTGGTCTAAGAGGAAATGAGGCATTAATGCTCAAGGGCCATTGGATCTAAAAGATCAATGGACGGGAGCGAATTGCAGCAATGAAGCATTGATATCGCAATCGGTGGTGGTAGTTGGCAGAGATCGGTGACATAATACGCGAAGGGACCAGGTCAATGCGATGCCACAATCGCCAATATCGGCGGATCACAATCAGCGCTGGCATAAACCGTATTATATGAAGAGGCCTCAGACTCGTGCGGTCTGCGATTGCGACTTGTCACATCGCAGTATCACATCGGCACAACACATTGGAGTGGGGCCACATATGTTATATATATGCGATAAGCGATCAACTGGACCTATTGGAAAAGTCGGCACTATCTCATAAGATTTGAGATCCACCAAATGCCATTTTTCAATGCATTTATGCGTATTTCATTATTTAACGAAATAGAAAGGGACAAAGCCATTAAGATAAGCAACAATGACCAATAGGTAGACCCGATGGGAGAATATGGCGCAATTGTGAAAGTTAAATCGAGAATGACTGTTACTATGGATTCCAAGTGCAAATTGCCCCTTACGTTATAGAAATGGTGGCCACCTCCCCTTTTGGTGTTAAGCAATGATGGAATAACTTGTGGAAGAGGGATTCGAAGTGGATGGAGGCTAGGGAGACCAAGAGACGAGAATCTGAAACCAACAGACAAAGTCGATTTGGATTTTAAACCATGAATGTCAAAGATTGGGGGCTGCTGAATTGTTGACAGTGGCCGGGTTGCTATTGCTGTTGAAGATTGTTGTTGGGGTTTTGCTGTGAAGCAGAAGCCAAAGAGGCAGCGCGATTTGGCTTAAAGCCACAAAACGAAAGATAACAGGGGCGGCTGAGTTATTTGATGGTGGCCGGGTTCTTATTTGTTGTTGAAGCCGAGTGAAAACAGGCAACAATGAAACAACAGTGCAGAAGCAAAAGAGTAACCTACGGGGTCACTTGGAAGCCAAGTGAAAAGCCAAGAGGATTGTTTTTCTGATAGAAGGCAAAAAGAAGCTAGAGCCAAAGAGCCAAGATCCAAAGAGTCAGAGCCAAGAGCTAGAACCAAGAGCCAGAGAGCCAAGGGCCAGAGCTTCAAGAACCAAGGGATAAAATGGTGTCTGAACCCACTGTTTATGTGTAGAACAGTAGGAGTTGAATGAAAGAGCTTGTAAAAAGACTTACACCATAATCCTAAGTGCCTAGTTGAATTAACTAGAGCTCATGGAGACGTAGCCCAAGAGTTGTGGGTGAAATCCAAATTAATATTGTTGTTCATGTGTCTGTTTTACTGTTGCATTGTCTCTGCTACTTTATTTACTATTATATGCATTTATATCAATTTCAGCACATTAATTTACAACACATATTCAATTTAAAACAAATACAAGCATACACCCATATTTTCAAGCATTTATTAAATTCCGCATTGGTTAATCATTAAAGACTTGGGAATATTCAAGCTTTGGAAGTGGGAGAGGTTTTTGTAAGCTTGACAAGAAGCCTAAGAGCCCCATTTTCAGATCAGGTGGTATCAAAGCTTAAGATTTTAACCACACCTTCAAGGAAGGATTATATCAGAACACTTGATTGATAGAGCAAAGATTGCTTGTCTGAAGGGTGTTTGAATAGCAAGAGCCTGATTGTATGCTTGTTTTGCAGACTGACTATTTTCTGAGTTTGCAGAGGTGAAGGGAAAGCTATTGATAGCACAGTCAAAGAAGGACAAATAGGAAGAAGGTCTGAAGGCATTCTTCTATCCAAAGGACCTCAAGGAAATCCATAGCACAAGAGGTTTGTTGCAAGGGGTTGCTTAAATAAGCTCTTTATTGATCTTGTTGAAGTTTTTTTGTTCATTGGCATAATGACAACTTCTACAAGTGGGTCCTCAAATTCTACGTTCTTCACAAGACTCTTTGATGAAAACATGAAGCAATAATTGTCCACCATGATGGATATGGTGAGAGAAATGTATGAGGATGGAAGGAAGAGCAACATGCTTAGAAAGTAGCTGAATTCTATGAAGGAAGAGAAGCAATTTCTTGCTGAAAAATTGCAGGAAATGGAGAGGAAACTTCATATTGCAAATATGAACTTGAAAAGGATGCATGGGTTGGAAACACAACTCTTTGTTGCCCAAGAATCCTTAGTCAAGTATCAGCTTGAAGAAGAGGTAAGCCATTGTATTTTGTCTTCAAATTCTTCTGAGAATGCTTGTATTGGTTCTTTTGAGAAACATACTAAAGGCATAGGTTCCAAGCTAATTTCCAAGATGGGCTATGAAGGAAAGGGCTTTGGAAAGCATGCACAAGGTATTGTTGAACCAATAATGGTTGAGGAAAGGCCCAAATATCTGGGTATTGGCTATGGACAGTCTTATGGAGATAGTTCCAAAGCTTCCAAGAAAGCCATTGTAACAGTCCCAAGAAGGAGTTTAAGTTCATGTCTTCTACCTCAAAAGTGTGAAGGTTGTATTCAAGAGGAATGAAATAGCTTGAAACATCAATTGCAGGATGCAGGTGTTTAGAAGCACACACTTGAACCAGAGAGTTTGGGAGACTCTAACAGCGTTGAAGAGTTTGATGGTGTTCCAAAGGGAGCCACTTCTTCATTTGCTTCACCTCCTCATGAAGGTAATAAAGGTGAAAGAGGCAGGTATAAATCTGGTTCTAATTATATTCCTTTTGATTTTGCAAAGCATGATAAATTTCCACATAAGTATGGGGAAAGAGTTGCATGTTCCTTTTGTGGTTTGGATAACATGATGTTTCTAGATGTTGGAAGAGAATGGCCTCATATAGGAAGTAGAAGAAGGAAAAGAAGTAAGCAGCCAAAGGTCCATTGGACAAGGCAAATCATGCTATCAAGAGGATGCACATGCAATGCACTTACTGCCATAAGCAAGGACATCTTGCTGCAAAATGTTGGACATTGAATCCAACAATGCTTCCACCAAATCTGAAGAAAGTGGAAAGAGAAGATGGCAAAAATGGAAGTCAAGATTCCATGAATGATGTGTCTCAAAATGATTCACATGTTGATGTTGATGTGCAGGCAAGGGTAGTACCTTGAAAGGGATTGGTAAGGAACAATTAGAGTTCTTACCCGATTAAGATTGCATGTTAATTGATGCATCTACATTATGTTTCATTACAACTTCGAAAGTACAGTGTGCTTAATGAAAGTTGAAGGATGAAATGCATGCATGAGCATGAGATGCATGAACACAGGGATGTTGATGATTTACTTGTTTATGAACATGTATGTGTAATTAACTTGCAAGGTTGATTGATTTGACATGCATGTGATGCCATGTTGACTTGAAAGAAGTTAACTTGGTCTCCAAATGGAGATAATGATGGAAGTTTCATCTTCTGGAAAAAGAGTCCTAATGGTCTTTTCTACATGCTTGACTTGAAGAGTCATTTAGCTTAAAGGCATGTTTTGTGGGCTTGTTATCTAGTCCATCATTTGTATGCAGATGTAAGACATGGAGGTGTTCACAAGATGTGAAATCTATTTCTTTTGTTGAAGCAGGAGTTTAGCCCATCCAATTGTTGTCTGTATGCTTGTTGTTGTTAACAGTTGTTGTTGGCAGCTTGTCAAACAAGTACAAATGAAAATTTTGTGGAGCAGATGTACTTCGTGTTTGTTGAGCCACCTTGGATCAATGATCAAGGCAAAGAGTATCAAACTACCTTCTATGACCATTTCAGTAGAAGTTCTGCAGGAAGGTAAGGAGGAAGACAGTTCTTCTTAGGAAGACTAGCCCATCCAGAGAAGGGAAGTGGTCAGAGACTTTGGTTCAGAGGCACTATGCAAAGGTAAGTGTAGGGAGGCTGAAAGAAGAAGGTGAGTCACTCTCATTTACTACTCAGATCAGTATATCAGTCTTTTGGAGACCAAAAGTTCTCTTAGTGGGAAGGCGTGATCCAAAAATGGATCCTAGATAAACCTCGAAGTCTAAAAGACTTCATGCAAGAGGTAAAAGGTGCCAAATGGCACAAATCCTTTGTAAATCAGAGGAAAATCAAAATTGTAGGCTACTCTCAGAAATATTCTCATTGCAGAGATCTTCTCATTTTGAATCCAACACAATTGGAAAGGGTAAAAATGGACTTTGGATGAAGGAGTTATTGTAAAATGAAATTTGCCTAATGTCCTTAGAAAAGGAGGCAATTTCATTAAATTTTGAACTATATTGAAAATTTTGATTTTTAGTATAGGCTCACAGGCCAATCCATAGTTGACAGATGGCAGGCCGAAATTGGGCCATGTGGCCCACTTTGATTGGTTTAAGAGGAAATGAGGCATTAATGCTCAAGGGCCATTGGATCTAAATGGTCAATGGACGGGAGTGAATCACAGTAATGAAGCATTGATATCGCAATCAACGGTGGTAGTCGGTGGAGATCGGCGGCATAATACGCGAAGGGACTAGGCTGATGCGATACCATGATCACTAATATTGGCGGATCGCAATCGGCGCTGGCATAGACCCTATTATATACAGAGGCCTCAGACTTGTGCGATTTGTGATTGTGACTTGTTGCATCAGAGTATCGCGTAGGCACAACACATTGGAGCAGGGCCACATATGTTATATATGCGATAAGCGATCAGCTGGACCCGATGGAAAAATAGGCATTATCTCATAAGATTTGAGATCCGCCAAATGCCATTTTTCAATGTATTTACGCGTATTTCATTATTTAACGAAATACAAAGGGAAAGAGCCATTACGATAAGCGACAACAACCAATAGGTGGACCAGATGGGAGAATAGGGCACAGTTATGAAATTTTTAAGTCCGATACATTGTGTTTTATGCAGATTTTCCTGTGTTTTCACAGCGTTCTCTGTTACACAGAGAACGACTTTTACTAAGGGTTCCAAGCACTGATTGCCCCTTACGTTACAAAAATGGTGGCCAACTCTCCTTTTCGCATTAATAAATGATGGTATAACTCCTGGAAGAGGGATTCGAAGTGGATCGAGGCCGGGGAGACCAAGAGACGAGAATCTGAAACCAACAGACAACGCCGATTTCTCTTATTTTAAGCCATGAATGTCAAAGACTGGGGGCTGCTGAATTGTTGATAGTGGCCAGGTTGTTGTTGTTGTTGAAGATTGCTGTTGGGGTTTTGCTATGAAGCAGAAGCCAAAGAGGAAATGTGATTTGGCTTGAAGCCACAGAACGACAGATAATAGGGGTGGCTGAGTTATTTGATGGTGGTCAAGTTCTTATTTATTGCTGAAGCCGAGCACAAATAGGCAGTGCTGAGACAGCAACACAGAAGCAAAAGAATAGCCTACAGGGCCACTTGGAAGCCAAGTGAAAAGCTAAGAGGACTGTTTTTCTAATAGAAGGTAGAAAGAAGCCAGACCTGAAGAGCCAAGAGCCAAAGAGTCAAAGCCAAGAGCCATAACCAAGAGCCAAAGAGCCAGAGTTAGAGCCAAGAGCTAGAACCAAGAGCCAGAGAGCCAAGGGCTAGAGCTTCAAGAGCCAAGGGATAAAATGGTGTCTGAACCCACTGTTTATGTGTAGAACAGCAGGAGTTGAGCGAAAGAGCTTGTAAAAATACTTACACCATAATCCTAAGTGCCTAGTTGAATTAACTAGAGCTCACGGAGACGTAGCCCAAGAGTTGTGGGTGAACTCCAAATTAATATTGTTGTTCATGTGTCTGTTTTACTGTTGCATTGTCTCTGCTACTTTATTTATTGTTATATGCATTTATATCAATTTCAACACATTAATTTACAGCACATATTCAGTTTGAAACAAATACAAGCATACACCCATATTTTCAAGCATTTATTATTTCCGCATTGGTTAATCATTAAAGACTTGGGAATATTCAAGCTTTGGAAGTGGGAGAGGTTCTTGTAAGCTAGACAAGAAGCCTAAGAGCCCCATTTTTAGATCACCAAGATTTGTTTGAGTCCCATTGTGATTTGTCTTAATTCACACTCCAGAAGAAAGGTGTCATAAAGGACTTGAGAGTGGTTGACATCCTTTATATTGTGAGCAATGTTTATACCTTATAATTCCCCTTCGATCCTAGCTAACTCCATATTTCTGCTAAGATCTTTTACTACAAGAATATATAAAATAGAGGAGACGGGGCATCCTTGCTAGAAACCCCTAGAGGCTTGAAAAAAGTTGCATGGATAACCATTAATTAGAGGAACAATTTATGGTTCTTCCTAAACATACTATTATCCACTTTATGAATTCTTCACTAAAGCCCAATTTCTTCAAGGTGAAGAATAGAAAGGAATGTTGAGCTCTATCAAAAGCATTTTCCATATCCAATTTTGTTACCATGCCTACTTCTCCATATTGCTTGCTAGAATAGATAACCAATTGTACCAAGATGGAATTATCAAGGATCTACCTATGCTTCATGAATCCCCCTTGATTCTCTGAGATAATCACATGGAGAATCTTCATGAGCCTATTGGAAATCAATTTAGTCAATATTTTATATGCTAAATTACAAAGAGAAATGGGTCTAAATCGTGAGAAGGAGATAGGTTTAGCTTCTTTTGGAATTAGGTCTAGAAAAGAGGTATTTGAGGTCTTTTACAACCTGGGATTTAGAGGGGTTACCTAGTCCTTTTATATTACAAGAAATTACTTTCATCCTAGCTTGGAGGCCTTGGAATTATCTCCTCCTAATCTGATGGTCGCTTTCTCCTTGTTGCTCACATTTTTCAAAATCTTGGTAATCTGAGGCTGGTTTCCCATCTTAATATTTTTCTTCACCTGGAATTCCCGTATATATTTGTTGGAGTGTTGTTATTTAGCGTTATGGTTCTCCATTTCCTGATTAGTAGGGTCATTTTTCTAGTTTAAGATTTTCTTTGCACTTGTGAGAACCTTCTTGGTCCCTTATTCCATGAGATCTGGTGATTCAAAGCCTTTATCACACCTTGTAGAGTTTTAGGGGTTTGTAACACTATGTTGTACCTTAGTGTGATCCAAACTTGCAACTAATTCTAGTTCAACCTCTCATAACTCCCCATATTCTTCCTCTTCCACTTCCTCCACTAGAACAGTCTCTACGTTGCCTATTGCTAGGTGTGCTTGCTTCTTACCTTCATGAAAAAAGCTGCCAAAGGGACTTGCAGATGTAGAGGCCAAATTTTGAGTAGGGGTTATACTAGTTTTAGCTCCATTTTCTTCCTTTATAGGTTGTCCTTTTTTCCATATGCCATTGTTCTTCCTATGGGGGGGCTAACTCCTTAATGTTTCCTGACTTGTTCTTCTTGCAATCATGGCAAAGATGACCATACTCATGATAAATATTAAATTTTAAAGGAAGATGGTCATAATACAATGTTTGAGTGTGACTCCATTTTCCTTGAGTAAGGAATATCTACAAGGGTAAGCCCTTCTCAAGAACCACTTCGACACAAATTTTTGCACAGGGAAACTGCAGACCTTTTGGCTCAGTCTGATCATGGAAACATCCAAAACCATTGCCAATGGAATTCATACAATAATCACTCCAATAGGAGAGGGGAAAGTGTTGAATCTTAACGCAAATGGGCACTGCCATTGGAATGTCATCGTTTGAGTTAAAGTCAAGGGAGTAGTCATTCAAGTACATGCCTCTAAAGCCAAAAAAATATGGATTGGTCATAAACATAATGTCACGATGTTTCTTACATTTGAATAATGGGAAAACAAATACACTTACCACCACATAAACATTGAGTTCCCCTTGATCATGGGTTTCTATCTATTTTCTACCCATTACTTGACAAACTTAGAGAGGTCTACATTCCCATAAAGTTCCCAAACAGAGCTCTGTCAGAGAAGGTCAGTGAATTTCTTTGAAATCTCAGTGGCAAGACGATTGTAGGAGTATTATCTGCCTTCTTAGTAAATTTATCTTGTTTTTCCTTTAGGCGTGGGTTAATTTTGAGCGAGGAAATCAAGGCCAGAAAAGATGCCTCGTCATCCCCTCCCCTACCGCCCGATCCCAATTGTTCACGGATCTTAAGCTAAGAATCCACTGACATGTGAAGAAAGATAGTGTTTCAGACTAGGAGGAAAAAAAGATGACCTGCTTTGTTTTTTTTCCAAAAATTCGAAGGGACTTTCAAGTTACCTCCCAAAGATACCTTTGTTGAAGTATGTAAGTTCCTCCAACAATATAGATTTTAAAAGTGTGTCAAATGCTATGTTACACACTAGAATTTATATTTCAACATATTTGTAGGTAATGTAGCTTGCAAAATGGTCTTGAGAGCTTAGAAGTGCTCTCAAGTTTTATTTCATGCCCAAATCTACTTAGAAGGAAATTATAAATCTAGATAATAAGCAAGGTGAATTGTGTGAGTGGTTGAATCAATGTCTTAAATTATAGAACTTTTTGTCTCAAATTTGTTGGCAGTATGTTCATTATGGAGGAGCTTGTTGTGCATATTTTTTACCTTGATTTGATGCAAGGGATAATTTTGTTGTTGCTACCACATATTGCAGGATGATGTGCCTGCAAGACATAGTTTTCATATTGATGATGCTCATACTGCTAGATCATATTTTTTTCATGTATTTCCATGCATGTGTATCTACCATGGAGATCATATGATATGTTGCATTTGGTTCATATAGAGTATGCATATCATTGCTTATGTCTTTTATTTCTAGACATATGATACATGTTGCTGATATGTATTTGAATGACTGAGACATGATTATTTACTTAGTTGTTCATATATGAAGAAAGTATGATGTTGCTTATGATGTTTTGACTTTGATATGATATAATGCATATATATGGCTAAATCATGATGTTGGTGTTGGATGGAGTATGCATTTTATTTCCGATATTGTGATGGTTATGTTGCTACTGCTTGGCTTCTTCTCTCATGGGGAGAGTGAGTGAGTTAATGATTTGAAGTTGAGGAGATAATGAATCTATGTTGTTGATGGTGCTATAGTGCCAAATATTATAATATTATTTCTACTACTTAGTGCTTCTTGGATGCATTGCATATTGGCCATATCTTGATGTTGCAGAAGAGATTACTTGTATTGGTTCATATGCTGCTAGTATGAATGTTGTTTCTTGTTCATTTGATGCTTGATGGTGTAGAATGATGCTAGTTATTGAGCCTAATTGATGATTTACTACTTCATGGTATTGAGGATATGTATTTTCTACTGATTCTATGTCATATTTCCATGTTGATGTTGACAGTTGTTTTTTTTGTTGATGCCTATGTGGAACATGGTGGTGGTTGCTAGTGGCTTTCATGATCTTGCTGCAGGATCTTCATTGTTGGGACGATGATGGCTAAGGTGTTGAGATACCATGCACAAGAATATGATGTTGCTGGTTCTTCTATTGTTGCTGCTACACATTGAGAGATTATATCATTGCTTATGGAGAACTTGTATTTGTTGGAGATGTCATATATTGCATTTTTATTGGTGCTTCTGTATGGAGCATACATCTTTGCATGGAGGCCATCTATGTAATGTTATATCATTTTATTGGGTATGCATAGAGGAGAGAACAATTTTGTGTGACTGTAAAAGCCATGTACTATCATTGTTTCATGCTTTGGGTGCACTAGTCATGGAGAGACCCATTGTGTCATTTAGCTATGTATGGGCTAATGGGTGTCATGTCTTATGTTGTATATCATTTATGTAGCCCATTACATTGGGTATATGATATAAATTTGTTTCCATAGTGACATTGGTTGGTGATAGGAGAGTTTGTAGAGGAGTCATATGTTAGTCCTATGGATTTGTCACGACCATTTATTTATTCCATGGAGCATTGTCTATGCATTGTACTTCATTGTATATCATTTCTCAAAGTCAATTAGAGTGATGGTTCATGAGGACTATTCTCTTGTGCTTGGCAAGGAGGCATATTGAAGCATGTGGTTGTGTTCCTACACCAACAAAGACAGTGTGTTTGCAGCTTCATTACATGCTTAGGTGGAGCATGCTCAATTTTAGAGATTGCATGACAATGGATAGAGACATGTTGGCAATTGAGGTTCTTGTTTTATATGCAAATTCTTCATTTGCATCAGTATTATATCAACATGGTGTTGTGTATGATAGGAGGAGTATTCCTATCATATGACACATTATTGGCATTGTATTCAGTATGGTATGACCCATTTCCATTAATGTCAAAGTGGGAGATAATTTTGATGGATAGAGATCAACTTCAAAGTTGCAACCTCAAAGTTGGAGTGTGTATGGAGATCAACCTCAAATATTGGATATTATATTGAGGTTGACATCAATGCCAAAGGGGGAGCTTGTTGGAATTATAGTGTTGGCACTGATGTCAACATGGTCATGGTGTTGCTTGTCATATTCCTTATGTCAACTTGATGATGTTAGTAGTCCTCTTGATGTGTGATGAGTGTTTGGATTGTTGGTATTGTTGGTTGGCATTGATGTCAACTTGATTGTGGCATGACTTAGTGTAAGAATGGGAGGCTGAGTAGATATGGCTTCAGGACATGTTGTATTTGTTGAAGATGTTACTATTGCAGGTGTTTGGATTGCTACTACAGGTGTTTCATATGATTCTACATGTGTTGGAAGCAATGGAGGTGTTTCTACATGTGTTGGAGGTGCCTCTGCCAGTGTTCGAGGTAGTTGGATGACTTGATGTGTCTACTGCAAGTGTTGGATATGTTGCTATAGGTGCCAAATATGTTGCTACAACTATTGTAGGTGTTCAGATAGGTTGTCATTGTTGCTTGAGGAGCTAGAGGTGTTGGTCTTGATGATAAGTTTGACAGACGAGGATCTACATGTCACTGACTTGTTAACACTTTTCTTGGTCTATGTCATCAATTGTAGACTTGTCATAGAGGTTAGGAGGTGTAATTACAATTTAATGAAGGTGTCCAAGAAGTTTAGCAAAGTTATGAGCTGAGTAGAGTAGATTTTCCTTATGCATTGCCCCATTTGCTCCCATGCAGGGTTGTGTATGTGATTGAGAGGCTCCAATCACTAGGAAGTAGGCTTGTGCATGGGTCTAGTCAAAATTAGCTAGTGTTGTGCCTATGGCTGAGGGTTAATACATTTTTTTCTCCGGATTTCTCACCATTTCAGCTAATTTTTGTATTGTGGCGATGTTCTTGACCGAAAAGTTTCAATATATGGTCAAAAAAGGTAATAGAGCTTCTAGAAGTTGGTTAAACTTGATAATATCCATCAAGTAGTGGAGAAAGTGACTTGATCAAGTCAATGAGCTAAATCCAGATTAAATCAAGCATATGAACAAAGTTTGTGGAGCTCAATAGTTCTTAGTAATTATTGAGTTACCTCAATTCATCCATATATTGGAGGAAGCTCAATGATAGTATGTTTGATTCTCTTAATGTGTTGAGTGAGTGTGAGAGTGGAGTAGATTGTCCAAGCTGTGTGAGGGTTGTGTCATGCATATTTTATGAAGTAGTTTACAAGTGTTTCAGTAGTTAGCTGAAGTATGTTTCAGCCAGTATTTTGTGCAGCAAGTGAGGAGGTGAATTAGAGTTTGATTTCAGGGGTATTTGGAGATTGTTTTCTCAGAGCATATTCTTTACTAATCTGTTTGTGTGCAACAATCACTTGACAGCATCTTTACTTGATGCAAAGAGGGTTTTAGTTGATGTGTTGACCAAATTATCTGATGTAGTGTGTGGAGATATTGTGTTACAGTTTGTGGTGTGGATTTTGTTTTTGATTGTGTGCCTTGAAGATACATTATTGTTGTGGCTCCATATTTCTTCCCCTTCAATAAAAAATCTTTCATATATTAAGAAACAGGTCATCTTCTCTCCCAAAATACCCCCCCCAGTGCGAGGGTTTTGAGATTCCATATTAGTTGAAGGGAAGGGTAGAAATATTTCTTCCACTAATATGATCTTTGATCCACAAAGGGATTTCCTTCAAAAATCTTCCTCTTAACCCAAACTTGAAAACTACTTTTTTCTTTCAAGAAAAACTTACGATTTTCTACTGGAAATTTTGTAATGTACCTTTCCAATATAGTTTTCATTTAGAAATCAAAAACTCTATTAAGTTCATGATCTTGGTAGTGTAAAGCATCCAAATATGATGAAGTCTAGTTCCAACAGATTTGACTAGAACCTCGATCTCTTAAAGAATACCACAACCATCAAAACCAATGATATATATTTTCAAGGAATTTGACCCAAAATATTTCGTGCTGATCACTAACAGGATCATAGAAACCTCGTTCCTTCTGTGGCTTCTGCGGCTCTCTCACATTCCTTCTATGGCGCTGATTCCTTTTGCGGCTTCTCTCATAGGTCTGCAGCTTCTAACTCAATATCTAAGTCCTTCTGCTGATTCCTCCTGTGGCTTCTCTCACAAGTCTGCGGCTTGATCAAGAGCCCATCAAACGCTAACGATACGCGAGTCTTCCAACTTCGTCTCGATCATTCTATCCAGCCATCGCTTTGAATTTTCAATCCATGAAGGTTGGTAAGAAGCCTAAGGTTGCTAAGAACTTGTTGAAGCCCCGAAAATCGGGTCGACAACAAGGGGGATACCCACCCGGTCTGCACCTTGGTTGGCAGCTCCTTATCCATTTGGTATAGCGGGTCCGACTGGGGATAATGGGACCATTTTCCCAATCTATGGGTGTGTGTGTGTAGAATTGGATGTTGCTGATCTAACAGTTCCTATCTAAGCTATTCTAATTCAAACTTTAATCTAATTCTATACTATTGTAATCTAATAAAAACAGCACATCTAATCTATGCTAACCCGGGATGTAATTCTTTTATTATGCGATCTAAAGAGATTTCAAATAACAACTGGTAATAAAGATCATTCAGCGATTATCAGAAAGGAAATCAATTAAGATGAACTATTTCGCATAAAAAGTTAGGCCAAAACAGTTGTGAACAACATATCGCATAGTAAGTTATTCATACATTAAACATAAATAAATAGCTACCACCATACAAAAGTGCCAAATGATAACTCAAGCATTCATGCAATAACATATAAACAACTAAAAACTGTATATCACTTTAACATATAAGCAGAAATGGTCAAGAGATAAAAGTACCATTTATGACTGGTCCTACTCATAAGCTTCAAGCAAAAATGATTTATCTCTCCTTGCTCTAACATCTACTAAGAGTACAAAAGTGCAACATCAGTAGCAGATATCAAATGCAAACATCAACAAATATTGATCCATTCATTCACCAAAACCTCCTCTGAGGGTGCAAATGTGCATGTTCTGAGGACAAGTTTTTGATAAATTTCTGGACCCTTCTCTAAATGCATGAGAAGGGTTTAAATACTACTAACTAAATAGCTTAATTACACAGATTTAGGATACAGTTTAAATGACTGCCCTTTTTCTAAGAAAAACTATTTCTAAAAATTAAATCTAATATCTAACTATTTCTGCATTTTCTCCTTAATGTTGCAAGCATTCAATATTTGCCTGGGTAGAGTCAGCTGACTGTCTTCCGCTTTTGGTTGAGCTAAGCAAACAGAAATGGCAAGAGCTGGCACCATCTTTTCAGCAAAATAGAAGATATACTTGAGAATCATCTTCTGGCTATGTGGATTTACTGTGTATGCTCAATAATAATCCAAATTCCACTTGGTTAACCCTAAAATTGCCTCTGCCTTTGCTTTCTTGCGTTTTATGGGCTTACGAGTGACTAAGCAGTTAGGGACTTTGCTTTTTGAGCAATTTTCTCAGCGATGCGCGATTAGCGCTAGGCGCTAATCGCACATCAGAAACTGCCTCCGTTCTTTGATCCGGGCCTTTCTGGTGCGTTTTTCACCTTTAGCGCCTTTTCCTTCACCGGGTATAAGCTTCAAAAATTTTGTAAACATACTGCTTTCGTGAGCTTCTGACCTTGAGCGTTAAATCACCTGTTGATATCAGCATTGTTCAACTACTCATTCAACCATGGCTCTGACTGACAAATCAGTAATGGATAGCTCAGCAGCGCTCTAGAATTTGTGGCTCTATTGCATGCGGTATCTGTTCATGAGGGCATTTCTTCTCTGTTTCCGAGTATTGGAGCTTTACCCTTTTCCTTAATTGCTTCCTGCACATTGCTTCATGTTGTTTCTGTTTTTCATTCCTGCAGTTCACACATGAGGAGAGAGTAATTATAATAAAAATCGACAAGAAAGCTCTGAGCTCTACAGATGTACAAAAACATGCCACCTGACGTGAACTAACTCTTTGAAAAACACAAAACTGTCTTTTATTAACACTTGGCGTATCATTCATTATTTTCCATTAAAGCACGTATCCAAATTTTGGTTTATGGACAGCTTTTTCTTGAATGTTGAGCCGGGGAAAATCTGCGATGGACAGTTTCTGTGATTCGGATCGCAGCATCGCATCATCGCAGTATCGCGTTATCATATTTTCATCAAGATGTGTTATCGCAGGGTTTCCCGATCACGTTTATCGTAGAATCATAGATTGCTATTTCGCGTGATCGCAAGATCGCAGATCGCAGTATCGCGTTATCCCAAGATCGCAGATTTGTTACAATCGTTAAATGGTTATGTGTTTTTTATGCGATATTGCGATATGCGATATTGCATATCGGCCATCGGCGATTTTCTAAGGTTTTCGAATATGAGCGTTTCTTAATGCATGCGATGTGATGTAATTAGCGTCGCACTTCTCGCAGTTTATCCTTTTACTCACAAGGAAATGTCCTATCTTCTTTGCGCGATGCGATGTTTTCTTAAGGAGTAGTTTACATGAGTTTTAGTGGAATTTTTTGAATTTTTTACTAAGGGTCCCCACTTACCTAGTGTTATTGCTAATACTAAATAAGGAGGGGGGTTGTTGGTGGCCACAACAATTGGCGATTCACTTGGAAGAACCAGTTATCTTTGTTTTTCTATTGAATTTTTCAAACTTCCAAAACAGAATTTTTTTTAGAAAATTAAACTTTGTTATGGAAAGATAGAGTACATTATGCCTTAAACTATCAATGATATTTTGTTTCAACCTCTTTCTATTCTAATTATTTGCTTCCTCAAGCTAGTCCTTGTATTTACATCAGCCATTACTTGGTCTTGTAAAGATAAAATAAAGTCTCCTCTGTAAACCAGTTTTAAATATGCTCATTTGTCGTAGGTAGAGCCTCTGCTGCTAGCAGGCGTTTATAGCCTCGACAGGGTTACCTATTACCCAGCAATGATCCTGTATCCTACTTAAGGTGACCTACAACTTTCAAAGAAAAATCCATATCCACACTTATTGCTTTGATTTTCTTTTTTATTCTTAAAGAACAATGTCTTGGTTTGGTAGCCAAATTATGACACAGTCACTCACTCGATTCATAACTTTGCTGAACAAGCTGGCTCGTGATGAGACCCCTTGTCTTTTGATTGCAACAATCTTGAGTCATTGCCCTGTTGTGGTGGACAGTATTGGCAAAGTCAGCAAGTTATAATATCTGTGATCATGATAAGCCAGCTCGTGATGAGACATCTTATTCTTCAAGATATAGTGTATCCTTGGATTATTCCTCTGAAAGCTGCAATTTTCCTTAGCAGGGAGGAAGTCATTGTTTCCTTAAGATAGCGTTGGACGACAATAATAGAGTTTTTTGGAAACAGTTGTTCTACAGAGAATCTTTACTTTGTTATTGATACCTTTCATTGTACTGAGATAAAACAATTTCTTCACTAAAGGTTGCTTTCATCAAATTTTTTGAAGTTGAAACTAGTATCATATCTAGGCTAAATTTTTTTAACTGTATCTGTCAATAATAAAGATCAATTTTCCAAAAGATTTGCTATTTATACAAGTGAAAAGTTCAAAATCTGAAAGAGAATTGGTGTTTTTTTGGTAAATACCTAATGTAACCACTTACAACTGGTTTTATTATGAAAAGAAAAACTATTCTACAAAAATAGAAGAATAATCTTCTATGGAAAATATTTCTTGAGAATTTGTCCATTAACAGTCAAAGGATCCCTCTTACCTGCTAAATCCTGTAACACAAATGTTGATGGACCTATGACTTCAACAATCTGAAAAGGACCAAGCCACATCCTTTGAAATTTTGTATGTTTGCCCTTTTCTTCATGAGCCTTGTCCCACTTTAAAACTAAATCTCCCATCTGAAAATCTTTTCTAGTCATTATGTTTGAATCAAAAGAGGATTTTACTAGCGCTTGATGATGAGCATGCGTTTTCTTAGCTTGTTCTTGTTGTTCTTCTAATTTAATTATTTCCATTTGTCTCAGCTGTAAGGAGGAAGTGGGTACTTCATCAATGTATTGTACTAAAGACAAAGAGGGAATGGCTAAGTGAGTCGGAAGAACAACTTCTTTCCCATAAACTAAATTAAAGGGAGAAGTGCCGATTGAAGCTTTTTGCGTTATCCTATCTACCCATAAAGCATATATCAAAGCCTTGTGCCAATTCTTTTGATTCTGGTCAACTTCTTTTAATAATCCTGATTAGGTTTTTATTTGTTGACTCAGCTAACCCATTACCTTGCGGATAGTAATTGACTGAATATTTAAGTTTGAATCCTCTTTTAAGTGCAAATTTAGTCATTGCATTTCCAGAAAAGTATGATGCATTATCAAACATTAAAGCGGATGGCAATCCAAACCTAGTGATTATAGATTGATCTATGAACTCAATAATATTTTCAGAATTAGCTGTCTTGAGCGGAACTGCTTCAACCCATTTAGTAAAATAATCTGTTGCCATGAGGATGTATCTATGCTGCTTAGAAGAGTGAGGAACGATCTCACCTATTATGTCCAAGCCCCACTGATTGAAAGGTTGCTCGATGTTTACCGGCTGTAGTGGTAGGGACGACTTCTTTTGTCTTCCAGCAGTAGTTTGGCAGACTTGACATCTTCTCACGTAACTGTGTGAGTCTTTGAATAGCGTGGGCCAGTAATATCCTGCGCGTAAGATTTTATGTGCAGTAGCATATCCAGCGCAGTGTCCGCCTGCTGGCCCATCATGGAGTTCCTGCAAAACTTTTTTAGCTTCAGCTTTCTCAAGACACCTAAGAAGAACAGAATCATAATTTTTTCTAAAAAGAATATCATTTATGAGCTGATATTGTTTAGATTTCAATCTTAGAGCTCTTTTCTTAGTATGATCAAGGTGTGAAGGAGCATACCCATTCTTAAGATAATAAATGATATCAGCATATAATAATTCTGCATCGTTTAGGCTTACCTCACACATTTGTACCTCTTCAGATGGAATTTCAGAAACTTGCGATGCTCCAGCCAGCATTTTGCAGAAGCCTTGACCTCTTACGATGTTTGCTGGTTTGATCTCAAGGTCATATTCCTGTAAGGCAGTGACCCAATTGGCCCTTTTCTCACCCACATCCTTCTGTACTAGAAGATTCCTTACCGCTAGGAACGATACTATGATCTTAGTATGGGTTTTAAGTAGGAAAGGTCTGAAGTATTTGACCGCTTTGAAAATAGCATAAGCCTGTTTCTCCACGTCTGAATAATTGAGTTCAACACCCTGTAAATTTGAGCTAAAAAACGCAATTGGAGCTTCCGCTTTTTCTTGATTCGCTTGAGTTAGAATCGTAGCATATGACTTATCTGAGGCAAATGTGTATAAAATAAAAGGCTCTGAAAAATTCGGAGTCGCTAAAGATGGAGCTTTAATAATAGCTTGCTTGATCAGGTTGAATGCTTCATGTTCATCTTGACCCCATTTAAAATTTGAATTCTTTTTAATCATGGTTTACAAAGGAGACACGATTCATGAAAAATATGGAACGAATCTCTTTACAAAATTGATTTGACCAAGGAAAGATTGCATGGCTTTTTTGTTATGAGGTAGGGATATTTCAGAAATTTCTTTGATTCTGTCGGGATCAATGTGAATACCTGATTTTGACACTATGAATCCTAGAAGTTTCCCTTCACTTAGTGCGAAAAAATATTTCTTTGGGTTAAGTGAAATTCCATACCTTAAACACCGTTGAAATATTTTATTCAGGTCTTTGAGATGGTCGCTTCGCTTCTTCAAGTACAATGTTATATCATCCAAATAAATTACTAAATATTTATTGACTAAACCTTTGAATGCGATGTCCATGGCTCTCTGAAATGTGGCGCCAACATTAATCAAACCAAATGGCATCTTCCGATATGCGTATGTGCCCCATTTAGTTCTGAATGTGGTTTTCAACTGATCATCAGGATGTACCAACACTTGATTGTATCCTAAAAATCCATCCAAGAAAGACATTAATTCTGAGCCTGCCACCGCCTGCAGTATCTTCTCCATAGGTGGAAGAGGAAAATTGTCTTTTTGACAGGCTTTGTTAAGGTTCCGAAAGTCAATGCAAATCCTAATATCTCCATTTTTCTTTCTAACGGGTACCATATTGGAGACCCATTTGGAATGTCTGACGGGAAAGATTATCCTGGCTTTCAATAACTTATTGAGCTCAGTTTTTATCTGATTTTCTAAATTGGGGTGGATCTTTCTCAGCTTTTGTTGGACAGGTTTTTCGTTATCGATCATGGGAATAGTATGCTGAATGATAGAAGTGTCGTATGTTTTCAGCTCATCATAATTCCAGGCAAAAACATTTTTATATTGTCTCAAAAGACGAATATATGCTAGTTTCTCTTCAGGGGCTAGGCCGAGGCCTAGATTAATGTTTTGTGGTTTAGCATCGGTCCCTAGGTTTACTAATTCGTAGTTCAAGGTTGAACTGTAGAGTTTTGAATTGGTAGACCTCTTAAACCGATCTTTCAAATCGTATAAGTCTTCTAACTTGACCACTGACTTAGGTATAGCATTATTAGTGCTATTTTGTTGCAATTGTCGATCGTGCTAGTCTTCGTCAATTATTTGATTGGAGTAGGATCCTTCAGACATAAGGAAATTTACGATATCAGGATCGTCATTGAATACTCTCCAATTTGTGATGTTGTCAGGAATGGATGGTCTAAAGATTAATTCTATTAAGAATCTATCTGGACTAAAATCTTTGGAGGGAATAAGCTTAGAAGCTACATTAGCCAAAAGGTCTGCACTTGCGTTTTGGATTTTGGGGATTGAAGAAATATTAAACGCTATGAAATGCTCAGTTAGATCTTGTACTAAAGATTGATAGTGTTTTAAGTGACCTGATAAGCAATGTATAGTGTTACGTACCTGTTTAACCACAATCTTGGAGTCTCCAAAGACTTGAAGATACTTAACGTCTAACCCGATTGCTTTGTACAGGCCTTGAACCAAAGCCTCGTATTCTGCTGTATTGTTTGTGTAATCGAATTCGAGTCTGCATGTGAGCATGATTTTTTCTCCTTCTGGACTAATCAGAACGCATCCTGCTCCTGCTCCTTCATTAGATCTAGAGCCATCAAAAAATAATTTCCAAAACAAAGTTTTATTTACAAGTTTATCTAAAAAATTAATACATTTCTAACTATTAGTTCAAGAATTTTTTTTGACTTGGGACAAAACAGAGTGTTCTAAATAGGGTGACGCATGAGCATTGAAATTGCCGAGGAAAGAATCTATCGAGTAATTGCCAATGATGCTGCTGTTATACGCTACTGGTTCATTTTCTCCCTCTAACTCCATTACTATGTACTTCTGGTGTAGCTCTCGTTCAACTTTTATTTGATTCGGTTTACCGTTATAGGGCAGCCACATGTGTGACCAGTCGGTTGCAAAGTATCCATGGAGTTTCTCTGACCAATACCTGCTAAGAATTAAGCCATAGAATTCTGGGATATCAGCAACTAGAATGTCAATAACCTGACATACCTTTGGGTTGGATGATAATCTTATGGTTACTTGATTTAGTTTGCCAATCACTTTGACTTGAGATCGATCTAGCTGAACTATGCGCACTGTGGATTTCTATGGTTGAACATTTAATTTGGCACATATAGATTTGGGTAAAATATTCGATGAAGCACTGGAATCTACCAAACAATTGTGCACATTTTTATTGAAGATTTCTTAAGTAAGGAGAAACGGGGGAGTGTGAGATCTTGATCTCCCTCCAATTAAGGCGATGTAATTTGGATCAATCTTATTGATCGCATTAATTGGAGGTCTTCCCATGTTGTGGGAAGCCAGAGAAAGTACAGCGGCAGGCAAAGGTGCAACTAGCACGGCATGTAATTCTTTCATCATTATCTTCTGTTGATGTTTCAATTTGCTCAGTTCATAAAGGGTGATATTAGCCCTAATCTTCTTCATGTCATCAATAATATTGTACTCCATTTCATCCGACACTATCAGTGTTTTCGATGGAGTCATTTCATCTGCTTGGACTGGGCTAGTTTGAGTCGCTTTAGATGTTGTTTTCTTTTTCGCGACTTTATCCTTTGTTGCAGAGCTTGCGCTCTTCGGCTTAGGGGTAGTTTGGGGAGGATCAAGCTAATTTTTGCTTCGTGTGCTAACTAGAAATACTTCTTGATCTTCTTCTTATGGGAGGATGAAATCCCACATTCCTTGTAATTCCACAACTTCTTCGTCATCGGTCTGCCCTTCAGTGGCAATTTCTTCTTCCTCTTCCTCGGATTCAGCATTTGAAATGGCATTGGGTGGCTTTGCATCCTTTGAAGGACCTCTTTTAAAAGCCCTGTAGGTATTTTTCGAAGAAGTTTCTGTTACTTGCTTTTTTATGTCGACCATCTCATTGGACATGGTCTTTAGAACTTTCTGCAATCCTTCCAAATCAAAAGGATCTTTTTCTTGTTTCTTCTTGGAGTCTTCCTTAAAGGTGACTTTTTTGGACTTACGTTCCTCTATCACGGATCACTTTTCCAGGGCTATTATTCGTTTCTCTACTGCTATCGCCTCTTTCATGTTATCAGCTAAGGTTATTTTATTTGCCCTGTCCACGAAGATGGCTATGTTCGATGGCAGAGCGACAATATACCATTCACATCGTACTTCTTCGCTGGGCTGGGAAGCAGTAGGAATTTTGTTGAAAATTTTGTTGAACCGTAAATTGAAATCCTTAATAGGCTCTCTAGCTTCGACTTTAAGATTGGATAGGTCATTGATTAACGTTGTCGTTGATCTGTCATCACCAAACTTGGTTAGGAATTGGTCCTGGAAGATGTCCCAACTTGTGATGGATGCGGAGGGTAATGAAAAATACCATGACCCAGCTGTCCCTTGCAGTGTATAGGGAAAAAGCCGAACAACAACATCTTCATTAGTAACTCCATTGAGATTAATGGAAAGCATGAAGTTGTTTATGTGCTCTTCTGCCAGCATGCCTACCTCGGGATTGAATTTAGGCAGCCATTTCTCAAGATGGGCCGATATTTGACTCAAGGGTGTAGGCATTAACACTGCCCCAGGGTTGTTCCATGGAGACTGGGCCATTGTTGACCTACTAACAGAGGAAAGTGCAGAAGATGATCCATGTGGTTGGGAGGATGAAGATACTATGATTGTAGATGATTGAAGAGGGGTTGTGGGGGTTCCAGTGGACGAATGGACGATGATCTGGGGTGGAGGTGTGGATGGTTGACTTCGCGGTGAAGTAGTTGAGATGGATGATGCAGATGAAAGAGTCTCATTGTCAGACTCTTGCGATGATTTCCTCGCTCTTTTCATGGTGGGAAGAGGTAATTCGGTTGGCTGGATGACAAAATTTTCACTCTTTAGCCTGGTCAGGGGATGAGCAGGGTTGTACTGCGAAGTCACGTTGCCTTGAGATTTATCAGACCTCTGAGGAGAAATGGAAAATCGTTGAAGTTTGTGAATCGGGGATTCGACTTCAGGAGGTTCAATGGTAGATTGGTCTGAAATATCAGGGTGTGTAGCAGCGGTTGATACTCGAGCGACTTCTGACTTTGGATTTAAGTGTAATGGGGAAGTCGGGGGAGATGATGAGGGCGATTTACTCTTAGAATGGTATTTAGATCTTGATTTACTTGCCATTCATAGTTCAGGCCCTCCTTCTAGCGCCAAATATGTTGAAGCCCCGAAAATCGGGTCGACAACAAGGGGGATACCTGCCCGGTCCGGACCTTGGTTGGTAGCTCCTTATCCGTTTGGTATAGCGGGTTCGACTGGGGATAATGGGATCAGTTTCCCAATCTATGGGTGTGTGTAGGTAGAATTGGATGTTGCCGATCTAACAGTTCCTATCTAAGCTATTCTAATTCAAACTTTAATCTAATTCTATACTATTGTAATCTAATAAAAACAACACATCTAATCTATGCTGACTCGGGATGTAATTCTGTTATTATGCGATCTAAAGAGATTTCAAATAACAACTGGTAATAAAGATCATTCAGCGATTATAAGAAAGGAAATCAATTAATATGAACTATTTCGCATAAAAAGTTGGGCCAAAACAGTTGTGAACAACATATTGCATAATAAGCTATTCATACATTAAACATAAATAAATAGCTACCACCATACAAAAGTGCCAAATGATAACTCAAGCATTCATGCAATAACATATAAACAACTAAAAACTGTATATCACTTTAACATATAAGTAGAAATGGTCAAGAGATAAAAGTACCATTTATGACTGGTCCTACTCATAAGCTTCAAGAAACAATGATTTATCTCTCCTTGCTCTAACATCTACTAAGAGTACAGAAGTGCAACATCAGTAGCAGATATCAAATGCAAACATCAACAAATCTTGATCCATTCATTCACCAAAACCTCCTCTGAGGGTGCAAAAGTGCATGTTCTGAGGACAAGTTTTTGATAAATTTCTGGACCCTTCTCTAAATGCATGTGAAGGGTTTAAATACTACTAACTAAATAACTCAATTACACAGATTTAGGATACGGTTTAAATGACCGCCCTTTTTCTAAGCAAAACTATTTCTAAAAATTAAATCTAATATCTAACTATTTCTGCATTTGCTCCTTAATGTTGCGAGCATTCAATATTTGCCTGGGTAGAGTCAGCTGACTGTCTTCCGCTTTTGGTTGAGCTAAGAAAACAGAAATGGCAAGAGATGGCACCATATTTTCAACAAAATAGAAGATATACTTGAGAATCATCTTCTGGCTATGTGGATTTACTGTGTATGCTCAGTAATAATCCAAATTCCACTTGGTTAACCCTCAAATTGCCTCTGCCTTTGCTTTCTTGCGTTTTCTGGGCTTACGAGTGACTAAGCAGTTAGGGACTTTGCGTTTTGAGCAATTTTCTCAGCGATGCACAATTAGCGTTAGGCGCTAATCGCACATCAGAAACTGCCTCCGTTCTTTGATCTAGGCCTTTCTGGTGCGTTTTTTGCCTTTAGCGCCTTTTCCTTCACCGGGTATAAGCTTCAAAAATTTTGTAAACATATTGCTTTTGTGAGCTTCTGACCTTGAGCGTTAAATCACCTGTTGATATCAGCATTGTTCAACTACTCATTCAACCATGGATCTGACTGACAGATCTGTAATGGATAGCTCAGCAGCGCTCTGGAATTTGCGGCTCTGTTGCATGCGGTATCCATTCATGAGGGAATTTCTTCTCTGTTTCTGAGTATTGGATCTTTACCCTTTTCCTTAATTGCTTCCTGCACATTGCTTCATGTTGTTTCTGTTTTTCATTCCTGCAGTTCACACATGAGGAGAGAGTAATGATAATAAAAATCGACAAGAAAGCTCTGAGCTCTACGGATGTACAAAAACATGCCACCTGACGTGAACTAACTCTTCGAAAAACACAAAACTGTCTTTTATTAACACTTGGCATATCATTCATTAATTTCCATTAAAGCGCGTATCCAACTTTTGGTTTATGGACAGTTTTTTCTTGAATGTTGAGCCGGGGAAAATCTACGATGGACAGTTTCTGCGATTCGCATCGCATCATCGCAGTATCGCGTTATCTCATTTTCATCAAGATGTGTTATCACAGGGTAGCCCGATCACGTTTATCACAGAATCGCAGATTGTTGTTTCGCGCGATCACAAGATCGCAGATCGTAGTATCACGTTATCGCAAGATCGCAAATTTGTTACAATCGTTAAATGGTTATGTGTTTTTTATGCGATATTGCGATATGCGATATCGCATATCGGATATCGCAATATCGCATATCAGCCATCGACGATTTTCTAAGGTTTTCAAATATGAGCGTTTCTTAATGAATGCGATGCGATGTAATTCGCGTCGCACTTCTCGCAGTTTATCCTTTTACTCACAAGGAAATGTCCTATCTTCTTCGCGTGATGCGATGTTTTCTTAAGGAGTAGAATACATGAGTTTTAGTGGAATTTTTTGAATTTTTTACTAAGGGTCCCCACTTACCTAGTGTTATTGATAATACTATATAAGAAGGGGGGTTGTTGGTGGCCACAACAGAACCCTAAATACGTTTTCGATTGCTGCTATGTAATTTTTTTGGAGGTTTGAAATAGATCAGGATTTGTGGATTGATTGGGCTCTCCAAGTTGTAGATCTGCTGATTCTGTAGCTTTTCCTCAGATCTACGGCTCTCCAAGTCATAAATCTACCGATTCTGTAGCTTCTCTTTGGTAATCTTCTATACTCAATAGGAGAGCATTCTCCAGATGGCTCCCAGCTTCGCGAAAATAGTTGTTGGCTCAGTTCCATCCACCTCTGGGGGGCAAGCTCCTGCCCATATCATCAGTGAAGCCCCAACTCCCACTGTCCAGGTGGTCCAGGCCTTACTTGATGAGGCTTTGAATTTCTCTGAAATTTCCCTAATCTGCCGATCCAATGGTTTTTGGCCACGTCTGACAGCTCTCCACAGTTGGATCTTGGAGGTATGGAAGCCTCTAATTCCTGATGCAATTAATATCTACCCCTGTGCTAGGGGTTTCTTTATAGTAGATTTTGAAAACCCTAAAAGCGGACAATGTATTCTAGATTCCAGCCCTTGGTTTTGGGAAAAATCAGGCCTATTCATGAGGCCATGGAACCCATCATTCGATCCCTCAACAATAGTGATAACCTCAACACCAGTTTGGGTGAGATTGCCAAACCTACCCTTGAATCTCTGGAATTTCTCTTCGCTAAAAGCCATTGGAAATGTAATTGGGAAATTTCACTGTAGGTGCCCAGAAATAGAGGAATATGCTAGAACCACCTATGCACGCATATGTGTGGAAATGAACTTCAGTGTCGGATTACCAGCAGAAATACACCTAACAAGTAAAGACTATGTGTGGAACCAGAAACTCGATTATGAAATTGTCCTCTTCAGATGTCAATCCTGCTTTGAGACAGGCCACCTAGCCAAAAGTTGTCCAAAAGCCTCCCAGAAAAATTCTGCTAGAAAAAATCACCACAGATCTACATGGTGGGAAGGAGCAGAAAAGGAACACTTCACTGTCATCAAAGAAGAATACTCTCGAGAAAACTCTAAATCACAAGAAATCGGGCAAGAAAGAAAAAACTCTCAAGACAAGCAGGGGGAAAGCCCCACCCAACAACAAAAGAGTGAACTCGACAACCCCTCAAGTTATGAGGGTTCGAATACCGTACAAAATAACTCTCCATTTAACAATAAAGTAGATCTCCTAGACCACACTTCTTCTTCGACTATCTTCAAAAGGATGAAAAAAATAGATCGCGAAGATAAGACACCAATGTCCCAAGAATCAGAAGAGATGAAGGAGATGTAAGATAAATAAAGTTGGAAGATTGTAGAGAAAAAAAAGAAAGCTATAGCACCAATCTCACCAAGAAAGATGAGGAACCAGACAATTAGAAACTAAGAAAGAAAATTATGGCTCTATTAGACCAATTTGGTCTCAGTGGATGGTAACCATCATCATCATCATCATCATCATCAGAAAAAGATCCCTTTGTGAAGATAATCAGGATTCTTTCCTCATAACTCTGCTTGTTGAAGAATGAAAGTGTCACACTTTTTGTCCCACAACATCTGAATACTGCTCTTTAAGATCCTACTCACCATTATTAGAAAAATCTTGTTTAAATTTCATGGTCCCGATAACAGAACCAATTGTTGCCAAGAAATAATGCAAAGTTTAGGGTTTTTCTTCAAGGGCCAAGAAAACGGTTATGTTGTAGCCTAGCTTGTGTTGGCATTTTTAATCTTTCACAAGGGAAGAATATGTCACTTGAAGCGATGTCAAGACTTTAAGTGTATTTACGAGGATTTAGAAGGTGATTGAATACATTTACCATTTATATAAGACAACCACCATTATAGATCAAACTAGGGAGTCATTACACATGAAATTAAACAAGAATCTAAAAATTTTCAAGCAGATAAATGGCCACACACATTACACAATAGATCTCCATGAAAACTGTCTCATTTTATTAACATTAGGCCAAACAAATCTTATAATCATAGATCCACAGAGTTACAACTATATTTGATACTTCAATCCTGCAAGAGCCTCAATTATAAAATACATAAACATATGATCATAACATGAATATGAACTCCAACAGCGTGTCAACCTCTCTCTTCATCCTTTTCTGCTGACATCTAGCCTTGCAACTGTAATGAATGAAAAACGCGTATGTTCAAATTAGTTTATTTTCTAGAACGTCTATTAGATGTTTAACTTAATCATTGCATTGTTAGTTCATGCTATGAAGAATAGATACATCACAACACATAAGAAACACATCAACACATAAGAACACCAAGATTTTAGGTGGAAACCCAATGTGGGAGAAAACCACCATTGTCATCGTCTTTGTCTTATTTTTTATTATATAAATAAAATCTTCATTACATATCATACTAATGAAAAATCTTACGAGCACAGAGGCACCCACCTGCAGGAGGCTACAACCTCCACCCATTCTCTAGCACCCACTGGAAGGGAGCTACAAGTCCCCTCATCTCGTTTACCAGCTCATCCTGGAAGGGAGATCCTACCTCCTTAACAAATTTACCATCTATTGGAAGGAAGGTCTAACTCCCTCACTAAGGGATCCAACCCTCAGCACCCTTCACGGACCACATTTCTATTATAAACTAATTAACGAAGCAATGAAACCCATATAATATTATGTAAACAAAAACACAAAAACACATAAAATAAGAGGGACACAGATATAAGTGGTTCACCCAATTCATGCTATGTCCACAAAGAAACAACTAGCCCTTCCTTTTATATTATCTAGCAAAATGAAGAGACACAACCTAAAAGAGATACAATGTAATTTCCCCTTCGCTTTCACAAATTCTCCTCTCCCTTTCTCACTCATAATAATCATACACAACCACAATACAATTCTCTCATATAAACCAAGGGTTTCCTTCTAGGGAAAAAAACCCTAAATTAACATAACTTCTACCATTAGATCATCCACATAATGAACAACATAGATTGAATACGAAATCACAATACTTTACAAGGAATTTTTCATCTTTTTTTAGCTTTGGGGGTGCTGCCCCCAAACTCGCACCAAGGGGGGCTCATAAAATTGTTGTCGCCCCCTGAACCCCCCTGATGATAATTAAATGGGTGATGTTTCCAACCTTTTAGGAACAGGGATCCAACGCAATTGAAACAAAAAATATTTAAACAATTAAGAAGATAATCAAGCTCCACACCCAAAAATCTCCCACTTGGAGATTGATTATATAAACTCTAATGTTGCTTAAGTTGCTGGACAATGACTCCACTTGGACCTAACTGTTTCTCATCTTCACCATCATACTTGAAGACTAATTGAAACTGAGTAGAATCTTAGTTTCTCCTTGGTTACAAATTTTGTTAACATATTTATAGGATTCTAGCTAGTGTGTATCTTTTCTAGCTTCAACTATCCATCTCCAATCACTGACTGTATGAAATGGTACTTGAGCTATATATGTTTAGTCTTGGAATGAAATGTTGAAATATTTGAAAGATGAATGACACATTGGCTATGACTGTATAACTTTCCCATCTCTTTTTTCTTTCCCAATTCATCCATAAACCTTTGTAACCAAATCATTTCTTTACTAGCCTCTATAGCAACAACATACTTTGCTTCCATTGTTGAAAGTGCAATGATGTTTTGAAATTTTGAAACTAAATTTACAATTGTTCCACCTATAATAAACATGTACGTTTTGGTTCTCCTCCTGTTATCTATATCACCTGGCATATATACATCAACATATCCCTATAGAAAAATGTTTGAACCACCAAAGTGTAATGCTTGATTTTTGGTACCTCTCAAATACTTGAGAATCCACTTCACTGCCATAAAAGGCTCCTTTCCTAGATTGTTCATATACCTGCTTACAACTCCCACTGCATGTGAAATACCAGGCCTTGTGGAGACCATTTCATACATTAAGCTTCCAACTGCTGATGCATATGGAACTTTACACATCTAATCCATCTCTTCCTGAGTCTTGGGACACATCTCCTTACTTATTTTTAAATGGCTAGCCAAAGGTGTACTAATTGGTTTTTCATTATTCATATTATATCTTTCGAACACCTTTTCTATGTACTCACTCTAAGACAATGTTAATTTGTTGTTTTTGTTGTCCCTAGTTATTCTCATACCAAGGATTTGTTTTTCAACACCCAAATTCTTCATTGCAAATGAATTTTCTAGTTTCCCTTTGAGCACATTTATTTCCTACATGTTAGATCCTACAACAAGGATGTTATCTAATACAATAGAAATATAATACAGTTTCCATAATTTTTCCTTTTAAGATAAACATAATGATCAGAGTGACATCTAGGATAACCTTGTTCAGACATATACCTATTAAATTTTAGTACCACCATCTTGAAGCCTATTTTAATCCATACAAGATCTTCTTCAATTTGCACACTAATTTTTCCTTCCCTTTTATCTCATACCCCTATGGCTGTTGCATACATATTTCTTCCTCCAAATCCCCATGGAGAAAGGTTGTCTTTACATATAACTACTCAAGATGAAAATATTTTGCTGCCACCAGACTTAAAATAGTTCCGATTGAAGTCATTTTAACAATAGGAGAAAAAATTTCATCAAAGTATATGCCTTTCTTTTGTGCAAAACCCTTCACCACAAGTCTAGCCTTATATCTTTGTTTACCTCCATATCCTTCCTTTAACTTGTAAACCCATTTATTCAACAATGTCATTTTACCTATAGGCTACTTGACTAAGTCCCAAGTCCGGTTATGCATCAAGGAGTCCATCTCTTCTTCAATGGCTTGCTCCCAGTTCTTCTTGGTTTCTACCCACATTGCTTCTTCATATCTTTCTGGTTCACTAGAATTAGTAAACAATACATAATATAACGAAGGAGAGTATCGTTCAAGGGTTCTATTTATCCAAGTAGATCTTCCAACACCACTTTCAAGTGTTTTAGGTTAATGTTGTTGTTGTGGTTGTTGATCATTATGATTTTCAGGAACCTTTAATTTTTTTTTGATCTCGTCAAACACTATGTATTCTTTTTTTTCCTTTTCCTATTTCCTTCCATGCATCTGACCCTTATACAAAGTCTTTTCGTTGAATATGAAATATATGCTCCTAATGATTTTTTGATTTTCATAACCATAAAAGAGATAAACAAAATCATTAATACCATATCCAAAAAAAGTACATTTCTTTGATTTTTCCTCAAGATTTGTTCTATTTTCTTTATTAATGTGGACATTGTTATGCAACAAGCTCACAAAAAAATAGAAAATATAGATCAACGACTTCAAAATCAGCCTCTTTGAGGGGAAACTCCTTTACATTACACAAATGAAAAATTCTTGGATGATTCAAATTACAAAACCTCCTTTCTATATATAAGACTATAAGGGGTCACAATATAATCATAGCCGACATAACAATAATAATGTAAGGGCACAACAATAACAATAGTGGGCTTTTATGGTGCATAATAATAACAATATGGGGACAACATGGGTACAAAAATAACAATAAGGGCTACAATGATAATAATAATGGGGGAATACACTAGTATTATAGGGACCTAACATGCCCCTCTCCTTAAAAAAAATTGTTGTCCTCAATGCTTGAGTAGTTCTGGATGTTTCTATATAAAATTCTCATCCTCCCATGTGGAATCCTCAGTGGGTAAGTTCTCCCACTCGATGAGATACTCTAAAATTGATCGGTTTTGTAGCTGTCAAGTTATTTTTTTATGTGACTGCTTCATGATCCAATATGATTTTTCCTTCCCCGTTAAGTTTTGAAAATATTGTTTGAACCGGGAGCTTGTCACCTATAACCTTCTTTAAACATAAAACATGGAAACCTGGGTGCACTCGGGAAGATGCAGGAAGCTCCAATTTGTATGCCATAGTACCAATATTTTGCAACACCTTCTATGGACCACAATACTTTGGTGATAATTTATTATCCTTCTTAGCTTGCTTGAGGGACTTTTGTTTGCATGGTTGTAGTTGTAGAAATACCCAGTCACCTACATCAAAACTTTTTTCGTTGCGATGTTGATCTGCCCGTTGTTTCATTCTATTCTGTGCCAAAGTGAGGTTATCCTTTAAGAGTTGAATAACTTGTTGATGCTCGATGTGATCTTCCATTGCTTGAACCTTAGAATTTTCTCATAAAGGTTATGTGATGGACGGTTGATGATATCCATAAAGTGCCACAAATGGGGTCACTTTTGCTGCAGTATGGAATGAAGTGTTATACCACCATTTAGCTAGAGGAAACCACTAGACCCATTGTGTTTGTTTATCAATTACAAAGCAGTGAATATATCCTTCCAAACATTTTTTCACTATCTCAGTCTTCCCATCAAATTGAGGAAGATAAGATGAGCTATGAGCTAACTGAGTACCCAAAAAAGAAAATAATTCCATCCAAAAATTTCCTGTGAAAATGGGATCTCTATCGCTTAGAATAATATTTGGGTTTCCATGTAGCTTTTATATTGTTTCCATAAATGCAATAACAAATGTACTGGCTTTAAATGGATGGGATAATGCATAAAAGTGTGCATACTTGGTAAGTCTATCAACTACCGCCATGATGATACTCTTTCCTTCAGACTTGGGTAGACCTATGATAAAATCCATTAAAACCTCCTCACAATGTTGACTTGGAATGGATAAAGGTTATACCATACTCGGGGTCTTCATTGTTTCAAATTTATTTTGTTGGCAAACCAAACATTCTGCCACAAACTTTTGAATATCAGATTTAAGGCCATCCCTAAAAAATTCCTTCTCAACCCTGTGGTAAGTTTTTAAAATCCCAAGTTCTCTCCTAACAGAGAGGTATGCAATTCGAGAATAATCTTTTGTTTGAGCTTGGAATTCTTATAGAGGTATAAGCGATATTTGTACCATAACGAATCATTTTTATAGCTAAATGTGTCAGATGTATTGGGATCTTGCTGCAACTTCTTAATGAGTTCCCACACTTCTTTGTCATTCTTCCATTCGTCTCTTGCTTCATTTATCCAATCCGGTTGGATAATATAAATGGCATAAAATAATTCTTCCACATCCTCATCCTTTCTTGACAGTACGTCTGCAACAACATTTTGCTTGATTTTTTTGTAAAAAATTTCAAATTCATAACCCAACATCTTTGTGACCCATTTCTATTTCTCTTTTGAAAATAATATTTGTTCTAAAAAGTATTTAAGACTATCATGATCTGTTTTTACCTTGAAGTTTCTTCCAATTAGGTACGATCGCCATTCCTTAAGTGCATGTAGTATTGCCAACATTTCCTTCTCATAAATAGCTTTGTGTAAATAATTTCCTTTGATTGGATGGATTTCAAAAGCAACGTGCCTTCCTTCTTGCATTAAAACAACAACAATTCCATTTCTCAAGGCATCACATTCCACAATAAATGTTTTTGTGAAGTCTAGCATAGTTAATACCAGTGCTTCGCCAATTGCCTCTTTAATATGTTCAAAGGCCCTCATTTCTTCTAGAGTCCAAGAAAATGCATCTTTCTTCAGTAATGCTACTAGAGGTGTTGCTATTCTCCCATAATTATTAACAAACTTGTGATAATACCTTGTCAAGTCAAGAAATCCTCTCAGACACTTTATGGATGTGGGAATTTTCCATTCTTTAATGGATTTAATTTTGCTACGGTCTACCTTAACAACTTCATGAGATATAATATGACCCAGATATTCCACCTCTTGTACTCCAAAGAAACATTTATAGGTTTTTGCATATAATTGTTTCTCCTCCAGTAGTTTGAGCACCCTGTTAACATGTTGAGCATGATCCTTCCAAGACTTGCTGTAGATTAGTATATCATCAAAAAATACTAAAACAATTTTTCTAAGGAAGGGTTTGAAAATGGAATTCATTAAACCTTGAAATGTAGAAGGTGCATTGGTAAGGAAAGAATGCATGACCAAGAATTCATAATAATCCTCATGAATTCTAAGTGTTGTTTTTCAAATGTCTTTAGTCTTCATTATGATTTGATGATATCCTAAATGAAGATCCAACTTGGTGAAGTAAATTGCTCCATGTAATTCATCCAATAATTCATCAATGACTGGAATGGGAACTTTATCTTTAATGGTGAGCTTGTTGAGCTCCCTATAATCCATACACATGTGCCATGATCCATCCTTCTTGTGCACCAATACTACTCGAGTAGAGAAATAACTTGGACTAGGTTGAATTATACTAGCCTCTAGCATTTCTGCAACCATATGTTCAATTTCACTCTTTTGGGCATAGGGATATCCATAAGGCTTGATGTTTGGAGAAAAATTTCTTGGAATCAAATGAATAGCATGGTCATGATTTCGAATAGGTTGGAGGCCTTTGGGAGTCTCAAATACCTTGGAATGATTGTCTAAGACTTTTTGGAGATCTAGAGAAGTAGATGATTTTGATGTGGGAGCCTCTAGTGAACATAATTGTGCAATTATGCCCCGTTGTTCTTTCTTTAGAATCTTTGTCATGCCATTAAAGTTAATTATCTTTCTCGGTTTACTTGTGATACACCTTAATTCAACTTTCTTTCCTTCCCCAAAAAATTTCAATAAACGTTCTTGAAAATTATGAGCTATTGTACCCAAAGATTGTAGCCATTGGACTCCTAGTACAACATCAACACCACCCATTGGATGGAAAGCATTGGACTATTCAATACATATTCTCTCATGGATGACTTGATATTATGGCACTTTCCAGAGAAATTTATGGTTCCTCAATTTGCAACCATCATTTGACACTCTGGTGTTGGATATATGAAGCAATCCAATTCCTTGGCTATCTTATAATGAATAAAATTATGGGCACTACTTGAATCAATCAACACTATTACCTTTTTTTTTCTTGATATGTCTTTCTATTTTGAGAGTTTGAGGAGTGGTAATTCCTTCCAATGCATTAAAAGATATAGTCGGATTCATTTCTTCTTTCTCCAGGGTTGGTTCTTGGTGTATATCCACTTGTTTTAACATTTCTTGTTCCTTTCTTCCTCCTCTTCACAATCTATGTAAACTAATTTCTTCTCAGCACACTTATGAATTTTAGTGTATTTGTTATCAAAACTATAACAAATCCCTTTTTCTCCTTCTTCTTCCAATTTTTGTGGTGTCAACCTTGTATGTTGTGGAAGGCTAGGGGCAACAACACTTCCATCTTTATAGTTGTGAGTGGTAGGTTTCCTTGTTGCCATAATTTTTCTTTCAATTTTTCTTGCCAACCTGAATGCCTTTTCCAGTGAATCAGGTTCCCAAAGGTGAACCTCATCTTGGATGTTATCCTTTAAGGTCCCTATGAACACATCAATGCTAATCTCGTATGGAATACCATTTACCCTTATATTAAAATTTTGAAAGTCCTGAATGTGCTCCACCATTGAACCCTTTTGTTTGAGATTTGTTAATTGAATAGAAGGTGTTTCTCTTTGTATCCTCATACCATGCCATCATTTCCTCTGTAAAATTTGACCAAGTGACAATTTTTTTATGACAAAAAAGCCATTGATACCATACAAAATGATTGGGTTCCACATATAAAGTTGCAATGTGTACCTTTTGTGTGTTTTTCACATTATGGAGATCAAAATATTGCTCCATCTATAGTATCCATGTTATGAGATCCTTGCCATCAAACTTCCTCATATCGATATTTGGAACAAGGTGGGTCTTCGATCCAATGTTAAAGTCTATGAAATCATGATTAACATTTCTTTTTTTCTCATCATGAGTTTCAACTAATACCTTTTCACCATTAGGAAGCATCTCTTGTAGCAACCTTGTCAAACATTCCTTGAAGCCTTCCATGTTTGCTTTTAAACCATTCTTACAATCTTCCATATTATCTTTCATGTCAACCATATTAGCTTTCATGTCATCCATATTATCTTTCATGCCATTCTTCAATCCTTCCATGCTTGATTTTAAGCTAACCATCCATATTAGCTTCCATTTCATTTTTGGATACTCTTTGTGAGAGTGAAAAATGTTGCACTTTGTCTCGTAATTTCGATATATCATGTTGCATTTCTTCTTTTTCTTCACGCGTCATAATAGAAAATTTGGGTTGCTTACTAGGTGTTTCCATTTTCTTTCTTTGGTACATCAATTAATGAGTATTATGATTCACTATTCTCTTTGAATCCATTCAAAATATTTTTCAAGCAAAACTTATGCAAATTTAAAAAATACAAACCTTCTTTTTCTTTGTAGGAGCTTGATATTGAATCTATTGTATATCTGTAATGGAGGACCACCAAGGTCTAAAAATTCATCTCGTTGTAACCCAGTGAGTCCCCTTTCCAACCCTATAAGTCTTATTGAGATTGGATTCTCCAAGAAAGTGTTATGCCCAATATCCCACAATGACCTGATTATAGACTAGTTCTGTAGAGTGAACTTTTACGAAGTGCCATGTGTCACTATTTTGACCTTGAGACTTGAAAAGAATACCCAACAGACTAAAATACATCCTCATTTTGTCACTTTTTATGAAATTTGAATCCAATTCTCAAAGAGAAAGTTATGACGAGTTTCCCAAGGTCACCTGTTTGAGATGGAATTCAGGAGCCTACAAAAACCCTAACTTCCTTGGATCATATCTCTGAACATGTAACGAGACAAGATCTGAAATTCAGACACGATGTTCATTAATATTTCTTCTCAAATTTTGTTTTTTTTTTAGTTTCTGAAGCTTCATAGAAAAAATGTTATATAGAAAATTCCACAAGGACCTGTTTGAAGCAATGAAACCCTAAAAATCCAAACCTCTGATACCAAATGTTATAACCAACTCACAAAAAGATAGAGAAGATATATCAATGACTTAAAAATAAACCTCTTCGAGGGGGAAAACTCCTTTACATTACACAAATGAAAAATTCTTGGATGATTCAAATGACAAAACCTCCTTTTTATATATAGGAGTCTAAGGGGTCACAATATAATCAGAGTCGACATAACAATAATAATGTAAGGGCACAACAATAACAATAAGGGCTACAATGAAAATAATAATGGGGGAATACAGTAGTATTATAGGGATCTAAGATACAAAGGCCTCAACACCAAAAGTCTTTAAAAATGAGAAGTTTACCTTTTTACCTATCCATGTCGCCGCAAGAACACCAACATCCAAGGAACTTGAAGGTACTCTCTTTATTAGATAAGCAAGAATATCTACAAAATCTGCCCAAAATTGTAAGGGAAATCATGCATGCAATCTCATGCACCTTGCACAATCCATGATTGTCCCGTTCATGCTTTGTGACACACCATTTTCCTATGGTGTTCCTGGAACTTTCCTCTCTCTCTGAATTCCATTCTATGAACAATAGTTGTCAAACTCTTTGCTGCAATATTCACCTCCATTATCTGATCTAATACACTCCAACTTCTTTCCTGCCTCATTGTCAGTCAAATATTACTATTTATTGAAAGTATAAAATACATCAGACTTATTATGTATACAATAAATCCAAGTTTTCCTAGTTGCATCATGAATAAAGGTAACATAATAGCGAGATCCACCGAGATATGATACTTGAGATGGTCCCCATACATTTGTATGCACAAGATCTATTTTTTCACTCATCTTTTCCTTCCCAACTCTGATAAATTTGACTCTCTTATGTTTTCCATAGACACAATTTTCATATAAATCCAAATCAACATGCTTCAAACGTGGCAACAAATTTCTTGAGTGAAGAATTTGCATCCATTTCTCACTCATGTGCCTGAGCCTGTGATGCCACAATGATATATCTGCTCTTATGGAGGTTAAAAAATTAACATAATTGGAGATACCATTGCATAAATACAATGTACCAACATTTTCTCCTTTTGCTATTACCATGATTCCTTCAGTGAACTTCCAAGTTTGGTATGTGAATGTAGTTACACATCCTTCACAACCTAACTGCCCTATTGAGATTAGTTTTTTCTTCATATTTGGAATATGCCTTACCTCCTTCAATAGCCATTGGTTTCCATTTTGTTTCTTTATAAAAACCTTACCCATTCCAACTATTTTACAGGGTTTATCATCACCCAAATGAACATGTCCAAAATATCCTTGAACATAGTTATGAAAATGTTTCCTGTTAGGTGTGGCATGGAATGAGGCCCCTGAATATACCACCTAGGCATCAATAATATTCTCTAATGAAAGAATAAAAGACTCTTGCAACACATCATCGCTCGCATTACCTTCGTATTGTTCTTTTGTTATCCATTTCCTTCTTTCCCTTTCGATATTTGTAGTCTTTCTTCAAGTGTCCTTTCTTCTAGCATTTCCAGCAGATTATACCTGATTTGGATTTGGATCTACCTTTTCTTGACTTACTACAATTTCCTAGGCTCCTTCCTCTTTCCATTTTTCCTCTCCCAATCTTTGTAGTCAAATCATTACTTGATGTCTCACTAGATATTTTTTCCGCATTTCCTCACCAAAGATGGCACTAACAACATCATCAAACTTTAAAGTACTAGATCTAGAGAAAGAGTTACTAATAGCCATAACTAAGCCATTCCAACTTTCTAGAAATAAGCACATAAATAATAGAGCCCTAACTTCATCATCAAAATTTACCCCTTTAGAACCTAAATTACTAGTAATCGTGTTAATTTCATTTATATGATCAACAACCGATCCAACTTTTGAAATCTTCATATTAATAGATGCTTCATAAGAAATACCTTATTTGAGGCCGAGGGTTTTTCATATAGCTTTTCCAATGGCATCATTAAAACTTCTATTGTCGTTTCCTTTGAAATGTTGAATGCCATTGACACTGCCAAACACAACCGTATTGTTCCTAGTGCCTTTCTGTCAAGAATCTCCCATTCCGCTCTTGCCATACTTGTCGACTTTTTGATTTTCCACTCAATGGTACATAGAAATATTTATGATACATAAATAATTTCAACTGCATGTTCCACAATTAGTAGTTTTGTCCATTATATTTCTCGATCCTAAACCTACCATCTTTCACCATTTGTCCCACTCGAACGAGAAACCCTTCTCTCCTGTGATTTTATCGGCCAAATGCACCTGTGACTCTGATACTAGTTGTTAGAAATTAATTAATGGAGCAATACAGCACATACAATATTATGGAAACACAAACACAGAAACATATAAAATAAGAGAGAAAGAAATATATGTGGTTCACCCAATTTGGGCTACATCCATGAAGAAACAATGAGTCCTTCCTTTTCTATTATCCAACAAAATGAAGAGATACAACCTACAACAAATCCACGGTAATTTCCTCTTCACTCTCACACAGTCTCCTCTCTCTTTGTCACTTAGACTAATCATACATAACCATAATACAATTCCCTCATTTAAATTGAGGGTTTCCTTCTAGGGAAAAATGTTGGAAATATTGGGGGGGGGGGGGTGAATAATTGTTCCTTAGTAATTAACACTTTTAAATATTTTCAGAGCATTAGTTTATCTTCAATTATTATTAATGTTTATCCAGTAACAACAGAAAACAAAAGAGAACAATAGGCACATGAATTTTAGGTGGAAAACCCCCCTCGGGGTGAAAAACCACATCACAATTTTCTAATAAATTCTTTAATCTTTAGCCCCAATAGAAATGAAAGTTACTACTTCCTAGGATTCTAGAAAAGCATTCTTTGCTAGCTCCCACTGGAAGGACACCCCAGTGCCCTAGTTTCTTCACTAGTCAACTGAATGGATGCCCCAACATCCTAGACCAACCTACCATGCTAAAGTTTTCACAGGCTCCAACCTGTTGACGACTTCATGCACTTTCCTAGCACCTCCCTGCCACCCTATAATGATCATAAGTGAGACAAGAGTGTGTAATCCCATACCAGGGACAATGATCCATGATACAATATGATTTACAATGATTTTATTACACTTGATTGAACACCCAATCACATTATGTCCTGCAACCCAACCATGACATCATCCCAATAGTGAATCCTATACCTCCCAACAATGCCTCTTCAACTCTATGCAGACTGACTCTTTTACGATAATGACTCTTTCAATGATGACTCTTTTACAAATTTACAATGATGACTCTTTCACAGATTTACAATGATGCCTCTTTCATAGCACTGGATTTTTGACAAGACCTAACACTTGAATCAACATTGCTTCTTGGATCACTTGTAGCTACTGAGGTACTTTTTTTCTTGCCTCAAGTAATGGTACTTTGGCATTACCTGTGCTTCTAGTATGTGTCTAAGTTGTTCTAAAGTGTCATCCTTCCTACACATGCATTAAACAGCAAGACCCAAATAAATACAAAACAATATACTTACGCTATCCTACAAAAACATCAGAGACCATACTCAAAATTCAAATGCAAACACTAATCATACATACCTTGTTGTGGCAGACTTACCCTTGATTTTTGATGTGTGGTCCTTAACACAGTGATCCTTGAAAGCATACTTTTTCTCTCCTTCTAGGAGCTCGATATTGAATCTATTGTATATATGTAATTTAGGATCTCAAAGGTCTAAAATATTGTCATGTGGTATCCCTCTGAGTCCACTTTCCAACCCCATAGGGCTAATTGATATTGGATTCTTAAATAAAGATTTATGCCATATCTCCCACGATGACCTGATTATAGGCTGGTTTAGTAGAGTGAACTTATACGAAGTTCCACATGTCATTGTTCTAACCTTTGACCCTAAACAAGATTTACTATTTCTATCACTATTTATGAAATTTGAATCCAATGCTCTAAGAGAAAGTTATTATGAGTTTCCCGAGGTCACATGTTTGAAATGGAATTCAGGAACCTGCAAAAACCCTAAATTCCTCAGATCATATCTCCGAAATTATATATAACTAAGATATGAAATTAGGTCAAGAGGTTCATCATGAGTTTGGCTCAAATGGGTTTTAATTTTAGTTCCTGACACTTCTTAGAAAATAATTTATAGAAAACATTCCACGATGACCTGTTTGAAGCAGCGAAATCCTAGAATGCAAGGCTCTAAACTTGCTTCAGAAAAGACCTTCAGACTTGATCATAATTTTGTACCCTAACTAGACCTCAATGAAACCTTAACCTCCCTACAATAGATCCTACATTAGAAGCTCACGAGTGCCGAAAAATTAGAGAGGTCCTCTCACAAGATAGTTCGTTGAAAAGAGCTTACTAGATGAAGATATGAGGGTCACTATTTATAGAAATGTCTTGAGTTAAGAGGGTACTCAACAACTGAACATTGGAGGGCTTTTAGGAGCATTAAAAATGATTAATTATTGATTATTCAATGACCACAACCAATGATGAGTTCCATGCAACAACCACTGATAAAAAATCTCCCCCTTTGGCATTGATGGAAACACAAGTAATCCCCCTACAATCATGACACCTCTTCCTACTGCCTTCTCTCCCCCTTTGTCATCAATGGCAAAGGGTAACTCCCCCTAACAAACTGTCATCCTATGGACCTATACACACCTCCACTCCCCCTTTATACTTAGTTAGATAAGAGAAGGATTCTAATGAGAACTTGGGATAATCCCAAGATTTTGTCAAAGATACTCAAATGCTTCATGAGGTAATGGTTTGGTAAATATGTCAGCAATTTGTTCCTTTGTGCCAACATATTCAAGCTTGATATTATTTTCGGTGACCTTCTCTCTAATGAAATGATATTTGATCAGAATGTGCTTTGTTTTGGAATGCATCACAAGATTCTTGGAGATACTAATGGCACTGGTGTTATCACAAAATATGGGAAGAGGGTCATCAAACTTGTCTTGAAGATATTGCAAAGTTTTATTCATCCAGAGAACTTGAGTACAACAAGGTGCTACTACGATATATTCTACTTCCCCTGTGGATAATGAGATTGAAGATTGATTTTTACTTAACCATGAAACAAGGAACCCACCTAGATAGAATGTTGATCCACTAGTACTCTTACGATCATCAATACTTCCTGCCCAATATGCATTTGTATAAGCTTGGATAACTAGATCATTTCCTTTGGGATACCATAAACCATATTCCGTTGTGTGCTTAAGATATCGAAGATTTCTTTTGATGACAATAATATGAGATTCTTGTTGTGCTTCTTGAAATCTTGGTACTTGTCCAATTGCCTGCATGACATCTGGCTGAGAAGCTATCAATATAGAAGATTGCTAATCATAGGACTATAGAATATTTTGTCCACATCCTTTGACTAATCTTCTAGACTTAACTTGCAACCTGTTACCATTGGGGTATGGAAAGATTTGCAATCTTCTATTAGGCCCCTATACTACTAGTGTAACCCCTTATTGTTATTAGTACAACCCCCTTATTATATTTTTGTACCCATGTAGTCCACATATTGTTACTATAGTGCCCCATAGAAGCCCACTATTGTTATTATTGTGCCCTTACATTATTATTGTTATGTCGGCTTTGATTATATTATGACCCCTTAGACTCCTATATATAGAAAGGAGGTCTTGTTAATTGTATCATCTAAGAATTGTTCATTTTTGTAATGTAAAGGAGGTTTCCCCCTCGAAGAGGCTGAATTATAAGGCGTTCATCTATATTTTCTATCTTTTTGTGAGCTAGTTTCATAACATTTGGTATCAGAGCTTTGGATTCTAGGGTTTCGCTACTCCAAACCAGTCATCGTGGAATTTGCGCGATAATTTTTTTTCTACGACGTTTCAAACACTAAAAACAAAACCCATTTGGGTTGAAATTGTTCTAAACCTAGGGTAGAAATTTCAGAGCTTTTTGCGCTATATTTACGGATATATGCTCTGAGGAAGTTGGCCTTTTTGCAGACTCCCGAATTACATTCCAAACAGGTGACCTGGGGAAAATAGTCATAACTTTTGTTTTGAGCATTAGATTGAAATTTTGTAAGAAGTTACAGAATGAGGATGGACTCTAGTTTCTTGTATACATTTTTTAGATCCAAAGGTCCAAACAGTGATACGTGGCACATTGTACAAGTTTTCTCTTTTGGACTAGTCTATAATTAGGTCACTATGGGAGATTTGGTATAACTCTTCCTTGGAGAATCCAATTTGGATAGGACTGGTGGCATTCGAAAGAGGACGCAGAGGGCTACTGCAAGTTGCGATTTCAGAACTAGAAGATCCGAAATTACAGAGTTATAGTCATTTCAAGATCGAGCTCCTAAAATCAAGGAAAAGCAAGATGAGGAAGTTTGATGGCAAGGATCCGGTAAATTGGATACTACATATGGAGAAATATTTTGATCTACATGGTGTACCATTGTTACAAAAGGTATGTATTGCATCTAATTATTTAGAACCGAATCAATTTTTATGGTATAAAGGTCTTTGTTCTCGTAAACCGCTTGTCACGTGGTCAATTTTCACGGAGGAAATGATAACACATTATGAGGATACAAAGAGAAACATCTTCTTTAGCCAATTGATAAATCTCAAACAAAAGTGTTCAATGGAAGAGAAAATTGAGGACTTTCAAAAATTGAATATAAGGGAAAATGATATTCTAGAGAAGCAGATGATTGATGTCTCCATAGGGACTTTAAAGGATAACATTCAACATGAGGTTCGTCCTTGGGAACCTGATTCATTGGAGAAGTCATTCAGGTTGGCAAGAAAAGTGGAAAGCAAAATTATAGAAACAATGAATTCTACCCCTCACAACTATAAACATGGAAGTGTTATTTCTCCTAGCCTTCCACAACTTACAAGAGTGACACCACGACAATTGGAAGAAAAAAGAGAAAAAGGGCTTTGTTACAATTGTGATAGAAAATGCACTAAAGGTCATAAGTGTGCTAAGAAGAAGAGGATATACACCACGAATCAACCCCAGAGAAAGAAGAAATGAATCCGACCATATCTTGTAAAGCATTGGCAAGAATTACCACTCCTCAAACTCTCAAGATAGAAGGACATATCAAGAAGAAAAATGTTCAAGAAGTGAAAGATCACATCAAGAAAGAAGAAATGAATCCAACCATATCTTGTAATGCATTAGCCGGAATTACCACTCCTCAAACTATCAAGATAGAAGGACATATCAAGAAGAAAAATGCTCAAGAAGTGAAAGATCGCATCGAGCATCAAGAAATGAATCCGACCATATCTTGTAAAGCATTGGAAGAAATTACCACTCTTAAAACTCTAAAGATAGAAGGACATATAAAGAAGAAAAAGGTTCAAGCAGTGAAAGATCACATCGAGCATCAACAACAAGTTCTCCAACTTTTAAAGGATAATGCCTCTTTGGTGCAGAATCAAATGAAAAAACAGGTAGATCAACATCGCAATGAAAAATGTTTTGATGTAGGTGATTGGGTATTTTTATGACTACATCTCAAGCGAGCTATTTATGAGAAGGAAATGTTGGAAATATTACATGCACTTAAGAAATGGCGACCTTACCCAATGGGAAGACATTTCAACGTAAAAATGGATCATGATAGTCTTAAATACGTTTTAGAACAAATATTATCTTTAGAAGAACAGAAAAATGGGTCACAAATATGTTGGGTTATGACTTTGACATCATCTATAGAAAAGGGAAGCAAAATTTTGTTGCTGATGCACTCTCAAGAAAGGATGAGGATGTGGAAGCATTGTTTTGTGTTATTTCTATTATACAACCAGATTGGATAAATGAACTAAGGGATGAATGGAAGAAGGATGAAGAAGTGTGGCCACTCATTCAAAATTTGCAGAAGATCCCAATTCAAACAATGTTGCCAAAACTTGAAGAGGAAGGAAAAATCATATTGGAACCTGGAGCAGTCACAGAAACAAGAACCTGGCAGCTACAAAATCGATCAATTTTAGAGTATCTCATCAAGTGGAAGAACTTACCCGCTGAAGATTCCACATGGGAGGACAAGAATTTTATACATAAGCATCAAGAACTACTCAAGCGCTGGGGACAACACTTTTTGAAAGAGAGGGGCATGTTAAGCCCCTATACTACTAGTGTAACCCCTTATTGTTATTAGTACAACCCCCTTATTATATTGTTGTACCCATGTAGTCCTCATATTGTTACTATTGTGCCCCATAGAAGCCCACTATTGTTATTATTGTGCCCTACATTATTATTTTTATGTCGGCTTTGATTATATTATGACCCCTTAGACTCCTATATATGGAAAGGAGGTCTTGTCAATTGTATCATCTAAGAATTGTTCATTTTTGTAATGTAAAGGAGGTTGCTCCCTCGATGAGGCTGAATTATAAGGAATTCGTCTATATTTTCTATCTTTTTGTGAGCTGGTTTCATAACATCTTCCATCTTGAATTTCTTGAGCATTTCCTTGATGCACTTGGTTTTATATATAAATTCCTTTATCCGCTGAGATATCTAAAGCCCTAAAAAGTATGTCAGCTTGCCAAGTAGAGACATTTCAAACTCCGCATCTTTGTGGCAAATATTTTACTTAATCTATCATCATTGCTTCCAAAGATTATAACGTCCACATATGCCTCAATAAATGTAAGGTTATCTTGATCCACTTTCACATAGAGATTGTTGTCGGTGCTTCCTTTCTTCAATCCTTGTTGATGTATATATCCATCAAGATGAGAATAACAAGCTCTAGGAGCTTGTTTGAGACCATATAGTGCCTTTTTTAATCTGTAGACATAGTCTTTGTTGCCAGTGAGCAGAAAACCTTCAGGTTGTTCAATGTAAACTTCTTCTTCCAATTCACCATTTAGAGAGGCCGACTTAACATCCATTTGGTAAACCTTGATTTTTCTTGAGCATGCATAGGTGAGATACATCTAGCTTCCATTCTCGCAATGGGAACAAATGTTTCTTCAAAATCAATTCCTTCTACTTGTGCATATCCTTTTCAAACTAATCTTGCCTTATTACTAGTAACCTATCCATCCTCATTCAATTTTCCTCTGAAGACCCATTTAATTCCAATAAAATTTTTATCCTTTAGTCATGTAACCAATTCCCAAGTGTCATTCTTCTCAATTTGATCGAGTTCTTCATTCATAGTTGTTGCCCAGTGTTCATCTTGACTAGCTTCCTCAAAAGTTGTTAGGCTCAAAAGTTGCTAGAAGAGTAAGGTGGGCTTGCTGTGATGAATGAAGTTGTCAACTTCTTATGTTTCTAATTCCTTCATCTATGTTGTCGATGACTTGATTTATGGATGATTATTTTGACACCAATCTTTTAAAACTTTTGGAGGCTTTTCTTGTACATCCTGTTGATAATTTTATATTTCCTCTTGGTTGACTGTTGTTTTCTTATTTGATTGGTAGTTCTCTAGAGATTCTTCTTCATCCTTCATATATTATACCTCAAGCCCCTCAGAAACGATCTCATTGTTATCTTTTAGAACACAATCTTCATCAAAAGTAACATGCATGCTTTCAACTATTTGTTTTCGCTTCAAATTGTAGCAAATATAAGCCTTTCTTTTGCGTGAATAACCAATGAAAATAACTTCGTCAACACCCAAATCGAACTTGCCCAATTTTTGGTCTTCTCTTTTGATGTAGCATTTACTTTCAAATATTTTGAAGTACTTGATGCTAGCCAGTTTCATATTTCGTATAGAGTCATGTTACAATTGTTCCTGAGTAGACCTCTGTTTATAATGAATACAACTATGTCGATTTCTTGAAACCATAATTTATCATCTAATTTTGAGTCATTTAACATTGTTCTAGCCATTTCTTATATGATTCTATTTTTTCTTTCTGCAATCCATTTTGCTATGGTGTTCTGGCTATTTAGAATTGCGTTTTTATTCCATTTTCATCACAGTACTGCTGAAATAACTTGGAAGTGGATTCTCTGCCATTATCTGATATCAGACATTTGATCTTGAAATTGGTTTTATTTTTGAACAATTCCTTGTAGATTTTCAAACACTCAAATTCCTCTGACTTTTTCTTTAAGAAACTAACGACCTTTATTATGGTGTAATCATCTATCATTAGCATATAAATCAGTATGTATTAATTCCAATGTACATGATGCACAATGTTATTTTTTCTTGAACTCAATCTTCGTTTGTTTTCCATGACGACAAGCTTCACATATCATATTGGTAGGTTTTGAAATTTTCGGCATATATCTTAATGCTTCCTTTTTGCTGATCTTGATCAAATTGTCAAAATTTATATGTCCTATTCGTTTGTTCCATAACCAAATTTCATCTTCTTTCACCAAAAAACACCCTTTAGGTGCCTCATCCAAAATATATGTCATTTGGAGTTTTTCTTGATGTAGCCACAATTTTACCAAACTTGCCTTTCTTGATTTCACATTTCTTAGAGTTGAATAGAATCGTGTATCCTTGATCACACATCTGTCCAATACTAAGCATATTGTGATTCATATTTACAACCAACAACATATCCTTCATTAATGTATCCTTGCTTCCAAGAGTCACTCTTCTTGCTCCTATGATGTTTGAAGACCCATCATTTCCAAAAGACATTGTTCCATCCTTCTTTTCCTTCAAGAATGTGAAATTAATTCTATCTGCAGTCATATGCGTTGAACAACCACTGTCAACATACCAAACGTTTTTGTTCCTTTGAGCCTTGAGAGGGAGAACACATTTTTTAGTATTCTTTTTCGATATTTGTTCATTCTTATTTTGCGAGAATTATTTTGAAGAACTTCTAAGTCTGCAATCTTTAGCCGGGTGTCCAAAATCATTGCATTTGTAACATTCAACATCATCTCTCAAATGAACAAATATGTTGATATTCAACTGAGTTTTGGAATATCCATTTATGAAATATCTCCCATAAATATATTCATTCCAAATATACTTGCGACATTCTGCAGCTCTGTGTCCAAACCTTCCACACGAATAGAAATGACCATAAGAGATAGGATGATACCTTGGAGGAAATCTTCTTGGAGGAATTGTGTTCAAGAGACCTTCCTACGAGTCTTGATCAATTGATTTAGCTAAGAGATCTAACTGCTTATTAGATTTTTCATATCCATCTTCTTTTATTTTCATAGAAGGACTTGACTCCTTTTCACATTTTTCTTTGTAACCAAGACCAGTCTTGTCACTATATGATCGTTGATTGCTGATGAGTTCTTCCAATGCCTTTGAGCTGTTGGCATAGTTTTGAAGAGTTTTTCCATTTTTTACTAACTTTCGCAAAGAGACTATTTTAGCTTCTAGTGCTTCTCTTTCCTTGTTTCTTTCCTTTATTTCTTTCCTGAGCATTAGTTAATCTTCAATTATTATTAATGTTTATCCAGTAACAACAGTAAACAAAAGAACACAATAGGCACAAGAATTTTATCTGGAATACCACCTCCGGTTCAAAGACCACCGAACACTTTTATAATAAATTCTTTAATCTTCATCCCCAATTGAAATGGAAGTTACAACTTCCTAGAATTCTAGAAAAGCATTCTTCTCCATCTCCCATTGGAAGGACACCACAACACCTTGGTTTCTTCACTAGTCAACTGAATGGATGCCCCAACATGCTAGACCAGCCTACCACCCTGAAGTGTTCATAGGCTCCAACCTATTGGTGACTTCATGCACCTGCCTAGCACCTCCCTGACACACTATAATAATTAGAAGTGAGACAAGAGTGTGGAATCCCGTATTGGGGACAATGATCCATGATACAATATGATTTACAATGATTTTCTTGTACTTGACCAAAAACCCAATAAGACTATGGCTTGCAACTTAACCATGACATCATCCCAACAATTACCCCTATACCTCCCAACAATGCCTCTTTGACTCTAGGAAGATTGACTCTTTTACAATAATGACTCTTTTACAACACTAACTTTTTGACAATATCTCACACTTGACTCAACATTGCTTCTTGGATCACTTGCAGTTGCTGAGGTACTATTGTCCTTGCTTTAGGTAATGGTACTTTGGCATTGCATGTCCTTCTAGTAAGTGTCCAAGTTGTTCTAAAGTGTCATCCTTCCTGCACGTGCATTAATAAGCAAGACCCAAACAAATAAAAAACAATATACTTACATTGTCCTGCAAAAACATATGTCAGATTTGATACTTAAAATTCAAATGAAAACATTAATCATACATACCTTGTTGTAGTAGACTTACCCTTGACTGTTGATGTGTGGTCCTTACTGCAGTGATCCTTGAATGCATACTTTTTCTACCTTCTAGGAGATCGATATTGAATCTGTTGTATCTATGTAGCTTCGTATCTCCAAGGTCTGAAATTTTGTCCTATGGTAGCTGTATGAGTCCTATTTCAAACCCCATAAGTCTGATCGAGATTGGATTCTTCAAGAAACAGTTATGCCCAATCTCCCACGATGACTTGAATATAGATTGGTTTAGTAGAGCGAACTTGTACAAATTTCCATGTGTCACTATTTCACCCTTAAGCCCTGAAAATGATACCCAACAAACTAAAGTCTATCCTCTTTCTGTCACTTTTTATGAAATTTGAATCCAATGCTCAGAGAGAAAGTTATGATGATTTTCTCGAGGTCTATTGAAAATCATGTAGATTCACAAGCTCATGTGATGTACTAAAGTACATGACAATAATCTACTTCTAATTTCAACCAGCTGAAGCCATTAAATCGATGAGAACAATATGAACAAGAGGAAGATAAATCAATGGCACATAACACAAGATGTATCTAGAGAAAGCCACTATTCAAAACCCCACTATTTTTATTGCATATATCAAAAATATGAGTGAAGATACAAAGCTTGTTCTCACTAGAACAATTCTGCACAAGTATGCCCAACTCTCTCAGCTCACAAGCTAGCTCTTTGCCAACACTTATCGACTTCTACAACTCTCCAACCTCCTAATCTCTTCAGTAATTCCTAGGATGAATAACCCATGTTTAAAGGAAATTCAAGCTTCCAAAACTACGCAATCCAAACATAGGATCAATCTTTGATGCATGCATGATATTTACACTCTAGTAAATAATACCACTGATAGTACACTGTCCCTGCACTCTAATCTCAACTTGATCTTTCTCAAAATCGACATGCATGAGTTTCTCATGAGGGAATTTTCAGTTAACTGGAGCAGCACTAGTGGATGCACTAGTGCACCAACTCACTATTAGTCCTCTATTAGTTCCACAAACAGTTTGGAACTAATTTAACGAAACTTAACTTAGTAGACCGAGTGATCTAATTTCCAACTCTATTTAAACTCATATTGGACCCCTAAAACTTAGGGAGAACATATACATGACTACATAAATATGTCCAACTCAAAATTCCTAAGCTAATTAATTTATTTAAACTTAATTAACTATTTACAAGTTGCTATGAGAATAGAATTCAATTTGAATTATCAATTTAATTCAAGGACAAATTAAACTGGAATTTCTTGTTGCCATTTCTCAACACTCCCACTTAATAAGAAAGGGGTTATCGGCTACCTTGATCCTGTCTCTGTGAAACTTGAATTTACATCTTGGTAATGCCTTTGTCATAATGTCATCATCTTGCTCCTCCATGGGAATGTACTCTAACAACATAATCCACCTCAATACACAATCTCTGAGATGATGATATCAAATATCAATATGGTTAGACCAATCATGAAAAACTGGATTTTCAGATAGTTTGATACAACTCTAGTTACCATAGTAAATCACAGTTGGATCCATCTACTGACCAAGAAAACCAACCAGAATCTTCCTCATCTAGATGGTCTGACATGCTTCTTAGATCATAGCCATGTAGTCTTCCTCTATAGAGTTGAGTGCAACCGATATCTTTTTCCTGTCGTACGAAGAAATTGTCGTTGACTCAATATTGAAGATTCCTCCTAATGTGCTCTTCCTGTCGGATGGAATCCCTACCCATGCTACATCAGTGAAGCCTTGAAGCTTCACTCCCTCTATCCATCTATACCATAATCCATGCTGAGAAGTGCCCCTGAGGTATCTCAACACATGATTTTCCGTCTTCCAATATAGCTTGGTAGGCCTAACCATCACTTGAGTAAGCTGGTTAATTGCATAACACATATTTGGTCATGTGTTCACCAAGTACATGAGTGAACCCACAAGCAGCCTGTAAATAGTAGTTTCCACTACTTCCCCTGAAGTAGCATTTTCCTTCCTCCAGTTACCTGCTAGAGAAGTCTCCATGTGTTTCTTGCTCTCCATGCGAAATCTCCCTCGTTGGTATACTTTCCCTGAGACACAAAAAACTCCCCATCTCACTGCCATACCTCCATGAAAATAAGGTAATGCATGAGCTCCATGTCCTTCATCTCAAACTCTCTTGCAAGGTCCTCCTTGCAAGACTTGATCAACTAAGCATCACCTTTTAGTATGAGATCATCAACATAAAGTAAAATGATCAACAATTTACCTTCCACCACTATGTGGTATAGGTTTGCATCCGCTTCACTCTTCGTGAAGCCCAACCCATTGAAGTAGCTATCTATCTTGGTGTACCAAGGACGAGATGCTTGCTTCAGCGCATATAATGCTCTCTTGAGCTGGAACACATGCAACTCATGGTTAGAGGTTTGAAAACCTTCAGGCTGTTCTATGTACACCTCTTCCTGAATCATGCCATTAAGTAAGGATGTCCTCACATCCATATGATGTATCTTCAAACCGATCTGTGAGGATAGTGCCAATATAGATGTGATTGAAGAGTACCTTGCAACAGGAGAAAAGGTCTCATCATAGTCAATCCCCTCTACCTGTGGAAAGCCACGGGCCACAAATCTAGCCTTATGCTTCTCCACACTACCATCTGCAGCTTGCTTTACCTTTTAAAGCCAACAGGAGCTCACTACTAACTTGTCCTTTAGTCTCGGGACCACATACCAAACACTATTACAACATATGGAGTCATACTCCTCCACAATGGCATCAACCCAAACCGATTGTTGCATTACTTCCTTAAAGGAAGATGGCTCTGTCACAACACATTCACCCATAAGAGCCATGTATCCAATTGATCCAGGTGGATGTTGGTGGCCACCCTCCTATCCTACTTGGAACCCCACAACTGTCTCTTTCAGTTTTTCAGTTTCTGTAATTATAGCACAATTTACTATTTTTAGCAGTTTTTCGGGTCCTGAACTTTCGAAGCCGTTTTGAGGCCCTAAACGATGTTTTCTAGGAAATTTGGGAGCAACATGGGTCAATGGACCAATGTTTCTCTTCCCAAAGTTGTAGTGCTCGGATATATCTTTCTAACGAACTATTGCACATGTCAAACGAAGATCAGGTGCCAAAGTTACGACCCTGGGAAGTTGATGTACCAACTTACCCAAAACAGGGCCCACAATTTGGCGTTTCATCTTCTAGGGTTAGGTTTTGGGATGTTAAGGGTTTTCCATTGTTTCTCAACAATAAATAGGCCTTCAAGGCTCATTGTAACACAGTTCAGAGGCATGTAGCCGCCACATCTCTTCTCAGAGATAAGATACCATCGCGCTAGCTGGTTTATTTCCATTTCTGTTTGTAAGCATGTTTCAGTATTTTATAGTAATGAAATGAAGTATTATTTCCACTGCATCTCTGTGTTTATGGATATCTCTGTAATTTGTTGTGTTCCTGTTTAAATCCGGATCAGTGGTATCAGAGTAGTCTGCTTTTTCTCTGTTTTTCTTTACATGTCCCCAACGAGGTCAGGATATAAGGAGTTAGAGCTTGAATTGGTCGAAACTTTGCAAGACCAGCCTCGCAAATCCCGACAGCCTCCCATGGCGAATGAGAAGAAAGGCGAGGGGGCGGGAGACCCTATCAAAATCTTGCTTGAAGAAGCCCTCGAGCAACAAAGGAACGCGATGATGGACAACTTTGCGTAAATCCTTCAACGGCTACCCAGAGGCGACGCATCGGCTTCCAATAGCTACTCTGGAAATGCCACACCATTTAAGGTACAAGTTAATTTTGAAATCCCCATATTCGAGGGTTAGATAGATGCATATGTCATAGATAAATGGTTAAACCTGCTAGAGGGTTATTTTTCTATTCATGAATTTTTGAGTGAGGAAAAGATTGTTTTCGCTCTTCTCAAACCATCCCCCAATGTCGAGGACTGATGGGAAACCTACTGCGAGCAGAAGGATGAAAGTACGAACTCACTATTCTTAGCTGCACCCACTTGGAATTCCTTCCGGGATGCCATCAAGGAGTAGTGCTACCCTGTCAAAAGCTATGAGGACAAATACATGAAGTGGACCATGCTGCAGCAGGGACGGGACCAAGATGTGCCAGAGTTCACAAACATTTTTCATACCCTTCACACACAGTTGGGTATCAAAGATTTTGAGCTGCATCTGCTTCTCAAATACTGCAGCTTCCTACATAGATACATCTAGGAAGAGATGGAGTTCCTGAACATCTCCTCGCTCAGCACAACATCTTGATACACTATCAAAATCGATCAAAAGTTCAAACAAAAGGAGAGATACTTTGGATCTGCAAATCCGAAGACCAAAGGACAAATCCAAGGTGGGGTGACCCAAGACAACTCGTAGAAGCCACACAAAAAAGAGCAACACCACGAAGTCAAAGAAGGACACAGTAAATTGGTGTGAGTTCCATAAGAGCCCCACTCACAATACAAGTGAGTGTCGAACCAAGCAGTCATTAGTGGCAGAGTTGAAGGCTTAAGAATTAGATGCATGTTCCGACCCTGAGTCAGAACCCGACAAGGGGAATGGAAAAGGGAAGCAGAACATTGATGCAGAGCCCAACGCCACTGTTGCCACCGCCAAGATCCATAAGAATAAGCTCGAAGACCCAGAGGAGGGGGAGTGTCTTTTCCACTCACAGATGTGGGTGAAGGGTTTGTTTCTGCAATTCATTATTGACAGTGGGAGCCAAAAGAACCTCATTTCAGCAGAGGTCGTCAAGCAGTTGGGCATATCGACTACACCACACTTTTAGTCGTACAGTATCGGGTGGCTTCACCAAGGACACCATCTTCGATTTCACCAGTAGTGCCACCTTCCTTATAGCATCAAACCTTTCGCAGACGAGGTATTGTGTGATGTTATGCCTTTGGATTTTTGTGATGTACTATTAGGCCAACCATACTTGTGGAGGCGACATGCTGTGTATGATTCAAGGCCTCGTGATGTCATTATTTCTTTGTGTAATTCATTATACAGGATACTAGAGGTAGCCCCACCTATCGACACCTCTTTGATCACTCCTAAGAAAGTCAGCAAGCTCATCTTCCTGACTAGGAAATTCATTTTCTGTCTGGTTCGCTCCCAAAGTAAGGGGAAGATTGTCACCACATCCATGACCCCCATGAAGGGTTCCTCCATGCAGCAGCAACAACAAAGGGATACGGTCATGATAGAACACAGGAACAATTTCTCCTCACCCACAGGGGTACCACACAAGCTTCAGGTGGGCAACAAAGTCTGGTTGCATCTGCAGAAAAAATGCCTTACAAGAGCCCATCAAAAACTCCGACCACGCCGACATGGTCCTTACACCATTACCAAGGTTGTTGGAAATAATGGTTTGGAGCACAACATTCCTCCATTCCTTCACCTGCACCATGTGTTCAATGTGTACCACCCTTGACCATGCTTCCCACCATTACTGGACACATCCGAGATAGCAGAACAGCTCACCAGGGACCAAGTTCAGCAGATGGAGGAACTCAATGTAATGGGGACCATTGCTTCCTAAGGGGGAGGACTGATCCAGGTGGATGTTGGTGGCCACCCACCTATCCCACTTGGACCCCCACAACCATCTCTTTCAGATTTTTAGTTTCCATAATTGTAGCACAATTTACTATTTTTCGTAGTTTTTCGGGTCCTGAACTTCCAGAGCCATTTTGAGGCCCTAAACGACGTTTTTTTAGGAAATTTAAGAGCAACATGGGTCCATGGACCGATGTTTCTCTTCCCAAAGTTTTAGTTCTCAGATAGATCTTTCTGACGAGCTATTGTACGTGTTAAACAAAGATCAGGTGCCAAAGTTACAACCCTGGGAAGTTGATGTACTAACTTACCCAAAACGGGGCCCACAATTTGGTGTTTCATCTTCTAGGGTTAGGTTTTGGGATGTTAAGGGTTTTCCATTGTTTCTCAACAATAAATAGGCCTTCAAGCCTCATTGTAACATAGTTCAGAGGCATGTAGCCACCACATCTCTTCTTAGAGATAAGCTACCATCACCCTAGCTGGTTTATTTCCATTTCTATTTGTAAGCATATTTCAGTATTTTACAGAGTTGAAATGAAGTATTATTTCCACTGCATCTTTGTGTTTATGGCTATCTCTGTAATTTTTTGCATTCCTGTTTAAATCCAGATCACCAGTGTACCTCTCAAGTGACCTCCTCTTCCCGTGCTGAGAAGTGGATGCTCCCACATTCTTCCATTCATCATCCAACAATTTTTCAACCTCTTTGGTGCACTTTCTTTCCTCTCTAAAAGACTCTGCTTGAGTGGATGTCTCCACTCCCGGATCCTCTGCATGTGGCTACTCCACATCAATCTTAGGCTCCTCAACCTTAGGAAGTAAAAGCTTCTCATCTGCATGTAGATCAAGCTCCCTCTAAAGGGAAACTTGCATGGACTTCTCGTCATCGAATTTGACTTCCCTACGAACCACTATCATCTTGTTGGTAGGAAAGTACACCCAATAGTTGTGAGGTGTATCATTGTACCCCACAAATGTTGGCATTATGGCACAAGTTTAGAACTATGGAACAGGTGTTTTCCTTGATGGCAACTCACTCTGGTGACAGATCTTAGTTCAGGCTTTCAGAATGAAGGAAAAGACATATACGCAGGTTCACCTAGACGAAGATGCGTATACACGCGGGTTAGACGTTACAAAGGTGCGTATGCGTATACACGCACTTTCACACAAGGAAATTCGCATACACGTTGGAGAACTTACTTTTGGTCTGTGGTATTTAGTCCTTGGTAATTGAACCTATGGTTTTGGGCCATGGTATCTCGTCAAGAGTGTTGATCCCGAGTATTGGGTCCATGGTATTGTTTTTTTATGGTTTTGGACCATGGTATTGTGGAAGGCCTAAGACTATAAAAGAGGAAGGAGATCAGTTGGCAAAGTATGATCTGAATTATTGAATATCTGATAAAGTGCTAGATCTGAAATATTGATTGGGTTATGGTGCAGATTTGGATCTGAATGAAGGAGGAACCTTAGTGCAAAAAGAAGGATAAGTTCTATTTATGGGTCATAATCTTAAGGCTTGAATAATAGTATCTTTGTATGATTTTGATCCATTATATGTGGCGCATGCTTGATCTATAAATCTGGTAATATGGGTTAATTAAGGTCTGAATATTTGAAATTATCCTTTATAGATCTATACGCAGGTTTAGTGAAGTGAAGGCGCGTATACACGCTGGTTCTGTGAGTAAAAACAATGTATACGCAGGTTGGTCCAAACATAGAAGCGTATGCACGCAGGTTTCTGGTTGTTGAAGTAGCGTACATCTCTTGAGTTGTGTTCTAGCTGCTTCTGTTTGTTGGTGCAGTGTTCTGGGTTCAGAATTTGGTGTATGGTTACTGTTACTATGTTCTGGGTACAGCTGTCAGAAAAGTGTCTACTTGATTCAGTTCTACTTGGTGAAAAGGAGATTTTTTGATACAAAAACTCTTGATGTTTGATTGATGTTCATGGATCGAGTTTGAAAATTTATGAAATGTGGTCCTTGGAAGAAAGGGAAGGTTGTAGCCTTCTATAGGTTAGCACCTACGTACTAGTATCTTGGCTAGTGCAAGAGCTAAGGGGGTTGTAGCTCCCTTCCAGGAGAAGCTGGAGAACGAGAGAGGGTTGTAGCTCTCTGCAGGTTGCAGCCTGCGTACTGGTAAAGGACTGCACCAGTACAGAATCATTGTAAAAAGAAGTTTCTAATTAAAAGGAAGATAGAGACGAATTGCAGCAGGTGGTTTTCACCCACATTGGGTTTCCACCTTATATCTTGTGTTCTTGTGTGTGATTGTCTTCTGCTCTGTTTTACTGTTTCTGGTTACTGTTTATTTGATTCTGATACACAGATTAATAATCAACATCTGTAAGATAAAGTAAATTATAAGTTTGCATGGTATACGTGGGTTTCCTTCTACGTAGTTGCGTATATACGTGGTTTTCACTAACTGAAGTAGCGTATATGATCTGGATTTGAAAAAGGGAATATTTGACTTGATAATACTGATTCACCCCCCCTCTCAGTATTATTTCCAACAATTGGTATCATAGCGGGTCCTTCTAAAGAAGCTTGATCGCTTGAAGGAAGATCCATCATCATGAGCAACTACGAGAGAGAAGCATCTATCAGGCCACCAATTTTTGATGGGACCAACTTCGTCTATTGGAAGGTAAGAGTCACAGCCTATCTACAATCTCTTGGTACATAAGTCTGGGATATCATAGATACAAGGTATACTTTTCCATCCACAACCCCTACAGATTCGGTTGGTAAGAAGCAATATGAAACAAATGCAAAGGCTGTCAATACTCTATTAGGATGTCTATCTCAATCAGAATTCATCAAGGTTATGTAGTATAAATCTGCAAAAGAAATATGGGACAAGATTGTTCTGAGCTATGAAGGAGATGAACAGGTAAAACGTGCAAAACTTCAAACCCTTAGAATTCAGTATGAAAATCTCTGAATGCACAATGATGAAAGTGTGGCTAACTATTTCCTTCGTGTAGATGATATTGTTAATTGTATGAAAAATTTGGGTGAAGAAATAAAAGAGGCTGTTGTGGTTGAAAAAGTTCTAAGATCTTTGTCCCCTAAGTTTGAATCAAAATTTTCTGCAATAGAAGAAAAGGAGAATATACGGAACCTTACCATGTCACAGCTGCACGTAATTCTAAAGTATTACGAAATGAGGAAAGGAGGACCATCAGATAGGAGAGAAGTTGCATTTAAGGCATCAGGCAAAGGAGATTACTATTAGTTAGGACATATGTCAGAAGAATAGGAAGAATCAAATTTTGTCAAGAACCTTCAACGGGTGCTGGAAGATTCAGAGGTAAGTTACCTTTCAAATGCTTTGCTTGTGGAAGATTCGGTCACTATGCTGCCAAATGTCCTCATAAAGATAAGCTTGACAAGAGTAAGGAACCTGTTAGATGGAACAAGAAACAGAATGTAAATAAGAAAAGCTATTACACTCATGAAGATAGTGATGGACTTTCAAATAGTGATGAAGATGAAAATGGCTATAATTATAAACTTTTAATGGCTTTTGAAGATGATGATTATGTGGATTCTATAGATGAAGAAGGTCTTTATGAAGAGATTTCTAGACTCAAAATTTGTTTAGAAGAGAAGAATGTGATCATAGATACTCTACAATTTCAACTTGCTGAAAAGGAAAAACATCATGAAAAGTTAGAATGTGAAATTGTGGGACTGAGAAAAGAGATTGAGAAAACAAAAGCTCTTAATCTTAGATTTGTTAAAGGATCTGACACTTTAGATGAGATTATCAAAGTACAACACTCTCCACTAATCAAGACAGGTCTGGGATATAATGAAGAAACAACTCAAGCGCAGAAACCATCTACCTCCAAGAGTTATCTTGATGCAGCAAGGAGAAGTGAACAAAGACCCAATGGAAATTACCAGGTAAATCGGGGGCAATCTACTTTAAGGACAAACAGAAGCTACAACCAGCCACAGGTAAAACCTTCTCAATTTACCTCAAGAATGGATGTCAATAGGAACTACAATCATTTGGCTGGGAGATTTGATAATCACAGGATTTTCTTCAATGTCCAATGTTTTTCTTGTCATAACTTTGGTCACAAAGCAGCTCAATGTGTTGCCTATAAGACAATCATGACTAGAGAAGCTCATAAACAGATGAGTATGACTGGGATCATGAAAAGGACCTACAATAACTTCTCTGCCCTTGAAAATGAATTTGAATGTTCTATTTGTAACAATTTCGATCATGAAGATTCTGAATGCAGGAGCAGGTTTCGGCAGACAACTCAGAAGGAGCAAGCCTCAAGTGCCAAATCATGGAGAATAAAAGAACCACAACCAGAAATATGTGGTATAGCATTATATGTGGAAGGGTAGGAAAATCAATGGTACATCGACAGTGGATGTTCAAAACATATGACAGTTGATAAAGAAAAACTTCAGTCATATAGTGCCTTAAAGAAGGAGAAGAAGGTCTCTTTTGGAAATGACACCCCTGCTCTCATAAAAGGTAAAGGTTCGGTTCAGTTGAAAGAAAGGGTCAAAGATGGAAATGTCATGTATGTTGATGGTTTAAAGCATAATCTATTAAGTGTCATTCAGATGTGTGATCAAGGAACTGAGGTAATATTTTGATCAAATGGATGTAGTGTTCGTGATCTTGATACAGGAAAAACAGTGATCAAAGGCAAAAGAACTCCAAAGAATTTATACATATTCAAAGAAGGACAACATCAATGCTATCTAATCAAGAATGATGAACACTGGCTATGGCACAAAAGATTGGGGCATCTTAGCTTCTCACAGATAAGGAAAGCATGCAAATACCAGGCAGTTCGTGGTCTTCCAGACATCAGAATCCCAGACAATACAATATGCAAAATATGTCAGTTTGGTAAGCAAACCAGAACTAACTTCCCTGAGAATGAAGGATCAGCCAGCAGGCCGCTTGAACTTGTCCATACTGATGTATGTGGTCCATCTAGGGAAAGGTCACCTTGAAGAGAAGAATACTTTAAATTATTCATTGATGACTATTCCAGGATGTGTTAGGACTTATGAAGCACAAAGACGAAGCCTTTGAAAAGTTTAAATCATTCAAAGCCTTGGTGGAGAATGAATTAGATCATAGAATCAAATGCCTTAGGTCTGATCGAGGAGGAGAATTTACCTCGAATGAATTTTTCGATTTTTGTGAAGAACATGGAATAAGAAGGGAATTCTCTACAGCTAGGACTCCTTAGCAAAATGGAGTAGTGGAAAGGATGAACAGAACGGTTCAACAAATGGCTCGTGCTATGCTTGATGAGTCTGGAACTCCCACAACCTTTTGTGGTGAAGCTGCATTTGCCGCAGTAGTTATTCTCAACAAGACAAATGTCCGGGTGAACAGAACTCAAACTCCTCATGAGCTCTAGTATGGTGAAACTCCTTCAGTAAAATATTTCAAAATTTTTGGAAGCAAATGCTATATCAAAAATACTGATGAAAATCTTGGCAAGTTTGAACCTAGAGTAGATGAAGGCATTCTCCTTGGTTACTCTCCCCACAACAAAGCTTACAAGTGTTACAATAAAAGGCTTGGAAAAATTGTTGAAAGTATTGATGTGGTAGTTGATGAAGAAGGAAACATTCCTAGGTAAGTGATTTCGAAGATTTCGAAGATGATGAGGACTATCCTTCAACATCAAATCAGACTTATGATGAAGAAGAAGCTCAAGAGGCACCAGAAGAACAGATAAGGATAGAAGATAAGACTCCATCCAGGTACGTTCAGAAGAATCATCCAGAATCTCAAATTTTGGGGCAGAAAGAGGCAGGTATACAAACAAGAAGAACAATTGCAGAAGCCTCAAGATATTTGGCATTGCTTTCCTCCACTGAACCACAAAATGTAAAAGAGGCATGCAAAGATGAATGCTAGGTCAAGGCAATGGATGAAGGACTTGAACAGATCGAAAAGAATAACACTTGGGAATTGGTTGCTAGACCAAAAGATAAGAATGTCATAGGGACAAAATGGATCTTTAAAAACAAATTGAATGAAAATGGGGAAGTTATTAGAAACAAGGCCAGACTTGTTTGTAAAGGGTATGCTCAACAAGAAGGAATAGACTTTGAAGAAAATTTTTCTCCCGTTGCTAGACTTGAGGCCATCCAAATATTCCTTGCTCTCTCAAGCTTTCAGAAATTCAAAGTATTTCAAATGGACATGAAATCAGCCTTTCTGAATGGAGACTTAGAAGAAGAAGTGTATATTGAACAACCAAATGGATTCATCCTTGGAAATGATCCAAAACTTGTATGCAGACTTAAGAAGGCTCTCTATGGTCTTAAACAAGCCCCAAGGGCTTGGTACTATCATCTGGACAAATATCTTCATCAACAAGGTTTCTCAAAAGGATCAGCAGATAGCAATCTTTATATAAAAATTGAAAATAACAAATTGCTAATACTTGTTGTGTATGTTGATGATATCATCTTTGGCAGCAATGAAGAAGCTATGAGTCAAAACTTTGCCTTGGTGATGTAGAAAGAATTTGAAATGTCCTTTCTTGGAGAACTGACATATTTTCTTGGATTACAAATCCAACAAAATGAAGGCAGTATCTTTTTATCTCAAACCAAGTACCTCAAGAAGATTTTGAAGAAGTATGGCATGGAAGATTCAAAACTAGTATGTACCCCTATGGTTACAAGATGCAGCCTCAATGCAAATGATGAATCAGCAGCAGTGCATCAACCAACTTATAGATCCATGATTGGAAGTCTTCTCTATTTAAATGGTACCCGACCAGACATCATGCATGCAGTGGGAATGGTTGGAAGATTTCAGGAAAATCCTAAGGAAACTCATCTTCAGGAAGTAAAGAGAATCTTCAAGTATCTTCAAGGAACTCAAAACTATGGCATGTGTTATCTGAGAGATACAGGTCTCACTCTTCATGCTTATACAGATGCAGATTGGGCTGGAAGCGTGGATGACAGAAAAAGCACAACTGGCGGTGCATTCTTTATGGGTTCCATATTTATATCTTGGTTCAGCAAGAAACAAAATTTGATTGCCTTATCTACAGCTGAAGCAGAATATGTGGCTGCCGCATCTTGTTGCACTCAACTCCTTTGGATGATGCAAACTTTCGCAGGATTTTCAAATCACTTGTACTCCACCTATCTCCATCTTATGTGATAATACAAGTGCTATCAGTATCTCAAAGAATCCTGTCATGCATTCAAAGACTAAGAACATACCAATCAAGTATCATTTTCTCCAGGAACAAGTATTGGAACAAAAGGTAAAATTGGAGTATGTTCCCTCTAAGGAACAAGTTGCTGATATTCTCACCAAACCTCTGCCCAGGGAAATTTTTGAATACCTCAGACAGAAGCTGGGAGTAGTTGATGCATCATCTTACTGTTGAAACTTGTCTGTTTCAGAGAAAAATTGGTGTACGTGAGTTTCCTGAGGAGGATCCACGTACATACGCCGGTTTATGCAGAGACAGCCGCGTATATGCAGTTTGAAAGAAATCAGTGGGGACAATCTCTGGTTGAAGATAGTCTGATATGGGTCTGACAGAGACCATCTGGCATAGGTTCAGGGGGAGCAGATAATCTCCCAATAATGCATTGTTGGCATTATCTTAGAAGCTTTTGGTTCAGGTTCACAGCTGTTGATCTCAGGTGGAACAAATGCAGAGGGAGAATAGAAGGAAAACATGGTTGCGGCTCTGAATAATGATTGACAAATGCTGCTGATATCAGTTATTGGTGAATTTCATAAGTCTTGCTCTAGATATTTCATCTCTATGTCATGTATCTCTTTTATGGTGTCAAGGTCATGTAACGGCCTATTTTTGTTTCCCCACTATGCCTGGGATGAATGATGTAATATACTTGGTTGTCATATGTAAATTTCTAGTGTATCCCCACTTGGTTGGGTGATGGATGTATGTATAGAGTCTTTCGGTGATAGGAAGGTCTTTTATGATGTATAAGTCATGGTTCTTCTTGAAGAACATCTTTTTGCAGATCTTGCCTATAGTCAGGGGGAGCATGGTCAGCACAGCAGAGCAGATATTTTAGCATGTACTCAGGGGAAGCACAATCCTTTGCCCTTGATGACAAAGGGGGAGAATGACTTTGAGGATCTTGGGGTTGCCATCAAGTCCAAAGGGGGAGATTGTTGGCATTATGGCACAAGTTTGGAACTATTGAATAGGTGTTGTCCTTGATGGCAACTCACTCTGGTGACATATCTCAGTTCAGGCTTTTAGAATGAAGGAAAAGACATATACGCAGGTTCACCTAGATGAAGACGCATATACACACGGGTTAGACATTACAAAGGTGCGTATCCGTATACACACACTTTCACGCAAGGAAAAGCGCGTACATGTTGGAGAACTTACTTTTGGTCTGTGGTATTTAGTCCTTGGTAATTGAACCTATGGTTTTGGGCCATGGTATCTCGTCAAGAGTGTTGATCCCAAGTATTGGGTCCATGGTATTGTTTTGTTATGGTTTTGGACCATGGTATTGTGGAAGGCCTAAGACTATAAAAGAGGAACGAGATCATTTGGCAAATTACGATTTGAATTATTGAATATCTGATAAAGTGCTAGATCTGAAATATTGATTGGGTTATGGTGCAGATTTGGATCTGAATGAAGGAGGAACCTTAGCGCAAAAAGAAGGATAAGTTCTATTGATGGGTCATAATCTTAAGGCTTGAATAATAATATCTTTGTATGATTTTGATCTGTTATATGTGGCGCATGATTGATCTATAAATCTGGTAATCTGGGTTAATTAAGGTCTGAATATTTGAAATTATCCTTTATAGATCTGTACGCAGGTTCAGTGAAGTGAAGGCGGGTATAGACGCTAGTTCTGTGAGTAAAAACAGCGTATATGCAGGTTGGTCCAAACACAGAAGCGTATGCACACAGGTTTCTGGTTTTTGAAGTAGCGTACATCTCTTGAGTTGTGTTCTGGCTGCTTCTATTTGTTGGTGGAGTGTTTTGGGTTCAGAATTTGGTGTATGGTTACTGTTACTATGCTCTGGGTACAACTGTCAGAAAAGTGTCTACTTAATTCAGTTCTACTTGGTGAAAAGGAGAATTTTTGATACAGAAATTCTTGATGTTTGATTGATGTTCATGGATCCAGTCTAAAAATTTATGAAACGTGGTCCCTGGAAGAAAGGGAAGGTTGCAGCCTTCTGTAGGTCAGCACCTACGTACTAGTATCTTGGCTAGTGCAAGAGCTAAGGGGGTTGTAGCTCCATTCCAGGAGAAGATAGAGAACGAGAGAGGGTTGTAGCTCTCTATAGGTTGCAGCCTACGTACTGATAAAGGACTGCACCAGTACAAAATCATTTTAAAAAGAAGTTTCTAATTAAAAGGACGATAGAGACGAATTGCAGCAGATGGTTTTCACCCACATTGGGTTTCCACCTTATATCTTGTGTTCTTGTGTGTGATTGTCTTCTGCTCTGTTTTACTATTTCTGGTTACTGTTTATTTGATTCTGATACATAGATTAATAATCAACATCTGTAAGATAAAGTAAATTATAAGTTTCCATGGTATATGCGGGTTTCCTTCTACGTAGTTGCATATATACATGGTTTTCACTAACTGAAGTAGCGTATATGATCTAGATTTGGAAAAGGGAATATTTGACTTGATAATACTGATTCACCCCCCCTCTCAGTATTATTTCCAACAACAAATATCCCCAACTCTACTATAGGCTCAAGCTTCTTTCGTGCATCTTTTGTCACATGGAAATATACTGATGACCCAAAAATCCTGAAGTGACCAACATCTAGCCTCTTAACGGAATAAGCCTCCTTTGGTCTATTCATCTCAAGTATCCGATGTGGGCTACGGTTCTGAACATAAACTGCTCTGTTGCATGCCTCAACCCACAAGTGTAGTGGTATGCCCTGCTCATGAAACATCACCCTTTCTACTCCTACTATGTTGTCGTTCTTCCTCTTGGCCACCCCATTCTGGTGAGGGCTATGGGGTGTCGTCAACTCCCGTTTAATCCCTTCCGCTGTAAAAAAGTTCTTAAACTCATTTGAGACATACCCACCACTGTTATCACTCCATAAAGATTTAACCTTCTTGCCCGACTCTTTCTCCACCAATGATTTAAACTCATAAAACTTTGTGAAAGTTTGATCCTTTTTCTGCATGAAAAATATCCAACATTTACGAGAACAGTCATAAAAAAATATAACAATACCTGTGTTTGGCCATGGATGCTATCGAGAATGGTCCACACACATCTGATTGGAATCACTCTAGAATAGGCTCTGCTCGACTATCTCTGTTGTGAATGGAAGACTTGGTGTATTTTCCCAAAGTACACCCCTTGCATGTATCAATTTGCTCAAGCGTACCTTTGGGAAGACCGATAGATATATGCTGTGATATATTCAAAGCCCCATGATACAAGTGGTCCAATCGCATGTGCCACAACCCTCCAATGTCTCGGCTCTGCACCCTTTCTGCTTTTGTGCTCAAAGAAGCACACTCATCTACCTCTAGATTATAGAGATTCTTCACCCAAATCCCTATCTTCTTTACCTAACTCGTGGCTATGTGTCGAAGGAATGCCTTTCCTTTTGAGAAGATCACATCATAGCCTCTATCCTCAAGCATGGCAATAGATACCAAGTTCTTCTTCACCCTGGACACATAAATAAAATTATTCAAGGTGAGTGGAGCCCATGCTCCCTCTAAAAAGTAATCATGCCCAATCCATCAACACTATACTTGTCATCGTCACCCATCTCGATATGCATCTGGAGATCTTTCTCCTCCAGGTCATTGAATAACTCTTTGTTTCCATTGATGTGAAATGAAGCTCCACTATCTAAGTACCATGCACTTCCCATCATTGATGACACCATGCATGCAATGAGGGAAACTTCCAATTCGAATTGAGAGGCCAAAGTGTCACCCGCGCTCCTCTTGGGGACTTCTTCTTGGATTTCTTGAGTGGACAATTTGTAGAAAAATGGCCCAGCTCATGACAATGAAAGCACTTAAATTTCGTCATGTCTTTCTTCTTACCTCCATGATAAGAATATGATTTGGAATGGGAAGCTTTCCCTTTACCCTTCTTTGCCTTAATCACTAAGGCACAGTTCTCTTCATCATCAACCTTTGATGAAGAGCCATCCTTAGTGTTCCTCCTGATCTCCTCCTGCATCAAATCTGACCACAGTCGTTCCCAATCTGGTAGCTTCTCCCAACCATTGACAGAGTCTTGATAACTATGCCAGCTCTTTAGGAGTCGTAGAAGGGCAAGACTCATCATATCATCCTCGGAAACTGTGATTCCAACACTTCCAAGTTCATCAAGACACTGAGTGAACTTGGTCAAGTATTTTGGAATCGTCTCGCCTTTCTCCATTTTGATATTTTGAAGTTTGTCCTTCAATGCCAATTTCCTTTGGTCGCTGTTGTTTTGATACAAGTTTGTTAATGTTTTCCACATAAGATACAGAGTTTCATTGCCATGGAGACTCGTGACAATGTGGTCTCGAACTCCCTCAAGGATTATCTGTGTCACCTTCGTCACACACTTCTTCCATTCAACAAAATTATTTGCATCCGATGTTGTTGGCTTAGGAATTTCTTGATCAAAGAATTCCTTCAAGCCATTATCCTCTACCACAACCCCCATTCTATCCTGCCAAGCTATGAAATTCAAGCTGCCTTCCAAGGCATACTTGAGCCACAAACTATAGAATCATGTCTATCGATCATGAATTATGTATTGCAAATTCGAATTTCACCTCTAACCCAAAAATCGAAACTTCAAATCTCCTTCAATATATTGTTCTCAGCTCTGATACCATGTAGAAAATATTGTAGATTCACAAGAACATGCAATGTACTAAAGCACAAGAAAAGAATCTACTTCTACTTTCACCCAACAAAAGCCAATAGAACAATGAAAAAAATATGAACAAGAGGAATATAAGTCAATGGCACACAACACAAGATGTATATGGGGAAAGCCACTACTCAAAACCCCGATATCTATATTGCATATATTAGAAATATGAGTGAAGATACAAAGCTTGTTCTCGCTAGAACAATTTGGCACAAGTATGATCAACTCTCTCAGCCCACAAGCTAGCTCTTGGCCAACACTTAGGCAATTCTAGAGATCTCCAAGCTCCGAATCTTTTCTGTAATTCCTAGGATGAATAACTCGTATTTAAAGGGAATTCATGCTTCCAAAACTGTGCAATCCAAAAATAGGGTCAATCTCTGATGCATGCATGATATTTACACTCTAGTAAATAATACCATTGATAGTATGTTATCCCTGCACTCTAGTCTCTACTGGGTCTTTCTCATAATCGAAATGCATGAATTTCTCATGAGGGAATCTTTAGTTAACTGGAGTAGCATTAGTGGATGCACTTGTGCAACAACTAACTATTAGTCCTCTATTAGTTCCAAAAACAATTTGGGACTAATTTAACTTAACTTAACTCAATAAACTAAGTGATCTAATTTCCAACTCAATTTAAACTCATACTGGACCCCTAAAACTTAGGGAGAACATATACATGACTACAGAAAGACTTCCAACTCGAAATTGCTAAGGTAATTAAACTTAACTAACTATTTACAAGTTTCTATGAGAATAGAATTCGATTTTAATTCTCTTTTAATTCAAGGACAAATTAAATTGGAATTTCTTATTGCAATTTCTCAACAAGGTCACCTGTTTGACATGGAATTTGGGAGCCTGCAAAAACTCTAACTTCCTGAGATCATATATTTGAAAATATAGTGAACCAAAATCTGAAATTCAATCATGAGGTTCATCAAGATTTAGGCTCAAATGGGTTTTAATTTCAGTTTCTGAAGCTTCATAGAAAAAAATATTGTATCAGAAATTCCACGATGACTTGTTTGAAGCAGCAAAATCCTATAATCCAAGGCTCTAAACTTGCTTCAAAAAAAACCTGCAAACTTGATCATAATTTTGTGCCCTAACTAGACCTCAATGAAACCTTAAAATCCCTACAACAGATGCTGCATTAGAAGCTCATGAGGGCCAAGAAATTACAGAGGTCTTCTCACAATATAGTTTGTAGAAAAGTGCTTACTAGAAGAGGATATGAGGGTCACTATTTATAGAAATGTATTGAGTTGAGAGGGTCCTCAACAAGTTGGAGGGCTTTTAGGAGACTAAAAAATTATTAATTATTTACTATTCAATGACCACAACCAATGATGAGTTCCATGCAACAACCTAATGGGGTTTTAGCCCACTAACCGGGGTTACTAACTTCAAACATGAATAACTCTCAAACAGTGAAGAACTACATGGTGTTCCATATATCAACAGAAACATCTCGACGAGTAGAATCCATATAGAAGATCCTTAATTGAGAATAGGATGATTTTTCAAGTCAAAATTCCCATGAAAGACCGTGGTAGCCCCTAGTGCTACTTTGGTTGGCATCAATGACAACCACTAATAAAAAACGAAAGCCTAAATTAACATAACTTCTACCGTCAGATCATCTACCTAATGAATGACCTAGATTGACTATGAAATTATAATATTTCATGAGGAAAATTTTCATCTATTTTTAGCTTAGGGGGTGCAACCCCTGAACCCTTGCTTCGGGGGGATGGGATCATAAATTCATCGCCGCCCTCCCCCTCGACCCCCTTCATGACGATTAAATGGGTGGTGTTTTTTTCCATGTTAGGAACATGGATCAAACATGGTTGAAACGAAAAACCTCTGAACAACCAGGAAGATAATTAGGCTCCACATCCAATAGTTTCAAAATGTTTCACACTTGATCCACTTATATCAAACATCAAAACTTGTAGGCCACCTTTCATCAAATTTTCACACTAGACCCACATCAAACATTATGCTCAAACCAATATAACAAATTGAGTACTGAATCACAAAATCTGAACACAATCACTGAATACCAACTAAATCACTAAAGCAACTAAAACATTGAATACTAGACCAATATTGAATCATCATGATCAAACTATACCAATGCACAATGAACCAACATAATACCAAGACATAAGTCAATCCATTGAATAACCAATCATCAATCAAGAAAATAGACACACTGTTATCAATATAGAATAAATATGCAATCATTACAAACCTTGATCAAATTTACTTCATTAATTATACACGAATGTTATGAATAATACCAGTGTATATGCGAGTTACCTGTGCATAACATCTGCGTACATATCTCAAATCACTGAATGTTAAAACTAAATCACTGCATCACCCACTATGTTACTAACATACTCAGCCACAATAGTAACTTAATCACAAATCAGCACTCTGTAGTATCATCACTAACTAATATTCCAATCCACAATCAAATCAACCCAATCAACATTGCCGGATACATACCATTTTTATCAATACATCATTGACAGAAAAGAACAAATAGAAATACATCATCATATGTGATCATAAAGGAACAATTCAAACCCTAGTACATGTATGTGACCTCCATAAAATAGATCTAAGTGTGTACAAAATTACCATGCATAACACCCACATATATATCCACATATATATACAAAAATACTTATTAAATATCAAAAAAATGATATGAAAAAATATTGAACCAGATCTATGTATGTACGTGACTTTACTGAAGAAAACTAGCATACATATCTTAAACTACTGAATCAGATCTTTGCTACAAATCACAACATACTTTTTACAAATTTTACTATAAACACATTCAAAAAAATCTTGCATCATTAGATATTCAAAACATAAAGAAAAAATTCAAATATAACCTTTAGTACTCAATGTATATTCAGATCTCTTAGTTCTAAGTCATCTCCTTGGTCCTTAGTACACTCCTATTTCATATTAGACCACTCATTAACAAACCATTCACTTGTACACTTAAATCCTTGATCTCCATCTCCTTATATAGTTTTTTCTTTAGCTAATACTTGAGGTAAATACCTTGGTAATGTTGTTAGTATTTGTTGACAGGATCAAATATACGTTGCCGACATAATATTATGGGAAAATACCATGGTAATGACCCTTGGTATCTAGATTTCCATGGTTTGGATTATGTACACAACTTTTTTTCACAAGACCTTCATATGTACATGACCCTTCTTCACAGGGAACACATATTATTTTTAAACTTCACATTTTTCATCCATCTGTAACTGAATTGCCAATTCTCTTCCATATTGTCTGTAATATTTGTACCAATATTCCTGATATCTGCGTTAGTCCCATAACCATCATACTATAAGTAAGTTTACATCAAGGACATATTGGTCAATTAGGTTTCCATTAAGGACGACACATTAGCCATAATGCCAACAATATTCCCCTTTGGACTTGATGGCAACCATTTTGGTGTTTGGAACCCACCTGCAAACACCTGCAAGCACACCTTCAAACACCAAGTATTCTCTCCCCCTTTGACATCAAGGGAAAAGGGATGAATTAGGCTTAATGAAATAATTCCCCTATAGAGATCAATACTGTAAGTTTGATCTGCTGATATGAATCCTGAAATTTGCATACTGACCATGCTCCCCTTGAGCATATGTTGGACCTTCTAAAGATATACAATAAAATTACAAGTCTTTATGAATCAAACAAATGTGACCTTTCCTATCACCAATGACTCTATGCTCTCATGATTACATCAATCACCCCATGAATTGGATTTATCTATTGGACCCAATTTTACATCAATTACCCAAAAGAATGGAATTACATACATATCATGAATCAGTCCCATTATCCCATACATGAAAATTTTACAATGATTGCAACATGGGTATTTTCATGATATTTACATCAAGAGACATACATGGCATTTATAACCATAAACATGAATCTCAAGAAAAACCACAGCAACAACATAATTGGCATAATGAAAGAAGAATGAATATCCTCTTCATCAAGAAGAAATAACATATAATATAGTGTAGCATCAATCTCTCCAATATCGTCAACACGTGACCAAATGTGTAATGTTTCCAAGCACCACCAAGCAACTGTAGCAGAAGCATAAGATTGTGCAATAAAGATATGTCAACAACTCATCCCCTTGACCTCATGTCATCAAGGTCAACATGCTCTCTCCACATATAGGAGGAGAAACACCATAGGTAGCATATACATGCATTAACAACATATGTGAAAACCAAGAGTGCCTTTAGCATCACAAGCCATTAAGTAGAATAGAATGAACCAACAACATCGTCAACCAACATCTTCAGTGAACATATCTTCAAGATTTAACAATAGCAAGAATAACGGGCCTTTAACAACTTCACCAGATGCATGCATTATTGATAACTCTTGATATAATCACAAAAACATATATATCTTCTCATTAATGAAAGATTCCATCAAACAGTGAGTAAATCATGAACTCATCATCATCAACCAATGTCAAATAAGAAGTGCCTAATGAGAGACCATAATGCCAACAATGAAGCATTAGAATCATAGAAGATGCCCCCATAATATTGTGTTAACTCTTCACCATCAATTTTGTATCAATCGACAAACACACCAAAGAACCATTTTAGCAACAACAATAAGATTTTGCAACAACTCATGAGCCAATATTATTCGAAGAAACATATGGTCATCACCAACAAATTGTAACAAACCAATGCCATAACCACAATGCCAATAATGAACTGATGGAAGCGTATGAGAAACTCCCCTTGAATCTATTCCATTTCATTTTTATTACAAAGAAGCAAGCACAACTATCTAGATCAAATACCATGTATACACGCGATTGTCTTTTATAAGAACCATACACATAATATAAGATGCTAATTTATAGCCATAGCTCCCCCCGAACATGTCATGTTTGTTCCTGTTCACATTTTCTTCATCAATGCAACATCAATATAAAACAAATAACAACATATGAAATCATGATCTAAGTACACATGCATAGCTCCCCGTGAGATCATACACCATTGATCCCGTGGACCTGATATTCATCATATGTTATTCACGATGTTATGTACCTCACATTTACTTCTGTAGACAATGTTAGAGTTATATTTTTAAGAAAAATGGACTGCAGCAGGGACACTCTTCCCTATGTCGCTGACTGATGTTCCTTCTTCTTCCAAATTTACTTGCAATTTCTAATCATGTTCTCGAATTGGTTGAACTTATGCCATCTTTTCAATCCATTCCAAATGCTTGACTTGCAGATAGTGACCTTATTCCTAAATGAGTTACAAGAAAAGTAGTATCCACAAAACCATCCTTTATGCCTAGGGACTGATCTTCACTTTGATCCAGGAGATTTCCTTTCAGATGTGTGACTTGATTCATTTTTACTTCGAAAAATATTATGCTAGTTATTGTCATTACATTGTGAATCTCAAGCCATGTGGTTGTATCTAATACCTGTCTTGATTAGAGGAGAGTGTTTCTCATTAATAATATTCTCTAGTGATTCAAATGCCTTTACCCATTTGTTGATCTTCTCATAATCTTTCTTTAGACACACAGTTTCTTATTCTATTTTTTCATAATGCCTTTCCTTTTCTTGAAGTTGTTTTACTAATACTTTTGTTCTTTCATTGGTTACTACTAATTGAGTCTTTAGAAAGTTCATTTCATTGACAATACTTTCTTTTGTTTCCAGTTCATTTTTTGCATTCGTGAGTTTATCAATTTCATTTAATGTTTTCATTAAATCATATTATTTAGAACTATTTGATTCACTAATTGATTGATCTTCAGTATCCCTAAGTATTTGGTAACAACTGTTAGAATCTAAATCTGAATTTTCTTGATCATCAAATGTGCGTTGACTCTCTTCATTAGAATAAAAACTTTTCTTGGCATAAAACTTCTTTTTGGCATTTTTCTTGTCAACGTCCTTTCCTTTTTACTTTTTATCATGATTATATGGACATTTTGATCCATATTGACGTATTGTTCAACAAGAAAAACATTTAAAGGGAATCTTACCATTGAATTTACCAGTTCCCACTTGCAACTTTCTCACGAAATTCACTTCATCCTCATCTGAAATGTAACTTGTACTTTTTTTCTTTTCTTTTTCTTTCCCTTTGTATGTGGCTTTGAAGGTTGCTTCTCTCATACCTAATGTATCCCCTTTTCTCATCTCAAAAGCTGTCAAGATCCCATGGAGTTGTTCAAGGGTAAGGTTCATCAAATCCTTCATTTCTTCAATAGGAGAGACTTTGGAATCGAAATTTGGAGTTAGTGATATCAAAATATTTTCAAAAATAGTAGTATCCTTTATTTTTTCACCAATCCTTTCATTGTGTTAACAATCCCTTCTACTCTAAGAAAAAACTTGCAATTCTTTCATCATCATGCATTCTAAGAGAGTCATACTCAATTCTATTTGTTTGAAGTTTAGCACTTTTTACCTTAGTGTCACCTTCATATATTTGGACAAGCTTATCCCATATTGACTTTGTAGTGCTTAGCTGTGTGAATTTCACAAAATTAGGTTCATCTAATTCTCCCAAGATATCATTTATTGCCTTTGAATTATTCTTGTACTACTTCTTTCTTGCATTATCTCTAGGAATGGAGGCTAGGTATTGATATCCACCTTCAACAAATGCCCATACATCAACTCCCAATGAATGTAAATATGCTCTCATTCTGACATTCCAAAGCACAAAATTAGTTCCATTAAGAAAAGATGGCTTGTAAGAAAATACTCCCTTTTGGCTACTCATTTTGATAGATCTCCCTTTAAGTGATCAAGATTCTTCTGAGCAACTTGCTCTTATACCAATTGTTAGGAAAAATACTTGGGGGGGGGGGGTGTGCTGGGGGAGGGGTGAATCAATATTTTTAATTCACTTTAATTTCCAATTTCACATTCAAAAATATATATGCTATTTTAATTTATGAAATCCATGTGTGTACGTGATTGTAGTGAATGCAAACCACGTATGTTCAGATGACTTAATTTTCCAGAAATTCTATCAGATGTTTAGCTTAGTAATTGCATTGTTAGTTCATTAGCCATCCAGTATGTAGTAAATAACATATACATCACACCACATGAGAAATAAATCAACACATATGAACACCATGATTTTAGGTTGAAACCTAATGTGGGAGAAAACCACAGCTGCCATTGTCTCTTTAATATCCATTACATCTTGTACTGGTGTAGACTCTTACCAACATACAAGCACCCACCTGTAGGAGTATACAACCTCCACTTATTATCCAACACCCACTGGAAGGGAGCTACAATCCCCCTGATGTCATTTACCAACTCCTACTGGAAGGGAGCTCCTACCCCCTTAACATATTTACTATTGGGTCCCTATAATACTAGTGATACCCCATTACTATTGTAATTGTACCCCTTATTAATATTGTTGTGCCTCTATTATCCCCATATTGTTATTACTGTGCCCATAGAATCCCTCTATTGTTATTTTTGTGGCTTTATATTATTATTGTTAGGTCAGCTGGGTTATATTGTGACTCCTTAGACTCCTATATATAGAAAGGAGGTTTTGTCATTTGAATCATCCAAGAATTTTTCATTTATGTAATGTAAAGGAGGTTTCCCCCTCGAAGAGGCTGAATTTTAAGGCGTTGATCTATCTTTTCTATCCTTTTCTTGAGCTGGTTTCATAACATTTGGTATCAAAGCTTTGGATTATAGGGTTTCGCTGCTCCAAACAGGTCATCGTGAAATTTTCGCTATAAATTTTTTCTGTTATGTTTCAGAAGCTAAAAAAAAAACCATTTGAGAAGACATCGCGCTGAATCTCAAGTCAAAATTTCAGAGCTTTTTGCGCTATATTTGTGGAGATATGATCTGAGGAAGTTGGTCTTTTTGCAGACTCCTGAATTGCATTCCAAACAGGTGACTTGGGGAAAATTGTCATAACTTTCTCTCTGAGCATCGGATTGAAATTTCGTAAGAAGGTATAGAAAGAGGATAGACTACAGTTTCTTGTATATATTTTGTATAGCTAATGGTCGAAATAGTGACTCGTGGCACGTTGTACAAGTTTGCTCTACTAAAATAGTCTATAATCAGGTCACTGTGGGAGATTTCGCATAACTCTTCCTTGGAGAATCCAATTTGGATCAGACTGGTGGCATTGGAAAGAGGAAAAAGAGGGCTACTACAGATCACAATTTTATAACTGGATGATTTGAATGTACAGAGATACATCAGATGCAATATCGAGCTCCTACAAAGTGAAAAAAGGTGTGTAGATTCTTTTAAATTTTTGCTTAAGATTGGTTTGAAATTTATTTTGAAGGAATTCAAAGGGCATAGTAGAGCATTATTATCGGTAACTAATGCCCCGAGGAAAGAAAATGCAAACACCTAGTAAAGAACTTGAAAGCTTTAGCATGACTCATGAAGAAGAGGAGGAAATGCAACATGATATATCAAAATTACAAGACCAAGTGCAACAACTGTCCCTTGCAAAAAAAAGAACAGAATCTAAGATGGATGGTTTAAAGAAAGATGTAGAAGCTAAGATGGATGGTTTAAAGAAAGGTGTAGAAGCTCACTATTAAAGATAAGTTTCCCGTTCCTGTCATTGATGAATTACTGGATGAATTGCATGGATCAATTTACTTCACCAAGTTGGATCTTCGTTCAGGATATCATCAAATCAAAATGAAGATTGAAGACATTCCGAAAATAGCATTTAGAACTCATGAGGGTCGTTATGAATTTTTGGTCATGCATTTTGGCCTTACCAATGCACCTTCAACATTTCAAGGTTTGATGAATTCATTTTTCAAACCATTCCTTAGAAAATTTGTGTTAGTATTTTTTGATGATATACTAATCTACAACAAGTCTTGGAAGGATCATGTTGAACATGTTGATAGGGTGCTACAACTATTGGAGGAAAAATAATTATATGCAAAAAGATCCAAATGTTTCTTTGGAGTCCAAGAGGTGGAATATCTAGGTCATATTGTATCTCATGAAGGGGTTAAGGTAGACCATAGCAAAATTAAATGCATTAAGAAATGGAAAATCCCCACATCCATAAAACATCTACGAAGATTTCTCAGGTTGACAGGGTATTATCGCAAGTTTGTTAAGAATTATGGGAGAATAGCAGCACCTCTAACAACATTATTGAAGAAAGATGCATTTTCATGGACTCCAGAAGCAACAAAGGCCTTCGAACATCTTAAAGAGGCAATGTGCCAAGCACCGGTCTTAGCTACACCAGACTTCACAAAAACCTTTATTGTGGAATGTGATGCTTCAGGAAATGGAATTGGTGCTATTCTAATGCAAGATGAAAGACCCATTGCTTTTGAAAGTCGTCCAATCAAGGGAAAGTTTTTACACAAAGCTATTTATGAGAAGGAAATGTTGGCAATACTCCATGCACTTAAGAAATGGCGACCCTACCTAATGGGAAGACACTTCAAGGTAAACACAGATCATGATAGCCTTAAATACTTTTTAGAACAAAGATTATCCTCTGAAGAGAAACAAAAGTGGGTCACAAAGATGTTGGGTTATGACTTTGAAATCATCTACAAAAAAGGGAAGCAAAATGTGGTGGCAGATGCACTCTCAAGAAAGGATGAGGATGTGGAAGCATTGTTGTGCGCCATTTCTATTATCCAACCAGATTGGATAAACGAAGCAAGGGAGGAATGGAAGAATGACGAAGAAGTGTGGGCACTTATTCGAAAGTTACAACAAGATTCCAGTACGTTTGATACATTTAGCTGGCAAAATGATTCAATATGGTACAAAGATCGCTTATACCTCTGTAAGAATTCCCAGCTAAAACAAACGATTCTTTTGGAATTGCACACTTCTCACTTAGGAGGGCACTCAGGATTTTTAAAAACTTACCACAGGGTTAAGAAGGAATTTTTTTGGGATGGCCTTAAATCAGATATTCAAAAGTTTGTGGCAGAATGTTTGGTTTGCCAACAAATAAAGTTGAAACAATTAAGACACTGGGTCTATTACAACCTTTATCCATTCCAAGCCAACGTTGGGAGGAGGTTTCAATGGATTGTATCACAGGTTTACCCAAGTCTGAGGGAAAGAGTGTCATCATGGTGGTAGTTGATAAACTTACCAAGTATGCACACTTTTGTGCATTATAACATCCATTTAAAGCCAGTACAGTTTCTACTACATTTATGGAAACAATTCAAAAGCTACATGGAAACCCAAAGATTATTTTAAGTGACAGAGATCCCATTTTCAATGGAAAGTTTTGGACAGAATTATTTTCTTGTCTTGGTACTCAGTTAGCTCATAGCTCATCTTATCATCCTTAATCTGATGGGAAAACTGCGATAGTAAACAAATGTTTGGAAGGATATCTTCGTTGCTTTGTATCTGATAAACAAACAAAATCGGTCAAATGGTTTCCTCTGGCTGAATGGTGGTATAACAATTCCTTCCATACAGCAACAAAAATGACCCTATTTATGGAACTTTATGGGTATCAGCCACCATCCATCACATCATATTTAAGAGAAAATTCTAAGGTTCAGGCAGTTGAACATCAAATCGAACATCAACAACAAGTCCTCCAACTCTTAAAGGATAACCTTGTGTTGGCACAGAATAGAATGAAACAACATGCAGATCAACATCGCAGCGAAAGAAGTTTTGATGTAGGTGATTGGGTATTCCTGCGGCTACAACCATATAAGCAAATGTCTCCCAAGCATGCTAAGAAGGATAATAAATTATCACCAAAGTATTATGGTCCATATGTTGGGTCCCCATAATACTAGTGATTACCCCATTACTATTGTAGTTATACCCCTTATTAATATTGTTGTGCCCCTATTGCCCCCATATTGTTATTACTGTGCCCCATAGAATCCCTCTATTGTTATTTTTGTGGCTTTATATTATTATTGTTAGGTCGGCTGGATTATATTGTGACTCCTTAGACTCCTATATATAGAAAGGAGGTTTTGTCATTTGAATCATCCAAGAATTGTTCATCTATGTAATGTAAAGGAGGTTGCCCCCTCAAAGAGGCTGAATTCTAAGGCGTTGATCTATCTTTTCTATCTTTTCTTGAGCTGGTTTCATAACATTTGGTATCAAAGCTTTGGATTCTAGGGTTTCGCTGCTCCAAACAGGTCATCGTGGAATTTTCACTATAACTTTTTTTCTGCGACGTTTCAGGAGTTGAAAAAAAAACCCATTTGAGAAAACATCGTGCTAAACCTTGGGTCCAAATTTCAGAGCTTTTCACACTATATTTGCGGAAATATGATCTGAGGAAGTTGGTATTTTTGCAGACTCCTGAATTACATTCCAAACAGGTGACCTGGGGAAAATCGTCATAACTTTCTTTCTGAGCATCAGATTGAAATTTCACAAGAAGGTACAGAAAGAGGATGGATTGTAGTTTTCTTGTATATATTTTTCAGTGTCAAAGGTCGAAACAGTGACACGTGGCACTTCATACAAGTTCACTCTACTGAACTAGTCTACAATCAGGTCACTGCGGGAGATTGTGCATAACTCTTTCTTGGAGAATCCAATTTGGATCAGACTAGTGGCATTGGAAAGAGGACATAGAAGCGTACTACAGGTCACAATTTTAGAACTGGATGATTCGAAATTACAGAGATACATCAAATTCAATATCAGGCTTCTACAAAGTGAAAAAAGGTGTAGAGTTTTTTTTTAAATTTTTGCGTAAGCTTGGTTTGAAGGAATTCAAAGGGCATAGTAAAGAATTATTATCGGTGATTTATGCTCTGAGGAAAGAAAATGCAAACACCTAGTAAGAAACCTTAAAGCTCTAGCATGACTTATGAAGAAGAGGAAGAAATGCAACATGATATAGCAAAATTACGAGGCCAAGGGCAATAAGTGTCACTTGCACAAAAAGGAACACAATCTAAGATGGATGGTTTAAAGAAAGATGTAGAAGCTAATATGGATGGTTTAAAGAAAGGCGTAGAAGCTAAGATGGACGATTTGAAGATAGATTTGAAGACAGACATGGAAGACTTGAAGAAGTTGCTACAAGAAAGGGTCACTAATGGTGAAAGGGTAGTAAAGGAAACTCATGATGAGAACAAAAGAAATGTTAATCATGATTCCATAGACTCTAATGTTGGATCGAAGACCCACCATATTCCAAAAATCGATATGAGGAAGTTTGATGGCAAGGATCCCACAACATGGATATTACAGATGGAGCAATTCTTCGATCTCAATAATGTTCAAAACACACAAAAGGTACGTATGGAAACTTTATATTTGGAACCAAATCAGTGTGTATGGTATCAATGCCTTTGCTCTCGTAAACAATTTATCACTTGGGCAATTTTTACGGAAGAATTGATAGCACATTATGAGGATACAAAAAGCAACACTTTTTTTAGCCAATTGATAAGTCTCACACAAAAGGGTTCAATAATGGAGCACATTGAGGAGTTCCAAAAATTGAACATAAGGGTAAAAGATATTCCAGAGGAGCATAGGATTGATGTGTTCATAGGGTCTTTAAAGGATAATATCCAACATGATGTTTGCCTTTGGGAACCTGATTCATTAGAGAAGGCATTCAGGTTAGCAAGAAAAATGGAAAGCAAAATTATGGCAACCAGGAAGCATACCACTCACAACTATAAAGATGGAAGTGTTGTTGCCCCTAGTCTTCCACAACCTATAAGGTTGACACCACAACAATTGGAAGAAAAAAGAGAAAAAGGGCTTTGTTACAGTTGTGATAGCAAATACACTAAAGGTCATAAATGTGCTAAGAAGAAATTATTCTACATAGATTGTGAAGAGGAAGAAGAAAAGGAGCAAGAAAGGTCAAAAGAAGAGGATATACTCCAGGAACAAAGCCTAGATGAAGAACAAATAAATCCGACCATATCTTGTAATGCATTGGTAGGAATTACCACTCCTCAAACCATCAAGATAGAAGGACAAATCAAGAAGAAAAAGGTAATAGTGTTGATTGATTCAGGAAGCACCCACAATTTTATTCATTGTAAGGTAGCAAAAGAATTGAATTGCTTCCTATATCCAGCACCAGAGTGTCAAGTGATGATTGCAAATGGAGGAACAATAAATTGCTCTAGAAAGTGCCATAATATCAAGCTATCCATGGGAGAATATGTATTGACTAGCCCAATGCTTTCCATTCCAATGGGAGGTGCTGATGTTGTACTAGGAGTCCAATGGCTACAATCCTTGGGTACAATAGCTTTTAATTTTCAAGAACTTTTCATCAAATTTTCTACGGAAGGAAAGGAAGTTGAATTAAGGGGTATTGCAGGGAAACCAGGAAAGATAATCAGCTCTAATGGTATGACAAAGCTTCTAAAAAAGGAGCAAAGAGGTGTAATTGCACAATTATGTTCGCTAGATGTTTCCACATCGGAATCATCTATTTCTCCAGATCTCCAAAAAGTCCTGGACAATCATTCCAAGGTATTTGAGACTCCCAAAGGTCTCCCACCTATGCGTGATCATGATCATGCTATTCATCTGATTCCAGGAAGTGTTCCTCCAAACATCAGGCCGTACAGATATCCCTATGTCCAAAAGAGTGAAATTGAACGTATGGTTGCAGAAATGCTAGAGGCTGGTATAATTCAACTAAGTCAAAGTTCTTTCTCTACTCCAGTAGTATTGGTGCACAAGAAGGATGGATCATGGCGCATGTGTTCAGATTATAGGGAGCTCAACAAGCTCACTATTAAAGATAAGTTCCCCATTCCTGTCATTGATGAATTACTGGATGAATTGCATGGATCAATTTACTTCACCAAGTTGGATCTTCGTTCAGGATATCATCAAATCAGAATGAAGATTGAAGACATTCCGAAAACAGCATTTAGAACTCATGAGGGTCATTATGAATTTTTGGTCATGCCTTTTGGCCTTACCAATGCACCTTCAACATTTCAAGGTTTGATGAATTCAATTTTCAAACCATTCCTTAGAAAATTTGTGTTAGTATTTTTTGATGATATACTAATCTACAGCAAGTCTTGGAAGGATCATGTTGAACATGTTGACAGGGTGCTACAACTATTGGAGGAGAAACAATTATATGCAAAAAGATCCAAATGTTTCTTTGGAGTCCAGGAGGTGGAATATCTGGGTCATATTGTATCTCATGAAGGAGTTAAGGTAGACCCTAGCAAAATTAAAGCCATTAAGGAATGGAAAATCCCCACATCCATAAAGCATCTGCGAGGATTTCTCGGGTTGACAGGGTATTATCGCAAGTTTGTTAAGAATTATGGGAGAATAGAAGCACCTCTAACAACATTATTGAAGAAAGATGCATTTTCATGGACTCCGGAAGCAACAAAGGCCTTTGAACATCTTAAAGAGGCAATGTGCCAAGCACCGGTCTTAGCTACAACGGACTTCACAAAAACCTTTATTGTGGAATGTGATGCTTCAGGAAATGGAATTGGTGCTGTTCTAATGCAAGATGAAAGACCCATTGCTTTTGAAAGTCGTCCAATCAAGGGAAAGTTTTTAAGCAAAGCTATTTATGAGAAGGAAATGTTGGCAATACTCCATGCACTTAAGAAATGGCGACCCTACCTAATGGGAAGACACTTCAAGGTAAAAACGGATCATGATAGCCTTAAATACCTTTTAGAACAAAGATTATCCTCTGAAGAGCAACAAAAGTGGGTCACAAAGATGTTGGGTTATGACTTTGAAATCATCTACAAAAAAGGGAAGCAAAATGTGGTGGCAGATGCACTCTCAAGAAAGGATGAGGATGTGGAAGCATTGTTGTGCACCATTTCTATTATCCAACCAGATTGGATAAATGAAGCAAGGGAGGAATGGAAGAATGACGAAGAAGTGTGGGCACTTATTCGAAAGTTACAACAAGATTATAGTACGTCTGATACATTTAGCTGGCAAAATGATTCATTATGGTACAAAGATCGCTTATACCTCTGTAAGAATTCCCAGCTAAAACAAAAGATTCTTATGGAATTGCACACTTCTCCCTTAGGAGGGCACTCAGGATTTTTAAAAACTTACCACATGGTTAAGAAGGAATTTTTTTGGGATGGCCTTAAATCAGATATTCAAAAGTTTGTGGCGGAATGTTTGGTTTGCCAACAAAATAAAGTTGAAACAATTAAGACACCGGGTCTATTACAACCTTTATCCATTCCAAGCCAACGTTGGGAGGAGGTTTCAATGGATTTTATCACAGGTTTACCCAAGTCTGAGGGAAAGAGTGTCATCATGGTGGTAGTTGACATACTTACCAAGTATGCACACTTTTGTGCATTATCACATCCATTTAAAGCCAGTACAGTTTCTACTGCATTTATGGAAACAATTCAAAAGCTACATGGAAACCCAAAGATTATTGTAAGTGACAGAGATCCCATTTTCACTGGAAATTTTTGGACAAAATTATTTTCTTGTCTTGGTACTCAGTTAGCTCATAGCTCATCTTATCATCCTCAATCTGATGGGAAAACTGAGATAGTAAACAAATGTTTGGAAGGATATCTTCGTTGCTTTGTATCTAATAAACAGACACAATGGGTCAAATGGTTGCCTCTCACTGAATGGTGGTATAACACTTCCTTCCATACAGCAACAAAAATGACCCCATTTATGGCACTTTATGGGTATCAACCACCATCCATCACTTCATATTTAAGAGAAAATTCTAAGGTTCAGGCTGTGGAACATCACATTGAACATCAACAACAAGTCCCCCAACTCTTAAAGGATAACCTCGTGTTGGCACAGAATAGAATGAAACAACAGGCAGATCAACATCACAGTGAAAGAAGTTTTGATGTAGGTGATTGGGTATTTCTATGGCTACAACCATATAAGCAAATGTCCCTCAAGCAAGCTAAGAAGGATAATAAATTATCACCAAAGTATTATGGTCCGTACAAGGTGTTGCAAAAGATTGGTACTATGGCATACAAATTGGAGCTTCCTGCAGCTTCTCGATTGCACCCAGTTTTCCATGTTTCATGTTTAAAGAAGGTTATAGGCGACAAGCTCCCAGTTCAAACAATATTTCCAGAACTTGACGAGGAAGGAAAAATTATATTGGAATCGGAAGCAGTCACAGAAACAAGAACTCGACAACTACGAAATCGATCAATTTCAGAGTATCTTATGAAGTGGAAGAACTTATCCGCTGAAGATTCCACATGGGAGGATGAGAATTTTATGCAGAAGTATCCAGAACTACTCAAGCGTTGAGGACAACACTTTTTTGAAGGAGAGGGGCATGTTGGGTCCCCATAATACTAGTGATTACCCCATTACTATTGTAGTTATACCCCTTATTAATATTGTTGTGCCCCTATTGCCCCCATATTGTTATTATTGTGCCCCATAGAATCCCTCTATTGTTATTTTTGTGGCTTTATATTATTATTGTTAGGTCAGCTTGATTATATTGTGACTCCTTAGACTCCTATATATAGAAAGGAGGTTTTGTCATTTGAATCATCCAAGAATTGTTCATTTATGTAATGTAAAGGAGGTTGCCCCCTCAAAGAGGCTGAATTCTAAGGCGTTGATCTATCTTTTCTATATTTTCTTGAGCTGGTTTCATAACACCATACAAGGTGTTGCAAAATATTAGTACTATGGCATACAAATTGGAGCTTCCTACAGCTTCTTGATTACACCCAGTTTTCCATGTCTCATTTTTAAAGAAGGTTATAGGCGACAAGCTCCCAGTTCAAACAATATTGCTAGAACTTGACGAGGAAGGAAAAATTATATTGGAACCAGAAGCAGCCATAGAAACAAGAACTCGACAGCTACAAAATAGATCAATTTCGGAGTATCTTATCAAGTGGAAGAACTTATCCACTGAAGATTCCACATGGGAGGATGAGACTTTTATACAGAAGTATCCACAACTACTCAAGTGTTGAGGACAACACTTTTTTGAAGGAGAGGGGCATGTTGGGTCCCTATAATACTAGTGATTACCCCATTACTATTGTAATTGTAACCCTTATTAATATTTTTGTGGCCCTATTATCCCCATATTGTTATTAATGTGCCCCATAGAATCCCTCTATTGTTATTTTTGTGGCTTTATATTATTATTGTTAGGTCGGCTGGGTTATATTGTGACTCCTTAGACTCCTATATATAGAAAGGAGGTTTTTTCATTTGAATCATCTAATAATTGTTCATTTATGTAATGTAAAGGAGGTTGCCCCCTCGAAGAGGCTAAATTTTAAGGCGTTGATCTATCTTTTCTATCTTTTTCTTGAGCTGGTTTCATAACATTTACCAACTACCACTGAAAGGAAGCTCTAACTCCCTCACTAAATGCTCCAAACCTCAACACCCTTCGTGGACCACATTTTAGAATGTTTCACACTAGATCCACTTTTGCCAAACCTCAAAAATGTAGGCCACCTTTCATCAAAATTTTCACACTGGACCCACACCAAACATTATGCTCAAACCAATATACCAAACTGAATACTAAATTACAAAATCTTAACACAATCACTGAATACCAACTGAATCACTGAAGAAATTGAAACACTAAATAATGAACAATTACTAAATCATCATGATCAAACCATACAAATGCACAATGAACCATGATTGTACTAAACCATATATCAATCCACTAAATAACCAATCATGAATCTAGATAATAACCACACTATTATCAACATAGAATTAATCTGCAATTATTACAAACCCTAATCAATTTTACTTCATAAATTATACATGATTTTTCTAAAGCATACCCTCATATATACACGTTACTTGTGCATAACATCTACGTAGAGATATCAAATCATTGAATGCTAAAACATAATCACTGCATCACCGATTGTGTTCTGACATACTAAGTCAAGATAGCAATTTAATCGCATATCAACACTTTGTAGTATCATCGCTAACCAATATTCTAATCCACAATAAAATAAACCCAATCAACATTACCAGATAAAGACCATTCTTATGAATACATCATTGAAAAACAACAATAAATAGTACATACATCATCATCTATGATCATCAAGCAACAATTCAAACCCTAGTACATATATGCTACCTCCATAAAAAAAAATTGTGTGTATGTGATTACCATGCATAACACTCACCTATCTATACCAACATAATTAATAAATATCACAATTTATATGTGATAATATTGAACCATATTTGCGTATGTACACGACCTTACTGAAGAAAACTAGTATACAAATCTTAAACTACTAAATCAGATCTTTGCTACAAATGAAAACATACTTTTTGCAAATTTTACTGTCAAATCACAAATCAATTCAAATGCATTCAAACAAATATTACATCGTAAGATATTTAAAACATAAAAATATCAGTCAAATATAACCATTACTACTCAATTCACTTTCAGATATCTTAGATCTGAGTAATCTCCTTTCTCCCTAGCGCACACATATTTTAGATCAGATCAGACATGAATAAACCATTCACTTGCATACCTAACTCCTTGATATCCATCTCCTTATATAGCTTTTGCCTCAAAAAATACCTCAAGTGAATCCATTAATAATGTTTTTAGTATTTGTTGATGAGATCAAATAGATGTTGCCGACACAATACTATGGGAAATTACCATGGTAATCCCTTGGTATCCAGATTTCCATGGTTCCGATTATGTACACAACTTTTGTTCACAGGACCTTCTTCACAGGAACCACACATTCCTTTTCAACTTCACATTTGTCATCTATCTGTAACTGAATTTCCAATTCTCTTCCATATCCTCTGTAATATTTATACCAATATTCCTGCTATCTACAATAGTTACATAACCATCATACTATAAGTAAGTTGACATCAAGGACATATTTTTCAAGCATGTTTCCATCAAGGACAACACATCAACCATAATGACAACTATATATTATTGGGTGTTGAGCCTGATTATCTTCTATATTCAAAGGTATTGCCGCATTGGACCCTAGTTTGTAATGGGGCAGCAAAGCCACCCGTAAAATATACACTGCGGGGGGGGGGGGGGTTGCGACCTTTGGGAGCGCCCCCGAAGCTAAAAATAGATGTAAAATTGCCTTGTAAAATGTTGTAATTTCATATTCAATCTGGGTCATTCATTAGGCAGAGATCTGACGGTAGAAGTTATGTTTAATTTAGGGTTTTTTCCCCTAGAAGGAAACCCATCGCTATATGAGGGAATTGTATTGCGTGTATGTCGATTAGTATTCTGAGTGAGAAAGAGAGAGGAGATTATGTGAGAGTGAAGAGGAAATTACAGTGGATCTGCTGTAGGTTATATCTCTTCAGTTTGTTGGATAATATAAAAGGAAGGACTAGCTGTTTCTCCGTGGATGTAGCCCAAATTGGGTGAACCATGTATATCTGTGTCTCTCTTGTTTTATGCGTTTTCTGTGTTTGTATTTCTGCAATATTTTATTTGTTCCGTTGCTCTGTAATATATAATTTTCTAACATACATATAGTTAAATTCCATCTTCCAATTATTGTGTGTCGTCAATTTACAATTTACAACTATCACAATGATTGCTTATGTTAAGCACTTGAACTCCCTCTACACTCTTCGTTTGATTAATTGAATGTTATTTCTAACCAGATTTATTCTCTTCAAAATACAATGATTTTATTATAATGAACAATATAAATGTATCCAAGGCTAGACGATTTGTCTTACCAGGTCTTTCCTTTTCATACTAATAAGGTTTCCAAAAATAAGTTATGATTTCATGACCTTATCAATGGTATGGATAGGTTTTGTAATATTATCCTATACTAATTCTAGTAGGGTATTTAAAATCCTTTCTACATGCATTACTAAGCATAAATGTTATATTAAAGCTTTATATATATATATATATATATATATATATATATATAGATATAGATATAGATATAGATATATAGATATATAGATATATCTATATATATATATAGATATATAGATATATAGATATATATATATAGATATATATATATAGATATATATATATATATATATATATATAGATATATATATATATATATATATATATATATATATATATATATATATATATATATATATATATATATATAGATATAGATATATAGATATAGATATATAGATATAGATATATATACCTCGTTGAGTATGAGGTATCACCACAACTTATGTTCATTCTTTATGAAATATTTGCAATAGCCACATCGTATTCAATAATCCACCCGATTTATTATATGTCCCAAACCATTTATTTGCAAATTATTTGTCATGAATTTATGCTGGCTTGTATGGGCCTGAACCAGGTTCAAAGGTGATTTAGACAAGCAAATCCCGGTACTACTGGCCCTTTCAGCAACAGTCCGTAGAGTGCGGACAAAGGTCTCACCTGAAGTAGTATGGGAGGGTGATAGAATTAGGTTTCCACACCCTAGGGATGTCTGATGAGCTTCTGGGGGTCTACGGTTTGACCCTCGTGCACGTCGCTACTCGCACTTATTAGTCCCTCGCAACCTGTGATGTTGCCTCCACGCAACCTTACTTGAGGCATGATCCGTAATATACCCAAGTTCCTTACTATTTAACCTGTTATTACCTGATTACTTAATGTATTTGTGTAAGACTAATGATAATTAATAGTATATCCAACAATCATATAAGTGTGCATGATAAACATAACAGTATAAATGTAAAGAAGGCAATACACAAGAAAATGCACAAAAATTGGAATCCACTTCTCTTTATTATTCTTCGTTCAAGATTATAGACTCGACACCGCCCTGCACACTCAACTGCAGGGGTCTGCGCACTCAGCTGCGGACTCTATTAGGCCTCTGCACACTCAACTACAGAGCCTCTTACACTACTATTACCCAATACCTTAGACTCTTACTTTATGCTCGAACCATTCATATTCATCTATATCTCGAATTGGCTATCTTTACAACTTAGAGCCTCACTCTATTTATAAAATCCCATGGCCTACAGACCATGGGTAGGCTGACATGACATTACATTACATTACAATACTTAGGGTGGACAACCCTATGACTCAACCTATACTTCATGCTCTGCCCTGCGATTCGTAGTGTCTTACAATACATATGACCAAAACTTGGGCTTTGATCCCCAAAACATGTTGTGGGGGGATTCCATGCACAGCAGGCCCCCAACACAATCATCATGACTCATCCCTGAGTCACTCTATTGGCATGGCGATCTTGGTGCGAAGTCCCTCCAACTAGTCTCGTACTGCTCGGAGGTCCGTGGCACATTGTTATGCGGTTTGCTGGACCTACTGCATGCGCTCTTTTGATGCTTCTTTGTGATGATCAAATCCCTACCTTAGCGTGTAGAGCCCCTACATCTGTGCGAGCTTGCCCTCAATATCTGCCGTAATGGTGAAGGCCCTTATCAATCCATGGCTGGATGCGTGGTTAGAGAAGTGCCTCTTTTGTCTTGCAACATCCACCTGCTCTTTTAGTGCCCTTGCTTGCTGCATCTTTACCAGTCGTTGAGTGAGGACAACTGTCTGCACAATTCCCCTTACACTATCATACTACTCCTGAAGCTCGCACGCCTCTATTTCCAGGTGCTGTATGTTGGGGTCCTCCTGCAAGGATGTGAGGATGCCAAAGGCTTGGTCCAACATACCGGTACAGTCCTGCACTGCTCGTCCAATTTCTTCCAATCCTGTTTGAATAATGCTAACGTGCTGCTCTCTAACTTTCGAAGGAGTGGAAGGCTGCACCCTTAGCCGCAACTCGGCAATCTGGAGATTCAGCTCCAGTTACACATGCATTGTTTCCTCATGCGTGTTTTGGACTCCACTTTCCAGATAGTGGATTTGTATTTCTATTGGTAGGTCTGCGACGATGGACAACTTTGGGACTCGCCGTCATGCTTCATTAATTGTCTGCACTATCTGCTGGTTTTGTGACACTAGTTTGTCATGCTAAAGGCTGAGCTATTTGATGTTGATCTTTTGCTCACTCATCACCTAAATTGCACGGCCCTCCCTGGCATAGAGCTCTGCTATTATGCCATCCTGTAGTTGGTACAGTGTGTCTCGCTGATGGTAGCCAAATTAAGGCCAAGTCCCTTGATCTTGCCAACCGTGGCTCTGTCGATCTCATTCTCTACTATCAGCGCCCCTTCCAGTAGCACTATGGTGTTGGCCATCTTTGCACGTAGTAGCTGCTTCGCTGTTGATGTGCCTGCTACGCTGTAGGTGGCTATGGCTCCTTCCTATGGGGGCCGCACTTGTAGTTCCTGCTTGACTGCGCCCTTAGGGCCCCCAAAACAATCTTTTGCTATGACATGGCTTCTTGGAGCACTTCCTTGGTGACCTCGTGAACCATGTCACCGATGTCGTAGAGGTCACCTTATGTTAACGTGATTGGGTCAATGGCCAATTTGGAGGCCTTAATCTTTTTCCATGGACCTGATCTCTCTGTGATGAATGACCTTTTTAGTTGGGTGGAAGTTGTGCCTAGGTCCATGCCTTCTTCTGCCAAGTTTGTGTCCTCTGCCTCCTATCCCATAGACAATTCATGACCCTCCTCTTCTAGCATTGTTGTGGCTGTTGTTGTCTGTGTTGTTGCTGCTACTTCCGCGGCCTTTGCTTGCTTCACGACTACCTTTGCTACCTCACAGACTGCCCTTACTTCTGCTACTGCTTTTTCATTGTGCCTCTTCTCAGCCAAATTCATGACGTGCAACTTGGCCTCATCCTTTTGTTTCTGCGCTTCTGTCCTATCCAGCTCTGCCAAATCTGAGGCGCGCCACTTGGGAGGCCATGATTCTAGCCTGTAAAAATTGCATCATTAGTGGCAATGAAGGCGAGCTTAGTCCACAGCTACGCCGGATCCTTTTACGCCTTGATGTAGATGTTGTGCATGTCCACCTTGAAGTCTGCAAAGCTCAACAGATTGTTGTGCACTGTGGGGGACAAGCGCGGCCACCTATTAATCCACATCCAGATGCTCGCCTCCATGAGCACCCAAAAGATCTTTGTCTCACGAATCCACTTCACATCCTCAATAGCCCAGAGAAATGCATAATTTGCGGCCTCTGGTAAGTCCTACTCAATGCTCGGGAACTGATTATCCTCCGGCAGTTCTCCCGCTACCAGCAAAATGGATAAGAGAAACCATGCGTAGTGGAAGGTCTTGCCCTGCTCCTGGGCTTCCTTGCAGTTGTTCAAGAATTCCTCATAGAGGAACGCGGCCCAGTTGAATTGGACCCCCTCTGTGAATTGTTCAGCCAACACCACTACTGAAACTAGTACTTCATCGTCATGGCATTTTCTCATTACCTTCTGGGCCAAGAGTTGGGTGGCTACATGCACCCCTTTATCTTTGATGCTGTTGATTGCGTAACCCCTCTTTTTCTTCTTGAGCTTATATTTTTTCTTCATGGCCTCTGTAAGAGACAAATCTCCACTTTTTCCTGCTATCTCCGCGAGGTCCTTTCCCTTACAAGGAAGCTAAGAAATTCTATGGATGAGATCCACCATGATGGGAATAGGCTCCTCCAACCATAAGTACCCATCGTGCACCAGGAAGAGCAGCTGCCTGATGACGAAAATAGTGATAGGCGCATGGTGAAAGTGTGGAATCCATAACAGATGAAGCAATCCGACCTTCTCCACATTGCGAAACCATTTTCGCGGCTCTAATGTTGTGACTGGCCCCTCTGTGCTCTGCTTCATGAGGATTTTTGTCTCTAAGAGTGGGAACTTCTCGCTGTCTGTGAGGTCCCAATCTTCAAACTTCATTGTGGGCATGCAGCCTAGGTGCAAGCCCTCAAACACAATTCCATCAGGGAGGAGCGGGGTCTGGAGTGTGCTCTTGGTGGCATCCAAATCCTTTGGTATCTTAGTTTTCCCTTTTCGCGGAGGGACGTACTCAGGAAATTCGCTGCAAAGCGCACTGGCTGGATATCTTCTTCCATGTCCTCTGCTTCCTCTATCTCATCGACAAGAGCCTGTAGGTCCTCCTCCTCGTCATCTATCTCAATGGTGACAGCCTTACCCTTTTCATCCATTGAGAGCTTACCAAACTACAGATTCCACGGGGACATGCGAACTGGTCCCACTATCTGCTTATCGTTTTTTGGCCTCGGCGTCTGAGGTGATTTTGGGATTTCTGGCACAACCCCAATATCTTTGGGAACATCGTGTACCATGGGGTTCTGCGCAGCCTTGTTGACGATTCCTTCTGCAAAGCCCAACCCTCTCCTGGTAGCCGCCATCTTGTTTGAACTGTCTGTGGTTTTTCGCGAACTTTAGGGCTCAAATATCGCTCGACACTCAACACTTTGTTCTCTAATTAACTACTCAAGTCTCAAATGAACAAGTGTTGTCTTGTGGCTAGCCCCCAGAGTTTGATAGCACCTTTTGAATTCAAATTCGACCACTCCCCAAATTCTGGGACATCAATGCTTTCTTGGAAGTAGATTGTCCCAAATCTTTCCCTTCATTCGCATCTTAAATGCCTTCCACCCTCTCCCTTTTGCCTTAAATCGGACATCCCGTCATGAACAGTGACACCAACGGTCACTTCCTAGCCTACCCACGTGGCAGTGCAGCCCCCCATGTGCGAGTGCGAACCTTTTGACGTGCTGATTCTACACACACCCCCCTTATCGTGCAATTTCCAACCAGACTCTTTTATAGTCCCACACTCTCTTTCAACTACCTAGAGCACTGAGACTGTGCTCCCTATGGCTAGTTAGGCGGTCGCACCACCTGTGCAAGACTTCAACTCGCCTTCCAGTATAGTCTGCAGAAATTCCTCGATTGCCTTCATGACAGTTAGTGCCACATGTTCTATCGTATGTAGTGCACTCCCCTGGTTACTGCGTTTGGTGAGGTGTCGTCATAGCCATGGAAGCAGAGTCATAAATTCTTGGCGACAATATTCTAATCCAGTGGCATGATCATCCACACCTTGTTTTTTCATCCTTGGTTTATTGATGAGACATGCTTGCTTGATCTCATTCTCCAGCCTCTTGATCTCTGTGTCCATCAAAATGTTCTTCTTCCTTAGTCGTACCTGGTCTTTTTCGAGTTCGTGAAGTCTAATGTTCCCTCATCATATGGCTTCCTGAATCTTTATGTGTTTGACTTCGTAGCTATGTGATTTCTTCATCCTGGTCTTCGCACACTGTCACAACTGCATAAGCTCTTATCGGTGGACTCCTCTTTGCATTTTGTTTAGAAATTATGGTCTCTACTCTGTTCTGGACCTTTGGAATCGTTTCCGCGGTTAGGGTTTTGCACATGGTCCTATAGGCCCATCAAACCGCTAGTACGCGCAGGTCCCAATCAGTGTGTCTCGCCTGGTTAACCCTGTTCAGTACTTCGCTCACCCTATCGAATGCTTCTCCATGGATAATTGGTAGTGTGCTTCGCCTTTCCTACTGCTGCGATTTATTCCGATACTCTATTCTAGGAGTGGTGTGCACTTGTGCGGGCTGTACAACATATGTCCATACCCATCAGGAAAGTTGGGTGCACAATTTGCTCCACCCCTGCTGACTGGCTCTCGTTCTGAGCTGGGGTTTTCCAAAGCATAGGTGCATCATCCTTTTTCATCCACGCCATTCCTCAAAACTTCCTTGATGCATGCCCCACCATCATGCGGGCATTGTGCGTAGTGCCCACTTCAGCGCATTGAACTACTATTGTTCTGGTACTACGCTTTCAAATTTTCTCAGGAATTCATCCACCATTGTCAACCCATCATATGTGGGAAGATCCCTTATTCCTGTTGTCATGCAGTGCAGTGATCTAACCATCATGTTGCAATTAAGCATTGTTACTTTGTGCAACCGATTCTGCCATCGCTTTATCTCTTCATCTGAATTTGAAGTGCAGGAGCTTTTGTGCTCCCATGAAATCCTTCCATCTGCAGTCGTATTCACCCAATCCTCTTCTTGCGCAATTATCTTGTAAATACAATCGCGATCGTCATCACTATCGTTGTCACGCATTGTCTCGGTGTATCGCGCTCCTTCAGCTGGATCTAGTGGTACTATTATGTGTAGTGACTTTTTCTTAAAGATCATTTTGCGCTTCTTCAGATTTATGACCCTGTTCATATCAGTGGCCCAATCTATGCCTAGTAGTACAGGATAGGGATTAATGTCATTGACAATATCCATCACTTCAAAATCTACCTGCGTGCTCGCACCTTCAATATCTACTGTTACCCCTTGCAATCTTCCCATGGGCAAGATCTTTTGTTGGTTCACCATTTGTAACTGAATAGGAGACCACTGTAGCGTGGGTCTGCCCATGCATCCCCATGTTTTTTTTGGTAGTACATTCACGTTCGATCTGAGATCCAGGATTACCTAATCCATTTCATACTCATCGATTTGCGCAGTCAACCTCATTTCCCTTCTTGTGTGCAATGCATGATTTCCCAGTTTCTGGACCACGCGTGGTTCTCCTAACCCCGCGCACCTAGTGATAAGTTCCTGTAGCCCTTTTACTGGCTTGTTGTTATGTAGCAATTTCATGCATGTCTCTAGAAATGTATTGAGCATTGAAGGTTCCATCCATGGTTCTAGTTGATCCTTACTACTTGAAGTGGAGGCCTCTATGAAGCTCTTCTTAGCTTCCATGAATATCTCCTTTGCGCGTTCTAAATCAAATTCAGGTTCCTTAGTAGGAGCCTTGTGAACCCATGCACTTTCTTCTGACTGTTTCCCTTTATCATCGCCAGTGGTCACACCGCTCTTGAGCATCATGTTTACATTAGGGTCTTCTTCGCATGGTTCAGACCTCATCATCCACAAATTCCGAGGGGGATGAAGTACCCCTTTTTTGCACAGTCTCGCTATCAGTGGTGGGCAGTCTTCTGCCTCATGATCAAACTAAGTACAGTACAAACATGATTTTCTGGTTGGGTTTGTACAATCACAAGCATAGTGCCCTGGCCCTCCGTAATTATAACAAATTAACTATTCGCGACCCCTTCCTGGTCCCATTCCACCTCGACCTCGACCGTGCCTCTGGAATCTAGCACACGCCATTCCTTCATTCAAGTTAAGGGATCATGTTTCGGTCTGCACCCTATAGGCAAGAGTCCTATCCATCATTAGTTCATAGCTTCTGCAGGTGTGCTCATCGTGGCCTATCGACCTATAGAAGTTACAAAACAATTGTTGGGGCATCTGCGTATACTACTGCAATAGATAGCAATTATCCATAGTGTGGTTTCCTCCTATCTGATAGATCGCACACCATAATGCAGGTGCCGCGCTCGATCCTGCCTGTGCCTTAGGTCTTAATGGCATCAACCCTCCTCCTACCAAGTAATTCATGAACACTAGACAATGGTCCTTGTCATGCCCCTGGCCTTTGCATTTTATGCACCACACCTCCTTGCGCACCTCTGGTTGAGGTGTTTTGTCCTGTTTCAAACTCTGCATCTCCAGACACAGATTTTGCAGTTGCTCATGGATTTTTTGGACTCCCAGACCAGGATCTTGTATAGGGGTCTCATGCAATCTCATCGCTATCTCCAAAGCTTCAGCCTAGGTGGAAAGTTTTTGCTGTGATAGCGTCATCCTTAAGTGTGGTGTTAGTGATGCTACAAACCATGCACGACATTGTCCATCCATCAACGTCATGTTGGCTTTGCGAATCATACCCTTCATTATTTGGTCTGGATCCTAGGGGGTCTCGCATGGGAGCATCATGATTTCCTTAAACCTGATGATTGATTGTGTTTCCAACTTTGACCTACTAAATTCCTTGTTCAGCATGGCTTGGATTTCTGTGATGCCTATGTTTGGATGGTCATTAGAATGCTTGATGTACCATGTTAATGCTCGATCCTGCAATGCACTCACCAGCTTAGCCTACTTTATATTTTCATCCACGATGCCTTGTGCTTCCCATACTGCTCTTACCACGAACCAGAATTGGTCCGAATCTTCATTCCCCACTCCTTTGAATACCCGTAGTTTGATCGCACTCGCCATATTGAACTATGGTGGTAGTGGAGGTGGGGTGGGTGGAGATGGAGGTGAGGAGGGTGAGATGGGAGGCGGTGTGGGTGGAGGTGGTAAAAACAGAATGCGTTGCCTTATTAGGCTGACCATGCTTCTTGAAGAAACTTTCGCGAGCTCTTCCTCGCTTTCCCGCGAGGGTGAAATTAAGGGACTGGTTTCCAATTCTTCACTACTTCTACTTCTGTAGATCTTCCCACTTCGCGTAGTCCCAAACATTAATTTATTCACATAACCCGCTTTTCACACAATAGCATCTTAATCCAAGTGTTCAAAGATTTAATATACTTACCTCGCAGTTCCTTGAGGAAATGTCGCTCCGCCTCACTATACCTGACGTTCGTATCTACCGCGAACTCAGTGATAAATCCTCCTATAATTTGGTTGAGCCAATGGTCCACAACTCGCGCGATCTTATCTCCTAATGCTTCTAGACTGCGCACTAATTCCGGAGTCCACATGATTGGTTTTTCAAGCCTACACCTTCCCTAACTATCTGCTAGCTTCACGATCCACTCATACAGCTCAGAGGGAAAGGATGCAAAGAAAATTTCATGGATTTCCATATACAAGTAGTGCTCCAACCATTGTTCCTTAGTTACTCATGGATTTCTGTTTTCCTGCGCTACGAACTTGTGAATCTTCTTGCCCAACCACTCTTCAATTTCTTTCTTTGTGGGATTCTAGTGGCACGACATCGGACATCCCTTATGCAGATCCCAGTCCCGGTAATGGAACCATTTGTTGGCTTGTATGGGCCTGACCCAAGTTCAGAGGTGACTTAGCCAAGCATATCCCGATACTACTAGCCCTTTTAGCAATAGCCTGTGGAGCATGGACTGAGGTCTCACCCGAAGTAGTAGGGAGGGTGCTAGAACTAGGTTTCCACACCCTCTGGATGTCTGATGAGCTTTTGGGGGTCCATGGTTTGACCCTGCACGCATGTCGCTACGCGCACCTATTAGTCCCTCGCAATCGATGATGCTGCCTTGCGCAACCTTACTCGAGGCACAATTTGTAATATACCCAGGTTCTTTACTATTTAACCTGTTATTACCTGATTACTTAATGTATTTGTGTAAGACTAGTGATAATTAACAGTATATCTAGTAATCATATAAGTGCGCGCGATAAACATAACAGTATAAATGTAAAGAAGGCAATACACAAGCAGATGCATAGAAATTGGAATCCACTTCTCTTTATTATTCTTCGTTCAAGATTACATACTCAACACCACCTTGCACACTCAGCTACAGACTCTACTAGGCCTCTGCACACTCAGTTGTAGAGCCTCTTACTACTACTACGACCCAATACCTTAGACTCTTACTTTATGCTCGAACCACTCGTATTCATCTATTTCTCCAATTGGCTATCTTTACAACTTAGAGCCTCACTCTATTTATACAATCCCATGGTCTGCGGACAATGGGTAGGCCGACATGACATTACATTACATTACAATACTTAGGGTAGACAACCCTATGACTCAACCTATACTTCATGCTCTGCCCCCGCGATTCGTAGTGTCTTACAATACATATGACCAAAACTTGGGCTTTGAGCCCCAAAACATGCTGTGGGGGGATTCCATGCCCAACAATTTATATGAGTATTTTCAAGATTATTTGGATGATTTGGCATATAACTAAAGATCCACGTGTGAAATTGGCAAGGAAAATGAGAGTATGATTACACCCTATGATAAACTATGGTTTTTATGTCCTAAACAATGAACAATTGACAATTGATTAGGGTTTTTTACCCATTCCATAGACTACCTCATCCGCTTCTTTACGAATTCATTTGTTCATTTGCCTTTGGACACACTTCACCTTTGTAGCAATTGTTGTAATTCTTAATTTCTTTTGGAATTCATTTGCTCGTTTGAAAACTTATAACTTCACTGTCAATTCTGAACAATTTACTTGGTTTCTCATAAACAAAGTTACATTATTTCATAAGGTAATTTTCAAACATTTTTATAATTCTTTGCCAATGTTTTTACTTGTTGGTATTTTCTAGTCCCCTGATCCATTTTTCCTAAATTATTAACTTGTTCATGTTACATGTACTCTAGGTAATTGGTTTATTTTGGTTTTAAACAAATTTTGGAAAATTTTCCCTTCAAGGGTTCTTTGGCTTCGACTATTTCACCAATTTGTAAAGGTAAAATCAAAAAACCCTTTTCTCAGTTTAATAATTAGGGTTTAATATTCAACATTCCCTTTTTTGTTCGCTTATTGTCACTTGCAGGGATACAATTTGTAAACCCTTCTACATTTTTAGATATAAATTGTTTTATTAGTGCTTATAAGTATTTCACATGTTTGGAGTTTCAGATTTCACTCAATTTTTCATTTAGAAGTGAATGATAGTTTGTTCCTTCATTTATATGCTCAATAAACAATTTTTTTAACAATGTATTCATTCCTTTTCAAATAGTTCTTGTAGGTACCTTCAAGGGTTTAATATATTCCAATTTCTTTGTGTTTTTCTTCTAGGTTATTGTCCCTATCGGCTTGGTCCTTCTAACATCAATGTTAGTGGTCTTTTTTAGATTTTTACACAACGACTAGAATATTTAAGGCATGATTATTGAAATATGACCTCTACTTCGTCTTATGTTTTATTAGGTTATACTCTTTGGCTAGGGTTTTCTTCTAACATTAGACATTCTACAATAATGAACTAATTTCAGCCTTGTCTTTTATATTTGAGTTCAACTATGTCTTTTATATTCGATTTTGGTTTTGTCTTTTATATTCAAGTTTGGATCTTAATTACATATTTGTTTTTTTCTCTGTAATTATATACCCTAACAATTACGGTATTATTGAGTATATTTCTTATTATTTGAGTGGTCATAGACCTAATATTAGGTCTTGACATCTCATGCAATTGTATGGAGACATTCACGAACTATATAATTTACATTTTCCCTCTTTTCTTTTTACTGTAATACATTTAACTCTTCTTTATATATATTTATAATTCTGATTCTGTATAATTTTACTAACCTTGATTATATTTACGTCATCGGTATATATCTAGATCTCCCACGTTCTGGATTCTACTCAGGTAAAAATTTCTTTTAATACTTCCACATTCCTTTTTTTAATGAATTTCCCTAAATTTTTGGAATGGTTTTTCTTGTACATAAATATGCCAAATTTTTAACATATTTTTCTAGACATCTAGTTGCAGGTATTTTTATTTGGTTCATAAATCTTAAAGGATTTTTGTTTCGCAGAGGAGGCTTAAAGTAGTATTCTCGCTCATAGGATTTTTTTCAACAAACACTTAGTTTCTTCATTTTCTTAAACATGAATGTTGTGTAGCTGTGGTCGAGAGCAAGATTTCAGGATTTTTATCCTGAAAGTTTTTCAAATTATTTTTGTCTTCTTTGCACAATTACTTCCTATAAGGAAGTAAATTTTTCAAGGATCTAATTCTAAAATTTAATGAGCTTACATGGATTTCCACATCATTTAAATTCATGTTAAGTACTCTTAAGGCCCTATGGAAACCTTCTACTGTATTTTTTGAATAGTGAATTGAAAGTCACTAAACAATGATATATACATTATTGAAGTTTTTATACATGTGTTGTTTTGTGAAGTTTTGTTCATGATTATCTATATCATTTCTTTATAGTTTACATTCTAAAATTTCTCCTTGCTAGCCTCAATTACCTACTTCTGTCTATATTTACTATGGATTTTATCTCATGCTACTCTAAGTATATTCTATATCTGTAAGGTAATACCTTACAACTTAGGATGATTTGCAAGTAAAAACCTCTAAGTGTTTTTCATACCTCTCTGTTTTATTTTCCTCGACTATTCTTTATATGACCAGAGTCTATAATATAAATATTATAGAATATCTTCACTATATATTTGTTTCTACTGTAACAAAATAATGATTTGAATTATGTACTATATAGGTAGTTGACCTAGAATTCTTTGTATATAAATTATATATTGATATTTTTATTATATACATAGATATTTAACTCAAAAAAAAGTTAAAACTAGACATATACTTTCATATTTTATTGTATTTAAATGCACTAAATAAAAGATATAGCAAGAAATTTCTTTGGAAAATTAACCACTACTCAATCTTTATGCACAAATATCTAAAATATGCACAATACATGATAATAGGAAACATAGTATAATGTCATTCTTTAACATTAAGAATTCATCCATATTAAAGAGGTTTAAGCATATTTACTTGGAAAAATATGAGTCTATAAATAATACAAGATCTCACTAGCTCCACCCAACCAGCAATACTTAGTTCTCTCAATTATCCCCTGGAGCATAGGTCTGCAAAAATTATTCACTTTCTCTTTTTTGTCATCTTCTTGCTCTTTCGTAGTTTTTCTCCTCCGTAATCTCCATTCTAGCAAGAAGACAAAAAGCAATTACCCTCTACCAATCATTTGGTAGTTAGTAACTACTTCCGACTTCCAAAGACAACACATTGTATTTTAGGGAAGTTATGTATCAATCATCTCCATTATTCATAATTAATCCAATCATTCATATTAGATTCCTAGGAATTAATGAATGGGTAATTAATAATCAACATTAATTTTTAGCCTTCATCTCATATAGCTAGATGCAACTTCTATATTAATTCGAGACTTTTTATTTTTATTAACAACAAAATAAATAATAAATTTACATTCACTTTTTATCAATTTATCACACTGATAAATTACTTTCAAATAAGTTATCTAAAAGCAAAACAAATTCACACTTAACCATATTTAAAAATTCACAATAACAAATTCGAGTTAGGGGATATCATAGTGACTCACTTTATAGCTTTGGCCTATTGACGTCATCAATCAACCCACTCCTTTGATGTTTTCAACCTTAACTCACACGCTTTGACAATATCAATCTAACTCTTGTGGAATTATCAAACTTAACTCCATGCCTTATTAACTCCCTTTTTCTTTGATGATGTCAATCTTTCTTTCACACTCGCTTGAAAATTTCCAAAATGATATCTTGATCCCACTATGCTTTTTTCATCTCTCATTTTCTTCTTTCTGTGACTGATTTCTACTCAAAATTGGTCAAAAAATGAAGGACCTAATAGTGCAGAGGTGCAAATGTTTCTTCCACATGTTCCTCCATCTGAACACATCCCATTTTTGCAACTTCTCACACATTACCCTCTTTGTACACTACTTCCACTAACCTCCATCCTGAAAAAACACTTCTTATACACATGCATGAACTTTTTTTAATTTGATGCATGAAAATACACTCATAAAACGAGTAGAGTGAAAAATTTCAAATATAAGTTCTTTTCTTACATTTTGTATTTCAATTTATTATCTTCTATTATTATTTCCAAATTATATTATATTTTCATAATTCCTTACATATTAATAAATTAATTAGAGGTTTCTACGTTAGATTTATTGAATGATAGTAAAATAATTGACTCATTTATTAGAAATCCCAGACAATTTGTTATTTTTTTTGGCTCATAAATAACTAGGTTCAAAGACTTTGACGCTGAGAGGAAAATATGTCGTCAAATCAAATCAATTGTAGATGGCTATTTCGCTGAATCCATTATATTTCATATAAACTCTCTCCACCCCCACTTTCATGAGGGTGGGTAACATTGAATCGCTTAAAATTTTCCTTCTTAACTACATTATTTGTTGTTTCTTGTATTCTCGAATGAAGTTTAACCAATTGAGCACTCTTCCTGTGATATAAAGCATGAAATTCATGGTAAATTCTATTGATTTCATCTTTTAATTTCTATTTTAACTCTTCTATTTTACAGATTCGTCATTGTTCACATTCACTCTCTTGTTGTCTTTAACTATTTTTGCAATTTCTATTCTTTATCTGATAATTGCTTCTCTAATTGTGGGTTTTTAGCATCTTTTTCCTCAATATTTTCACCAATTTAGCGACATGGAACATATTGGAATTTTCATTCACTACAATAGAATCAGCCAATTCTTGGGCATTTTATTTTTCACTTAATTCAGGGCCATCCCCAAACTATTTTCCAATGAGCCTTTGTGGCTTCCTTTTGATTCTTAGTTTTTATTTCATTTGTGCTTGTTTTAATAAAAACCTTATTTTGATGAGTGAAATAGGAATCCAGTGGTGGAATATTTTCAATCTCGATGGTGCACAAAGAACTGGCCATCATCTCTTCTTGTAACCTACTACAAGGAAATGTATTGATGAAAGTTTTGATTATCACTTCAGACTCAACTAAATAAGTATCAACGTGGGTGTAAAAAAAATCAAACAATGAAAAATATTGTAACATAAAATATATGTAATGATAACAGTTGGTGTAGAAGTAGTTGATAACATTGAATAAGAAAGCATGCGAGAAATGAAAAATGCAAGTAAGCAATTTTGTTGAGAAGTGCATGTGTGGAAGAGGTTCTATGTAAGGTGGAGATGTATGGAAGAAGTAAGCAAAGGCATAAATGCATGTGAAAGTACGGAAGTAGGAATGTGTGTAGAAGCAAAAGTGTTGTGCGGTGGAAGGATGTACGGAGTGAAAAACTGTGCGAAACCAAGGCATGTGTGAAGGGAAAAATTGATGGATGTGATTAAATGAAACTTCCTTCTACTAAAATAGGTTGAAATGCTTGTATTCCCAATTTCTATAACGTATGTGTTCGATTCAACAATACAAAATGTCCTTGCATAACTTCTTGAAGTACTTTCCTTACAACGAGTTCCTTATCTCGAATCATACTTTTAGCAACTCTTAGGTTGGAAGTAATATGTTGTCCAAGGATACTATGAATTACAAATTCTTTAAAAAGCTTAGAATATTTTATATATTGGAAAAACTAATGCATATAATATCTTGGATACAACACAAACATAGAACATAAAATAATAAATTTAGTTAAATTCATGTTACCTATCTAATTGGAAGAACTTGTTAACTTTGATAAATTCCACTTGGAAATATTTCCAATGATATTTGTGCAGAAGAAGGATGTATGTAGTTATAGATTATGTGGAGCCAATGCACGTGTAGTCGTAAAGTTTAGGTAGAAGTAAACTATGTGCAGACGTAAAGTGATTTCTATTTTTTGTTTACCAATCACGAGGTTTGAAATTTGATAAAATGATAAGACAATGCAACAAATTCCATTTCACAAGAAAATAAGACATAACATAATGATCTAGCTACAAAACATTTTTATAGAGTCCATGCATCTAAAAACAAGGAAAAAGAAACATGACATATGGATGAAACATGTGGAGCAGTAAGCATAATTTTTAAGGTGTGAAAAACCATCAAACAATGATAAATATTATATCATGAAATGTTTGTAATAACCACAAGTGACATAGAAATAGTTGACAGCATTGAGTAGGAGAGCATGCGAGAAAGGACAAATGTGAAAACACAATTATGGAGAGTAGTGATTGTATGGAAGAAGTGGTGTACAAGATGGATATATATGGAATAAGTGTGCAGAGACGAGAATTAATGTTGTGTGAAAGAAGGATATAATAAGTTAATGATTGTGTGGAAGCAAAGCATGTACAAAGGAGTAGTCTTTGCATAAATAAACTAGTTGCGGAGGTAAATCATATGTAGTACTAAAACGATAAATATCATTTGACTACTTCCACAATATTGCAAAAGTATGAAGAAATCATTACATTTTATATATTGGAAGAAGTTAATGCATATTATTGACACTAATTATTTGATTGGAACAACTTACTATAGTTGAAAATTCCACTCAGAAAATATTTCTAGTTTTATTTTAATATAAACCAACTGTAAAGTCAACTATGTTAATTTATAATCATGTTGGAAAAGGCACCTGACTATTTAGACATGGGTGTAAATATTAAATGATAAAGTTATGATGAATAAATTGAAGAGAACTATATGTTATAAGAAATGAATTAAGAGCATTGTAATTTTCCAGCTATGCAAATCCTACAATTTATACAAGGGGTCCATCTTTCAAAATCCCTTCAATCATTATGTGTAAAATAAATTTAACAGGGAATAACAAAATCTACACCCATTCTTTATGCAATAAAATAATGATGCACAATAACCAAGCTAGCCATAGTAGAAAGAACTCAATCCAAATTATCATAATCATCATTAAAATATATGGTACACATGGAACATACATTTGAAAGAAAAAACATTGTCGAACTTTTATATTCATATTGTATTTTGTTTCAAAGCTCAATATGAGGAAAGAAAATAATGGTACAATTTCATAGGATTTGAAAATTTGATAGAAGGAGAACACAATGCAAAAAATAATATTGCACAAGTAAACATGAGATAACACAATGAGCTAGTTGGAAAATTTTCTATAGACCTCATGCACATAAAAACATGCAAAAATAAATTTAGCATATGGATCGAAGGCATAAAATACTAAACATAATTTATTTGATGTAAAAAACCATCTATCAATGATAAATAGTATAGGGAGAAATATTTGTAATCACAATAGGTGGCATAAAAGCAATTAATAGCATTAACTAGAAAAGTGTGCGAAGAAGGAAAAATGTGGGGAAGCAATTGTGCAGAGTAGTGCACATACTAAACAAGTATTGCATGGGTTGTAGGTACACTGAAGAATTGTGTGGAGGAAAGAATGAATGCAGACATGCGTAAGTGAGAATGTGTGTCGAAGGGGAAGTGTTATGCTGCAATAAAATGTGTTGATCCAAAGACTTGATAAAGTATGTGCAAAGGTAACTATCATTTGACTCATTCCACAATATTGTAGAAGCATAAAGATTTCTTTCTTACACCTAATTGACACATGAAACACAAACATAGAGTTAAAAGTAGTAAATTAGCTCTAAATTCACATTAATTATTTTTTTGGAGGAATTTACTAAATTTGATTATTCACATAAAAGCTAAGTCTAAAGTTAGAAATCATAGTCTCCCTCATTCGCTAATGTCTAATTTTACTGATATACGTTTTCCCGCCTGAAAAATCTTAGACAACAACCAACACAACTACAGTGGCAATAATTGAATCTAGATTTAAATCCCAATCATCATAACCATGATTAAAATAATTATTACACATGGAGTACATATTTGAGACCCAAAAATCCTATCGAAGCTTTATTTTCATATTCATATATAAAAGAAAACATTAGATATAATTTAAAAGCTGAAAGAAAAACTTGGAAAACTCATGCTTAATTAATTTGTTTTTTTCCAATGCCATAGAATTTAAATCTGTACAAGATTTTATGCAAAACTTTATCTCAAAATTCTTGAAAACACTGGTCCACATACTTAGAACTAGAACATAGTAATTAGGAGAGAAAAGAACATAACAACATTGCCACCAAATCATTGAACTAGAACTGAAGACAAACTTCAGAGCCCCCGATTTACGATGATCAACATTTTTATAATGGACATTTCTTAAAGTGGCGGTGAGAATATTTTGCCAACTTAGCTTACCAGCTCACCCACTATCCCATTTTTTCATGTCCCCTCCTTAATTGTCCATTGCTCCATTATGGAAAATAGTTACAAAGCAAAAGCCATAGGACATAGTTTCAAATATTCTATTATGGATAGGTTCAAACTAAATGATAGACTTGCATGTAAATGATAAAGAATAAAATTGTCCTATGGAGATTCTTTGATCTGATCTGGCTTCTCCTCTAATAACAGAATCAACAACGATCAAGTGGCGGCCCTCAGCTCCTGGGTTCATGGCAATATTAGTGGTGATCGAACTAGAGTAGCTTCCAGATCCAGCGAGGACAGCAGATCGAGATTTATAGGCCTTCCTTCCAATGATGAAGTCGGTTCCATGGATGAAGACTGACCCCATCTCGAGTGTCTCGTTGCTGGTTCCCTCCCCTTCGCCTCCTCGGATAATCGGGATTTCTCGGCACCCCGTTACCCAGACTCCCGTCAAATCTCCGCTTCAAGCATTGTAACCCTTCCAATGTCATATGCCTATCTGGTTTTCTCTTCCTCCTGCGAACTTATCGATTCCTCGATCTCCGCTGACCCTTCCATCCTACCCTCACTTCCCCTCTCCGACCCACATCCCTCATTTCCCTTGATCCATTCCCCAGACTTGGTCGCTTTCAGTGAAAGCCTTGTCGATGTCCCTCCCTCTCTCTTTTCTCCTGGTTCATCTCCCTCCCAATGCCGGGTTCTTTGTCCTAATCCTTCTGGCATTAATCCAATTCCCCTGTCTCCGTCAGTCCCTTCTTTTCTAAATCCATCATCCCTCCCTTCTCAATATGCGTTCCATGATTGTTTAAAATTTGATATATGTTATAACAATAATATTAATATTTCTAATATCAACATATATAATAATGATAATAATAATAACAACTACTTTAGCTTTATGAATAAAGGAAGTAATAGAAATTATTTTGAATCCAGCAGTTTAGATAATAATAATGAAATTACTAGATTCAGCGATAAGAATAATAATGAAAGAACACTTAAATATATTAATGATAATAAAGATGTCGAAAATAATATTAATAAGTTTATTAGTAATAATGACAATAATAATAATACCAATTATAATAATGATAGTGGTTCCAATAATATTACTAACCATCCTAATAATAAAGTTGTTAATTTATCCAGTTTTTCTTTTCCTCCTCCAGTCTTCAATCTTTTGGAGAGGGGATTGAATTTTTCCCTTGCTCCCAAAAAGATTCTGGTGGCTGATATTATGTGTGACGTCGAATTTGGGATAAAGGGCTTACCAGATAATATTAAGGATATTATTCGACAAGACTGCGTTGTTATTATTAGAAAAGCAAAGCCCCCTAAGAATAACATCAACAAAGGTGAGTTTGAAGCCCTCAAATCCCTGAATAGGAACCCATACATCGTTGTTTTAAAAGTTGACAAAGGTGGGGCTATTGTTATCCTTGATAAGGAATATTATTGGAAGAAGATGCTAGATTATCTTATTAATAGCGAAAGCTACAGAAAGCTTGACAAGAATCCATTTCAAATGATTTCTAAGATGGTTGCTCTTGCTATTAAATCCAGCAGCACGGTTGGCTCCTCTAGCCATAAGTTGATTAAAAGTAGCCCTATCACTCCCAGGATTTATGGGCCTCCCAAAATCCATAAAGAGGGAGTCCCCCTTAGACCCAGTGTAACACCATTGGTGGGCCAATCTACCTTTTATCTAAATATTTAGCCATGAAGCTAAACAGAGTCCTTTGTCAAAGACTCCTCTTCTTTTGTTAAAGAATTAAAAGATATGAGATTTGAACCAGGTGACAATCTTGTCAGTTTTGATGTAGTTTCCCTGTACACTAGCATCCCCATTAAGGAAGCCCTTGATGTCATCTTTCGCCTTACTGATCCCAACACGGCTAAATTAGTTGAGATCTGCCTCACTTCTACTTTTTTCTATTTTGAAGGTGAGTTCTATGAACAAACTTGTGGGGTTTCCATGGGTTCCCCCTTGTCCCCTATCATTGCTAACCTGTTCATGGAAGATTTTGAATCCAAGGCTTTATCCTTAGCTATATTTAAACCTAAGATTTGGAAAAGATTTGTTGATGACACCTGCACCATATGGCAACACGGGCCTGATAAATTAAATCTCTTTTTCCAACATCTCAATAATCAGTCCAACTCCATCCAGTTTACGATGGAGTGTGAGGTCAATGGTTACCTTCCTTTTCTTGATGTCCTCATTTCGAGGAAAGTTGATGGATTTTTTTCCCATGAGGTATATCGAGAAAAGACTCATACTGAGCAGTATCTTCATGCCAATTCCCATCATTTTCCTACTCAGAAGATAGGTGTTCTCAGCACATTAGCCACTCGTGATCTCAGAATTTCTGATGAAGACCACATTTCTAAAGAAAAGACCCATCTCATTAATGTTTTTGTCTAGAATGGCTATAGTAGGCAGCAGGGTGTCAAAGCTTTCCTCAAGCGAGCAAAGGTCCAAAGGTCAAGAAAGAAACCATTGATCGCGGTTCAGGAGTCCACCTCCCCTTCATTCAAGGGACGATAGACAAGATTGCAAGAATCCTAACGAAGCATAATATTCCCTCGACCTTTAGACCCCTCAGCACCATTAGAAGTTCCCTTAAGTCTGTTAAAGACCACGTGAACCCTATGGATATGAAAGGTGTTTATACCTTGTTCCTACGGAACCTCATACATCGGTGAAACTTGTCATTCTATTAACCAGAGGATTAAGGAACACGCTATTGATATCAAGCATGAGAGGACCAAATCTTCAACTTTGTCCAAACATGCAGAGAAGACCAAGCATCATATATGCATTGAGGAGGCTAGGGTTATCGCTAGGATTCCTCATTTCCATCATCGCAAGTTTAGGGAATCCATTGAAATTGAGGGGTCTTCTAGTAATATTAATAGGGACGACGACTGGAAAATTAGTAGCTATTGGATTCCCGCCCTCTCTTCTTAGTTTTCTCCCTCTTTGTCTTGGCCCTTTTTTTTTTCTTTAGGATTAGTATGATTATTATCAATTTTTATCATTAATAATATAAATATTAGTATTAATACTAGTGTTTAGTAATATTATAATCACTTTAATATTAGTTTTTAATCTTTAGTTATTTATATATATATTGATATTATATATATATAAATATATAATATAAATATTATTATATATTTAATCTTTATTATTAGTTTTTAATCTTTGGTTATATCATTAGTTTTTAATCTTTGGTTATATCAAAATATATATATAGATATATATAAAATAAAAAGAATCAAATATTATTAAAACCCTAATCTTTAGTTATTTATTGATATAAATAACTATATTTCATTCTTTATATTTAGATAAATATTATTAAACATTTATCTAAACATTATTAAATATTATATATATCAATATAAATAACTATGTTATATATTTATATGCAAATAACTATATAATATATATATATATATATAAATATATAATATAAATATTATTTATTAGTATATTATAATATAATATAATATAATATAAATATTTTTATATATTTAATCTTTATTATTAGTTTTTAATCTTTTCATATATATATATATATATATATATATAAATAAATATAAAGAATCAAATATTATTAAAACCATAATCAAATATAATCGTTGATTTAAATTAATAAGTTTATATATATATATATATATGAAATAGAAATATAATAAACAATTAATAAATTAATAAAATTTATCTAAATATTATTAAATGTTTCCCTCTTTCCCTCCCTGCGTCAAATATAGTTGTTTTCTTTTAGCTGTTAGGTTGACCTATCTCCCTATTTAACCTTCTTCCTAGATCTGTTTCTTCATCGTGTCCTGAAGCTAAACCACACTTGTTGGTTCGAAACGTGTCGACCAAAATCTTCAATGTGATTTCTTTCAAAAAATTCTTTATACATTTTAATAAAATTGTGGTCAATAAATAAGTATAGGAAATAAATGATTATTTATCTATAAAGGAAAGACATGTGTGGAAGGGAAGGCATGTGCAGATGGAAGCCATAATATAGTTGAACTTACATTTAGATATAAATTATGTTCAATGATTTTGATATCAACAATAATGTTTTGTGCCTAAAGCACTCATCAAAATCCTTATACTTAATCGAAAAAGTAAATGCGGTCGTTCCAATGGGGATTGTGATTTGACTCTCATGAACTATAATGTGAATAACAAACCTACAAGAAAAACAAGAAATTGCTTCTAGGAATTGGCTTAGGTCATGATAACAGAATCAACAAACCTGAATCATCAAATGCTATAAAGAAGAAAAGAAAATGCTTCAATATTTAAGAATAGTCATAGCATGGGAAAGCATGGACCATAATTTTTGAAGCGTTAGCTATCTTCTAGATTCATTATTTCCTAGAGGGATTTATCTAGATAATTTTGAACGTAATATTTCATCACAAGGGTGGTAATATCCATTCTGACACATTGATTGAACATCTCCTCCTCAATTTCAATAGTCTCTTGTTGCATTTGTGTAGTGAAGATAGACATATCTTTATTTACCTCAAAAAAAGTAACTAGCCATTTTCTAATTTCATCCTTGGTAAAATTAATTATATTATCAAACTCTACTCCCATTGATTGTTTTAAATTTTACAATTTAGCTACTAGCATCCCTTTCGAAATTAATCTAGAATTTTTTGCCATGTGTGGACCGTGCAAACCTTTAACAATTTTTTGCACCTTGAAAAATGCATCACGCTTTCTATCTTCTATCTTCCTACATTCAAAATTGATATGTTTCAATATTTCGATTTTCACACACCATCTAGCTTTGATTTGCTTCATTTAATTAGCTATTGGGAGTTATTGTTGTTTTCTCTCAACATCAGTGAGTGAATCAACCTTCCAAATAAAAGTAGATAAATCATTATTTATGGAATTCTTGTCTAACTGAAGATCATTTTTAGTCAAGTTAACAAATGATGTAATCATTTGTGCTAAATAGTGCAACTAGAAGGTTTCTTCCCATGCATCTTCAATAATTTTCAATCTTTTGTTTAAATTAATGATAATATATGGTTTTTCTCCATTAAGGAGGTTTCCAACTTTCTTAAATCTATCGGGTATATCGAGGGCAGAAATTGATGATGTTGGTGCTTTTATTGCCAATGGAGTCATAAACAAAAGAACCAGATTTAGAGCTTCTTCTAGCTCTTATTCTCTCTTTCAACCTGAAGTTTATTTCTTCCTATTCAGTAACGCGGTGTGCTAGTACCTCACTAGTAGCTTGATGCGACTTTATGATCCCAATGGCTCTAATTCTTGATGCATCAAAATCCATTTTTACTTGATCAATAAACTTTTTATTATGAACCTTTACTCTTTCAATTTTCAACTTTTTATTGACTTTTTCATAGCTTGCATTTTGTAATGTGGTAGGGAGTTCATAAAAAGTGATGACTTCCTCAATAATTTGTTCCATTATTTTATGATTTTATACTAAACAAACACTAACCTAATCATGTGGTCTAGTGTTATCAACTTTTGTGTTCTCAACGTTTTCGATATTTTGTATTTTTTTGGCACTTTTCAGTTTGGTTGATTCAGCCATGTGCAATATTTCTGGAGTGAATCTTCGAGGGGGGTATTCCTCATCTCTACCACTTGATATACCATAATTAATCATTCCTCCACTTGAAGTAGCCTTTCTTCTCTTTTGTCCAGAAGATTAACTCGAACCATTACTAGGTGTGTAGGGTGGATGTTGTTGCGTGGGATTTTTGCCTCTCCACTTGTACCTTCCTTCCATAATGACGTTGGTTACTTCACCAATTTCTTTAGTATATATTTCTATCTCTTGATTTTTGGATGGGGTAGTGTGATTCTCCTCACTTTCCAAGATGCAATTATTGTAAACAAGTTTTCGTACCTAATGCTGTAATAATTTTTTGTATAATTAAAATTTTGATGTTTCTTCCAAAAATTGAAAAATATTTTTATTCATGCTCTTTGTAATAAAGCGTGGAAAATTTATCTATGTGATTTTGTTTATTTATTTGTATTATTTTTTAAAATAATGGGTCCTACTGTGTTTTATTATCATCTACGCAAATTCCAATGGTTTGGATCTTATCTGCCTTGATCAACAGGTACTAAAGAATTGCGAAACCCCCCTGCACTCCTGAAGTTTAACGAAAGTGGGGGTCCGCAATCCATGGTTTCAGAAAACCATGGAAATTGATGTGTCACACATTTTTGCATTACGCACCCCCCCTCCCTGCACAAACCGCCTTCGCAACTAGCCGTTTCCTTGCCAAACTTGTCCCTCCACTATCCCATTTGATATTATTCTGCCTATCTCCTGCTATTTCGTCCACCATTTACGAAATCATAATCTGGCTTATTCCTCAACCATATTTCTTGAAATGTTTAGACAAATAATTTCCATGTTTTGTTGTCTTTTAGGTTATCAAAATGTTGAATGGTTTGATAACGTTATTCTATGGTTCTTGTCTATCTTTTCATCTTTAAAGAAGCCTTCTATACTATTCAATTTTAGCTAGTTTATCTCAGATAAATTTCATGAGTAGTTCTTAAAGTTCAATGCTGAAAGAGCCTTCAATCATCAATCTATGCTAGTTTACTTGTTCTTATACCATCATGCTAATAGATTTAAGATGCCATTACAAAAACTAGATTCAAAGTGGAGACCAAACTCTATTGTTCAATGGACCTCATAAATTAGAAAAAAATTAGAAAAGTATTCATTCACTAATTTTGTGGACCAATTTTTGTATCTATCACTCTTTCTTTTGAGTAATGATGCAGTTCCATGAATTTCAGCCGAAATTAAGAGAATTCTATAATTAAGTGAGCGGAAAAAGGTAAGATATTGATATTTATATCATAGCTCCACAAAGATCAGGGTTTATGGTTGTGAATTACCAACATACAAGCCACCAATTTTTCTTCCAATAAGGATCTTTGTTCTTGAATTCATCAGGAATAATTTGAATGTAGATGAAGTCCATTTTTTGTTAAGGAAACATAAGGCTCATTTTAACTAAAATCTCAGATTGGCCCCTTCACAGAAAATACTAGAGAAACTGATAAAGAAGTAGAGCATTCTTTAAACCAAATGAAGTTTAAAATGAGTTTCATCTATCCGTATGATCTCGTGGGAAAGGTTTCAACTATCAGAATTGAGCAGAAATTGGCTCCTAATATTCATATTTCAAAGCTAGAAATTGAGTAGTATGATAATAAGGAGGTCTTGGAATAAAAAACTTTGCAAGAAGATGAAGAAAAAATACCAAGTCAAAAAACTTTACAAACACCTCACCCAAAAGAAAAGGAGTACAAGAGAACAAGTGAAAGCATTTCTCCTTCTCTTTCAGGGTCTAATTCAATAGAGTTCAGAGTTTTCAAAAGAAGAAAGACCAAGGATACAAAACAAGAATCATTTTAATTTAGAAATATAAAGTTTTCAACTATAGTGATGATGTTAGGTAAGCTTGTGTTTACTCTACAACAGATTGAAGAAACAACAACTAATGTATCTTCTTCTCCTTCTTCTAATAGTCAAAGTATTTTTGTTAAATTCATAGAAATGAAGAAAAATAATGAACTTCTAAAGTCTACTACATATATTGAATTTTGGAAACAAACATGCTCTACCCAAAACAGATTGTTAACTACACTACCTCCTGATAGAGGACAATTTCAATTGGAATTTCTTGAACCAAAAGTTCCAGTCCCAGAGATTGCCGAGGTCTACGAAATTTTTTTATTTTATTTTGATACAAAGCATATTCACCCTATTGACTAGATAGATTTACATAAGAAAACGAGTGAAATGATCTACTCTTCTTTGACAAGTTTTTCCATGGTTGTTTCAAGATTGCAAAATTCTTTGAATAACATTCACTCTCAGTTGAAGTTAGAAATAATGTCATCATTGGCCAAGGATAAAAGGGTGAAATATTTAGAAGATATTGTTATTAAATTAGGATTAGATCTTAATGATGTAGATGCAACACAAGAGATCATAAAAAATATAAATGCATATATCCAGGCATTGTGTAGGAAATTAAAGTCACCGACAAGAGAGCATCCTCAAGCTCAAGGGGTGGGGGAACTTGAAAAAGAAAAGGAAAATATATTTCATATGATTATGGAGCAAAATATTCAAATACAAAAAATGGAGGCAGAGAAGGAAAAATTATTAAAGGAGAAGGAACCAAATGTTAGTGCAGAAGTTTCAACAATGGAGAAGAGATCAACAAGTCATAATTGAATAAAACAATTATCCAAAGTAATGGCTGATATATCATTGAGAAATATAGAAATTGAGAATTTAAAGGTATCATTGCAAAAGACAAAGGAAAATAAGATAAAAGTAGACAATGCTTACATTTCATAGGTGCATAATGATTTCAAGCTTACAAAACAACTTGAAAAATATTTGAATGAATCAGTAGTGCAAAAAATTTATTAGAAACTAAGGAGCATATTTGGATAGACATAAATTATGTGGTTCCAGATATCTAGTCTTCTATAAAAATCATTTTTAAACAAGAAAAACTATCGGAGAAAGCTAAAAGGGCCATTGAAGATTTCAAAGAAGAACTGGATCATTGACTTGAAGAGGCAACTAAAATCATCAAAGTAATAAATTTGAAAACCAGGGAAGAACTAGAATAAATGGGAATTGAAGATAGAATAGATGTATTCCTTGAAGTATGAAAAGTGTTGACTAAGAATAATAGAAAACAAATGTGAAAATTTATAAGTTCAGATCAAGAAATTTCAAAAAGCGTTCTCTATTCTTCAAAATAAAGGACTTCCATAATTGAGAGATTCTCATGGTCAACTAATCAGTATAAAGGCTATAAAAAAATAATACATGATATAGCAATAGAAAAAGAAAAATTTGCTAAAGTTAAAGGAATTATTAGTGGTAAAAATTTTCTTCAAGGTATATCTCATGACTTGTTTATTTCTCATGAAGTTCATCATCCTTTTGTCATTAAGCCGAATTTTGAAAAGTATATCAAATTAGATGAGGCATACATAAAGGTGATAAATGTTTCGTGCCCAAATGATGATTGCTGGGATAAGTTCATTGAAAGTATCAATTGAACAAAAAGCAATTTTTCAAGAAAGATTTTAGTAGAAGACAAATACTGTTGGCATTATGACATAGATTTTGCTCTATGACACAGGTGTTGTCCTTGATGACAACTCTCACAGATGATAGATCACAGTTCAGGCTCACAGAATGAAGAAAGAAAGGTATACGCAGGTTCCCATTGACCAAGCCGCGTGTACACGCGGGTTTACAAACCAAAATGCGCATATGAACATACACACGCACTTTCACGAAACGAAAGGTACGTAGATGTTGGAAAACATGGTTTTGGTCCATGGTATTTGGACCATGGTATTGTGATCCATGGTATTGGTCCAAGGTATCTTGTCCAAAGTGTTGACCCTAGGTATTTGGTCCAAGGTATTGATTCTAAGTGGTTTTGGACCATGGTATTGAGCAAGGCCTAAGACTATAAAAGGAGGAGAAGGTCATTAGGCAAAGTCACTCATGAATTGAATATCTAATGAAGAGAAAGATCTAGTATATAGGTGATTGGGTTATGATGCACAGTTGGATCTGAATCAAGGATGAACCTGAGTGCTTGATGAAGGATAAGTTCTATTGATGTGTCAAGATCTTAAGGCTTGAAGAGAAGTATCTTTGTGTGGTTTTGATCTTTTATCTGAATAATTGGTGCATGTCATAATCTATAAATATGATGATCTAGGCATAACTGATGTCTAAATAATTGTAAAGGTTAAAATCATCATTTACAGATCTATATGCAGGTTCATTATAGCAAAGGCGCATATACATGTTGGTTAGACATTTCAAAAGTACATATACATAGGTTTTCCTTGATACAAGTGCATATGCATGTAGGTTCATCACATTGAAGTAGTGTACACCTCATAAAATATGCTTTAGCTACTTCTAATTGCTATTGTAGTGTTATGGGTTCTAGCTTGGGTTCTGGTTACTGTTACTGTATTCTGGTTACAGCATTCAGAGAAGTGATTGTTTGATTCAGTTTTTTGGTTAGTGCAAAGGAGATTGGTTGATGCAGATATATTTGACATTTTATTGATGTTATTGATGGATCTAGTCTGAAAATTTATGAAGGTGGTACCTGGAAGAAAAGAGATGGTTGTAGCCTTCTGTAGGTCAACACCTACGTACTAGTACATTAGCTAGTACAAGAGCTAGGGGGTTGTAGCTCCCTTCCAGGGGAAGCTAGAGAATGAGAGAAGGTTGTAGCCTTCTGTAGGTAGAAGCCTGCGTACTGGTATAAGACTGTACCACTACAAAATATTGTAAAAAGAAGTTTCTTATTAAAAGAAAGATAGAGACGATTGTAGCAGGTGGTTTTCACCCACATTGGGTTTCCACCTTATATCTTGTGTTCATGTGTGTGACTGTCTATTCTGCTTTTATTGCTCCTGGTCACTGTTTATATGGCTTTGATGCATAGATTAAATATCAAACTATGAAGAATTAACTAAATTATAAGTTTACAGGATGTACTCTAGTTTCCTTATATACAGTTCCGTATACATGAAAGTTTCATTAACTGAAGTAGTGTATATGAATCAGAATATGGAAATGAAATATTATTGACTTGTTAATACTGATTCACCCCCCCCCCTCTCATTATTATTTCCAACAATTGGTATCGGAGTCGGTCCTTGAGAAGAAGCTTGATCGCTTGAAGGAAGATCTATCATCATGAGTACCTACGAAAGAGAGGGATCCATTAGACCACCAATCTTTGATGGGAGAAACTTCGCCTATTGGAAGGTAAGAACAACAACATATCTTCAATCTCTTAGAACATATGTTTGGGAAATTTTGGAAGGAAGATACACATTTCCATCAGCAATTCCTACAGATACGACAAGCAAAAATCAGTATGAAACAAATGCCAAGGCTATCAATACATTATTGGGGAGTCTGTCACAATCAGAATTTGTCAAGGTTATGCAGCTCAAAACCACCAAAGAGATATGGGACAAGATCGTTCTAAGCTATGAAGGAGACGATCAGGTAAAACGTGCAAAACTAAAATCTCTCAGAATTCAATATGAAACTCTCAAAATGCACAATGATGAAAGTATAGCTAATTACTTCTTACGTATAGATGAGATTGTTAATCACAGGAAAAACTTGGGTGAAGGGATAAAAGAAGTTACTGTAGTTGAAAAGGCTTTAAGATCCTTGTCTTCTAAGTTTGAATCAAAAGTTTCTGCCATAGAGGAAAAGAAGAATCTTCAGAGTATTACTATGACACAACTGCACGGAATCCTAACTGCTTTCGAAATGAGAAAAGGGGGTCCATCAGATATGAGAGAAGCTGCATTCAAAGCTTCAAGAAGAGAAGAACTCAATGAATCAGGACATATTTCAGAAGGAGAGGAAGAAGAAAGCTTTGTCAAGAACCTTCAACGGGGTTCTAGAAGATTCAGAGGTAAGCTACATTTCAAATGCTTCACTTGTGGAAGAGTCGGTCATTATGTGGCCAAATGTCCTCATAAAGATAAGCTTGATAAAGGTAAGGAATCAACAAAATGGAATAGAAAACAGAATGTAAGTAAGAAGAGCTATTATATGCATGAAGATAGCGATGGTTTATCTAATAGTAATGAAGATGAACATGGTAATGACTATAGAATTCTGATGGATTTTGAAGATCATGATTTCTTGGATGCTTTATATGAAGATGGTCTTGATGAAGAAATTTCTAAACTTAAATTTTGTTTAGAAGAAAATAATATGATTATAGATACTCTGACATTCCAACTTGCTGAAAGGGACAAACACAATGAAAAATTAGAATGTGAAATTGTGGGTCTTAGAAAAGATATTGAGAAAACAAAAGCTCTCAATCTCAGATTTGCTAAAGGATCAAAAAATTTATATGAAATTATCAAAGTGCAGCATTCTCCTTTGATAAAGACTGCTCTTGGATATATTGAAGAATCATCTCAAGCACAAAAGCCATCAACCTCCAAAAGCTATCTTGATGCAGCAATGAGAAGTGAACAATTTGACAATCGTCAGCAAAGGCATAAAGCAGATCACCAGGTAAATCTGGTTCAATCTACTTCAAGGATGAACAGAAGCTATAACCAACCTCATGTAAATCATACTCAATTTGCTTCAAGAATGAATGTCAAATGAAACTACAAGCACCAGGTCAGTAGGTTTGATAATTGTAGGAATTTCTTTAATGGCCAATGTTTTTCATGTCATAAATTTGGACACAAAGCTGCTCAATGTGTTTCTTACAAGACCATCATGACAAGAGAAGCATGAAATCCTGGGATCATGAAAAGGACCTACAATAACTTTTCTGCTCTTGAAAATGAAATAGAATGCTCTATTTGTAATAACTTCGATCATGAAGATTCTGAATGCAGGAGTAAATTTCGGCAAACATCTTAGAAGTAGCAAACTTCATTAGGTCCCAAAACATGGACAAAGAAAGAACCGCAAATAGAAAGATGTGGTATAGCCTTGTATGCAGAAGGACAAGAAAATCAGTGGTACATCAACAGGGGATGCTCAAAACACATGACAAGCGATAAAGAAAAACTTCAGTCATATAATGCTTAGAAAAGGAAAAGAAGGTCTCATTTGGAAATGACACTCCTGCAATCATAAAAGGTAAAGGCTAGCTATTCTCTTAAAAGAAAAGGTTAAAGCTGGGAATGTTATGTATGTTGATGGTCTAAAGCATAATCTATTAAGTGTCAGTCAAATGTGTGATCAAGGAAATGAGGTAGTATTTCGATCAAATGGATGTGTTGTTCGTGAGCTTGATACAGGAGAAACAATGATCAAAGGTATAAGAACTCCAAATAACCTATACATACTCAAGGGAGGATAGAAATAGTGCTACCTAAGTAGAAATGATGAACACTAGCTACGGAACAAAAGATTGGGGCATCTAAGCTTCTCTCAAATAAGAAAAGCATGCAGATACAAGGTTGTTCCTAATCTTCCAGATATCAGCATTCCAGGAAATACAATATGCAAATCATGTCAATTTGCTAAGAAAACTAGAGCTCATTTCCCTGAGAAGGAAGGATCAGCTAGTAAGCCTCTTGAACTTGTTCATACTGATTTATGTGGTCCATCAAGGAAAAGGTCACCCCGTGGAGAAGAATACTTTATATTGCTCAATGACGACTTTTCCAGAATGTGTTGGATAGGACTTCTAAAGCATAAAGATGAAGCATTTGAAAAGTTCAAAGCCTTCAAAGCATTGGTTGAAAATGAATCAGACCGCAAAATCAAATGCCTCAGGTTTGATCGAGGAGGGGAATTTACCTCAGATGAATTCTTCGAATTTTGTGAAGAACATGGAATAAAAAGGGAATTCTCTACTGCAAGGACTCCTCAACAAAATGGAGTGGTAGAAAGAATGAATAGAACTATTCACCAAATGGCTCGTGCCATGCTAGATGAGTTTGCAACTCCTGCAACATTCTGGGGTGAAGCTGCATTTGTTGTCGTCACTATTCTCAACAAAACAAACGTTTGGGTAAATAGCACTCAAACTCCACATGAATTTTGGTATGGTAAGACTCCTACTGTAAAATACTTAAAAGTTTTTGGAAGAAAATGTTATATCAAAAGGACTAATGAAAACCCTGGAAAGTTTGAACCTAGAGCAGATGAAGGCATTCTCCTTGGTTACTCTTCCTGAAGTAAAGGATATAAGTGTTATAATAAAAGACTTGGAAAAATTGTTGAAAGTATTGATGTTGTGATTGATGAAGCAGGCAAAAATCCAAAGCAAGTAAAAACCAAAGATTATGAAGAAGTTGAGGATTATCCTTCCACATCAAATCAAACTAATTCTGAAGAAGAAACCAATGAAGCACCAGAAGAACAGATAACGATAGAAGAAAAGACTCCATCCAGGTATGTGTAGAAAAATAATCCAGAGACTCAAATTTTGGGACAAAAAGAGGCAGGTGTGCAGACAAGAATAACTATTATAGAAGATTCAAGCTATCTAGCATTTCTTTCCACCATCGAACCTCAAAATGTACATGAAGCATGCAAAGATGAATGTTGGGTCAAGGCCATGAATGAAGAGCTTGAGAAAATTGAAAATAACAATACTTAGGAATTAGTTCCTAGAACTCATGATAAGAATATCATAGGAACCAAATGGATATTAAAAATCAAGATGAATGAAAATGGAGAAGTTATTAGAAACAAGGCTAGACTTTTTTGTAAAGGATATGCTCAACAAGAAGGAATAGATTTTGAAGAAACTTTTGCACCTGTTGCTAGACTTGAAGCCATAAGAATGTTCCTTGCTCTTTCTAGTTTTCAGAACTTCAAAGTATACCAAGTGGATGTAAAATCTACTTTTCTTAATGGAGACTTAGAAGAAGAAGTATATATTGAGCAACTAGATGAATTCATCCTTGGAAATGATCCAAAACTTGTATGCAGGCTCAGAAAGGCTCTCTATGGTCTAAAACAAGCTCCAAGGGCCTGGTACTATCATCTTGACAAATACCTCCATAAACAAGGTTTTTCAAAAGGATCAGCTGATAGCAATCTATATACAAAGATTGACAATGATAAATTGCTAATACTTGTTGTGTATGTTGATGATATCATTTTTGGTTGCAATGAAGAAGTCATGAGTCAAAACTTTGCTTTGGTAATGTAGAAAGAATTTGAAATGTCCCTGCTTGGTGAACTCACATATTTTCTTGGTTTACAAGTTCAACAAAATAAAGATGGTATTTTTCTATCACAAACCAAGTATCTCAAGCACACCTTGAAAAAATATGGCATGGAAGATTCTAAACCAGTATTTACACCTATGGTAATAGGATGCAGTCTCAGTTCAAATGATGAATCAACAGTAGTACATCAACCAACCTACAGATCCATGATTGGCAGTCTACTTATCTAATAGGTACCCGACCAGACATCATGCATGCAGTGGGAATAGTTGGAAGATTCCAAGCAAATCCAAAGGAATCACACCTTCAGGCAGTCAAAAGGATTTTCAAATATCTTCAAGGAACATAGAACTTTGGTTAATGGTATCCTAGGGATATAGATCTTACACTTCATGCATATACAAATATAGATTGGGAAGGAAGTGTGGATGACAGAAAAAGCACTAGTGGTGGTGCATTTTATATGGGTTCCAGATTAGTATCTTGGTTAAGGAAGAAACAAAGTTCAATTGCATTATCTATAGCTGAAGCAGAATATGTGGCTGCTGCATCTTGCTGCACACAACTCCTTTGGATGATGCAAACATTGCAAGACATTCAGATCACATGTACTCCACCCATCTCCATTCTATGTGATAATACAAGTGCAATCAGTATTTCAAAGAATCCAATCATGCATTCCAAGACCAAGCACATACCTATCAAATATCATTTTCTCCATGAACAAGTGCTTGAACAAAAGGTCAAATTGGAGTATGTTCCCTCCAAAGAATAGGTTGCTAATATATTCACCAAACCACTGCCCAGAGAGACATTTGAATATCTCAGACAGAAGCTGGGAGTAGTTGATGCATCATCTTGTTGTTGAAACTTATATGTTTCAGAGAAAAGTATTTTTACGCGAGTTTCACAAAGCATATCCACATACATACGCCTATTGTTGTGGATACAGTCATGTATATGATGGTTTAAAGAAAAATAGTTGGCCAGTATCAGGATGAAAAGGGTCTGATATGGGTTTGATAGTGATCATCTGGCATAGGTTCAGGGGGAGCATATACTTATAATAATGCATTGTTGGCATTATCTTAGAAGATCTTAGTACAAATTAACAATTGTTTTGTTTCAAGTGGAAGAGGTTCAGGGGGAGATCATGGTTGCTGGTCTGGATGGTGATTGACAGGTGCTGCTGATGATAGTTGTTGATGACTATCATGGTCTTGTTTTAGATATTTGGTCTCTATGTCTTGTGTATATTTTATTATCAAGGTCATGTAATGACCTATTTTGTTTCCCCACTATGCATGGTATGGATGATGTAATGTTCTTATTCTGCCATGTATAAACATTTGGTATATCCCTACTTGGTTGGGTGGATGAGTCAATCTTGGTATATCCCCACTTGGTTGGGAGATGGATGTATGTATGAGTCTTTGGTCATAGGAAGGTCATTTATGATGTATAGAGTCATGTTCTTCTTGTAGAACATCCTTTTGGAGACCTTGCTTACAGTCAGGGGGAGCATGGACAGCACACTTCAGCATATCAGAGAGCATAACCCTTTGCCCTTGATGACAAAGGGGGAGAGTGACTTGGGGTTGCCATCAAGTCCAAAGGGGGAGATTATTGGCATTATGACACAGATTTGGTGCTATGACATAGGTGTTGTCCTTGATGGCAACTCTCACAAATGACAGATCACAGTTCAGGCTCACAGAATGAAGAAAGAAAGGTATACGCAAGTCCCCATTGACCAAGCCACGTGTACACGTGAGTTCATAGACCAAAATGCACGTATGAATGTACATACGCATTTTCACGAAAGGAAAGGTGCGTACATGTTGGAAAACTTGGTTTTGGTCCATGGTATTTGGACCATGGTATTGTGATCCATGGTATTGGTCCAAGGTATCTTGTCCGAAGTGTTGACCCCAGGTATTTGGTCCAGGGTATTGATTCTAAGTGGTTTTGGGCCATGGTATTGAGCAAAGCCTAAGACTATAAAAGGAGGAGAAGATCATTAGGCAAAGTCACTCATGAATTGAATATATAATGAAGAGCAAGATCTAGTATATAGGTGATTGGGTTATGGTGCACAGCTGGATATGAATCAAGGATGAACCTGAGTTCTTGATGAAGGATAAGTTCTATTGATGTGTCAAGATCTTAAGGCTTGAAGAGAAGTATCTTTGTGTGGTTTTGATCTTTATCTGAATAATTGGCGCATGTCGTAATCTATAAATATGATGATCTGGGTATAACTGATGTCTGAATAATTGTAAAGGTCAAAATCATCATTTACAGATCTGTACGTAGGTTAATTATAGCAAAGGCACGTATACACGCTGGTTCGACATTTTGAAAGTGCGTATATGCAGGTTTGCCTTGATACAAGTGCGTATGCACGCAGGTTCGTCACATTGAAGTAGCATACACCTCATAAAATATGCTTCAGCTACTTCTAATTGCTCTTGCAGTGTTCTAGGTTTTGGCTTGGGTTCTAGTTACTGTTACTGTATTCTGGTTACAGCATTCAAAGAAGTGATTGTTTGATTCAGTTTTTTGGTTGGTGCAAAGGAGATGGGTTGATGCAGATATATTTGACGTTTGATTGATGTTATTGATGGATCCAGTCTGAAAATTTATGAAACGTGGTCCCTGGAAGAAAAGAGATGGTTGTAGCCTTCTGTAGGTCAACACCTACATACTAGTACATCAACTAGTACAAGAGCTAGGGGGTTGTAGCTCCCTTCCAGGGGAAGCTGGAGAACAAGAGAAGGTTGTAGCCTTCTGCAGGTAGAAGCCTACGTACGAGTATAAGACTGTACCACTACAAAATATTGTAAAAAGAAGTTTATTATTAAAAGAAAGATAGAGACGATTGTAGCAGGTGGTTTTCACCCACATTGGGTTTCCACCTTATATCTTGTGTTCATGTGTGTGACTGTCTGTTCTGTTTTTATTAATCCTGGTTACTATTTATATGGCTCTGATGCACAGATTAAAGATCAACTTATGAAGAATTAACTAAATTATAAGTTTACAGGATGTACGCTAGTTGACTTATATATAGTTGCGTGCAAGTTTCAATAACTGAAGTAACGTATATGAATCAGAATATGGAAATGAAATATTATTGACTTGCTAATACTGATTCACCCCCCCCCCCTCTCAGTATTATTTCCATCAAATACTTCAGGAGCATAATAATCAAGATGTTGATTTGGAGAAAGAAGTTGGAAACTGAAATCTCGAATAGTGTGTAGAGTCACCAAATCAGTTCGACGATGCCTATTTTGAGTTATTTTAATTAGGATTATCCAAATTGTATTGGATAAACATTTATTTTTTAATGAAAAAACTATAATAGGTTAGATATTTATGAAAAACTCTATATGTACTTTGTAATTTGAAGTAAGAAGGGTTTATACCCAAAGCATATTTTTGGAGTGATAATGTTGTAATATTTTTATCTTCAAGATAATCAAATTCTAGTTTTCATTTATGCATCATTTGTGTACTTCTGAGTGTTTTCTAGTGATTTTTATTATCTATTTCTACATATTTCTGAGATAGTGTAGGACACTGGGAAGGGCATGACTGATTATGAGTCTCCCTGGCATCCCTATGCAAGATTATTTTTGATATTATGTTATAATTAAATAATCTATTTAATTCGATACTCATAAACTAATAGATTTTTGCTTTTATGCTATAGTTAAACATATTTTGTTTACTATAGAGATACATCTATACATTTCCTCCCATCTCAGATGATTAGATGTTTAGGAAGGATATTTAGTCTTGTAAGTTCTTGTTCATTCCTCCTTCAAAGAACTTATAAAGATTTTGTGTTGTCATAATGGAAAACCAACACTTTGATTAATCTAGAGGATTAATAATTATCTAGGTAGAAACATTTGCATCTTTAAGTCATCCACTTCAATCAATACCCCTCACAATTGATGCTTTGGCATAGTTCTTTGGCCAAGCATTGTCTACAAAGATACAAAACCTAATAGTAGCTAGGTATTTGGAAAATATGCCATCTGGACCAAAAACTTGAATGGCTTCAACTTCACTTAAGTTAAAATAATTTAAGACTCTGCAAGATCTATAAGGTGATATGTGTTCTTCATAATGACTTCTCGAATAGAAAATGGTAAAGAAATATTTTTTCTTTCTTCTTTTTGCATTCAAATAAAAGTAGGCGCACTTGGTATTGCTTGCATAATTCAACAACAAATACCTATTTATAAAAAAAAATTAGTAGGAATAGTGGCTTACCTTGAAATATATATATTCAAACAACGGTAATACTTTTTCTCTATTCATGCACCCCTTTTCCCCACAAGAAAACTTGGGCCTATTCTGATATTTGGGTGGTTTGTTGTCCAATTATCAATTAATTGAATTTTATTACAAAGGAATCTTGGATTTCAAAAAAAATTAAAAGAAGATTCATGCTTCCACGATATGGGGTAATAGAACTATGTTAGTTCTTCAATTAGGTTGAAATTGGGTTTATGGGGTAGGTCCTGAAAGAAACGGTTGGAAATAAGGGCTATTATAAGATACATCATCATAAACAATCTATTGATCTTGAACAAATTGACTAAATGGAAATCTAACTCACTGGAAATGAAGTCAGAAAAATCAAATAAATAATGTTTTTTGTAAGAGTGGTAGAGGAAATAGAGTATGAATTTTGGGACATTTGTTGTAGTTTCTTGCTCCATCATGTGGGCGAAAGGCCAAGAGAAGTATCTAAACAAATGTATAAACAAAGAAATATCTAGGAAGCAAATATCAGAAGGAACCTGGAAAGTCGGTGAATTGAATTCTTGAATAATGTTCATCCCACCCGCTTGTGACTGCAGGAAACTATATGCTTCCCATAATTTTAGGAACTTATTCAACTCTGATTGCTTTATTATCCTTCTAAATTCCTTCAGAGTGAGGGGATTTATGGTCTTCCTTGATCCTAGTGTGATTGTTCTTGTTTTTGAACCAAATTTCTTGGCACATAAGTAAACAATTTCTCTGAAATTAAAAACCTTTGGAACACATGCAACATTCGCCAATCTGCTTATCCAAATTTTATTCTTGTTATTTTTTTTCAGTCGGCAAGTTCACATACCATTGATACATAGTTGACTAGTTAAAGTTCTCATCAATACAAGCAAGTGAGTTAAATATATCACTGCAAATAGATTATTTACTTCTTCTACTAGCCATTTCCACTTTTCACTTGAAAATACATTATTAATCAACATCATTCTCAATGTCCTGTAATTCTATATTTCTTGTTTTCCTATATAATCACCAAATATTACTATTTCATGTGTGAATTTTTTTTATACGAGACACCCTTAATAAATATAAATTTAAGATAGTAAAGTTGTCGTTTAAGGGAAATAATTGAAATAAATCTCAAAATTCCAAAACCATCTTCTCCATTTACTTCTCAACTTTGTCCTATTTTAATATCATTGATATAAGTACCCTAAGTGACAGAACTATATGGAATGAAATAAATATGGAATATTTATGATGATGATAGTTGGTGTACATGAAATTTATAACAACACTAAGTCGAAAAGCGTGCTAGGAAAAGTGTGGGGAAATAATTTATGGAGTATTGTGCGTGTGGAGGTAATGTTGTGGTGAAATGGTGTTTTGTGTAATGGAGAGTTAGTGAAGGAGTTATGTGCAGAGGCGTTGATTCACAAAGAAATGAACATGATAATTTCCTTGAAATCAAAATCCTCAGACACACATGAACCATTTTCCAACCATTGCAAATTTCTTATCTCCTTCCTCTGACAACCATATTCCATTCATTCATAGAAATACGTGATGTATTACTGATCAAATCAACACCACTTACCCTTAAATTCGCCGCTTTCCTATATACTTACCATCTATTACTATCTCATGTGCAACTTTCCTTTATTGCGACAAGCGAACAAATAAAAAATCAATAGATTAAGCACTCCAATGGTAGATAGTGGCAATAAACCTCAAAGTTTTAAAACAATATTGTTCATTTAATTCGAAGATTGATACATTTTCAACATTCTTGATACCAACACCATGGAATGACAATGAAAGTTAATGAAGTGAGATAAATATTGCACCTCCAAATTTTGTGATAGTGACAAAAAGAATGCATGAATTCAATAGAATGAGTGGGAGAATGTGTGAGAAGCGAAATATGCGAAAAAATTAGTTGTGCGGAACAAGTGGTATGTGGAGTCAAAGATGTCTCTAGAATAAAGAATATGTGCAAGAGAGAGTATGTACAGGAAAATCCGTTTACACATGAAACTTGGCTAAGTATAAAAATACTTAAGAACACAATTTTGAGGGTCAAAACACACAAGTTGAGGCCAAATGAAAATAGGTGTTGATGTGATTGTGCACTAAAAAAATTATTTCAGGGAAAATTACTTATTATTGATGAAATGTTTAATGTAACTCGTAAGGATATGAAAATATATACGGATGATGAATGAAAAGGATGAAATTGTGTTTACAAACTTAGAGTTAGTGGAATGATAAGAGAAATTTCATAATAGGAGAATACATTCAACTAATTCCTGCCAGTTCGAAAAATAGAATTGTTTATAGTTCACAGTCGAATTTCCATCAGAGGGAAGAGTTTTGGGGAGGGGGTGGAAACCCAATTATAGATCCGCATTCTCCATATTGGTATTGTCATTAGGGTAGCCCCCTATAATTGACGAGAAGTGTGGATCTTGGTAAGCAAAGCATATATCCTAAGATTGAGGAAAATGAACTCGATGGTGGAACCTAGAATATGAACCTCGCCACTTCCTCCTTGTTGATGTCATGTGGGGGGGGGGGAAGTAATCATTGTGAGTAGTTTATTTTAACGAGAAATCACAACCTTTAAATTAGTGCAGACCCACACAAAGGTGAGGTATAACCACCAATATATATATATATATATATATATATATATATATATATATATATATATATATATATGTATATATATATATATATATATATATATGTATATATATATATATATATATATATATGTATATGTATATATATATATATATATATATATATATATATATATATCATATATATATATATATATATATATATATATATATATATATATATATATATATATATATATATATATATATATATATATATATATATATATATATATATATATATATATATATATATATCTATATATGTATATATATATATCTATATATATATATATAAATAATTGTTGAGGGGCATTTATTTCAATAGAGGCATAGGTTTGTTCTAGCTTCGACTCTAGATATGACATTGGGTAGTTGTGTCAAAGAGATCCTAGTCGTCGGATGCCATCAGAGTGCAAGTCTATTTTAAACACCTATGGTAGTGGGATCGTGAAACTAATCTAGACCATATAATCAAAGAGGTTTCAACCATTGGATCTGAAAGGAACACAACCGTGATAAAAGATGGAAAGTGGAATCAACTAGCAGTCTTGTATCCTTAGCAAGACAATGGCAGAAAACATTAATAGTAACCATTATAGTTTAATATTTACAATGGCTACTGAACACTAGAATGAGGTCTTCATTAATATGTTGGCCTAAATCCATGACACCCATGTACAAAACATCGATATGCATGTCCCTACAGCTCAATTTGAGATGAATATCTAAATTCAGTTGTTGAAGGAGCTATTAAATTCTTCCATTTTCCTACTAGAGTATATTGTATTCTATTAGTTCTATCAGTTAAATAAAGAAACAAAGCCACAAAAAAAATGAAAGTTGTAGTCCTTAAAGCTAACGAGACAAAGAAGAAATGATCTAAATATCTAAACAATTCCCCTATCTAAATTGTATGATTAGACAACGAAACCACAAGGTTAGCTAAGATGTGACCTTGTATGGGTTGCATCTCTCCTAGCATTATCACTCATGAACATAGGGATTTGAACAAAAACCCTCCCCAACGTGTATTTCAAATAGTTTTTCATCTCATTCTCTCCTTGAAACTCTCCGCTTTGGTGGAAATTCCACCATGAACTATTGGAAAAATCAACTTTGTCAATTGAACGGAATTAGCCAAATGAATCCTTGTATATAAATTTGAACCAGGATTTTTGAATGAGATATTACCAACTGAAATTATATTGATACACGATGTTTTATGATTTCATTGTATGTTCTGTTTGAAATACATATACATGACAATGAAATATGCTTTATTTTAGACTTGGTAGCATCTAGAAGATGTAGGCCTTTTAAGACTGGCACAAAAGTATAATTGTGATCGTTATACATGATTAGTTCTAATTTATGAGCACCTCTGTTACCAAATCTCGCATGTCGTTCCACCAATTCTAAGCTTGTAAACACAATTTTGCCACTTTTATTCATCATTATTGTATATTATGAACTCCTTATGAGTTAAATCAAATAATTCGCAACTTGTAATTTCTCCTAAAATAGCATGTTCATAGAAAAAATAAATCTAACAGGAAAAAGGAAAACTTGTCTCCATTATTTATACATTAATATAATGATACACAAAAAGAAATATAACCATAATAGCAAGAACTTAATCAAAATTTAAATCCTAATCATGATAACCATCATTAAAATCTATAGTACACATGGAACATACATCTAACATCCAAAATTTCTCTCAAACCTTTATATTGATATTGTATTTTGTTTTGAAGCTCAATATGAGGAAATAAAAATATTATAGATTTTAATAGGATTTGGAAATTTGGAAATTTGATAGAAGGAAAACAAAATGCAAAAAATAATATTGCACAAGTAAATACAACATAACACAATGAGCTAGTTAGAAATTTATTTATAGAACTCATGCACATAAAAACATGCAAAAAGTAACATAACATATGGATGAAAGGCATGGAATACTATACAAAATTTTATTAATGTAAAAAAACATCAAACAATGATAAATAATAGAGCGCAAAATATGTTAATCACAATAGATGACATAGAACTATTTAATAATGTTGAGTAGGAAATCATGCGAAAGACGAAAAATGCAAGAAAGAACTTGTTTAGACTAGTGGATATGCAAAACAAGTGTTGCACGAGATGTATCTCCACTGGAGAAACATGTGGAAGAGGGAATTCATGCAGACATACAAAAGTGATGATATGTGATGAAGGGGTAGTGTTGTCCCATAGAAGAATGTATGGAGCTAAATATTTTGTGGAAGCAAGGTATGTGGCAAGCTAAAGTCCATGTGGAAGTAAAGCATCTGCAGAGGTAAAGGGGTGACTATCATTTGACTCCTTCCGCAATATTTCACAAGTATAAAGAAGTTTGGTATTACACCTAATTGATGCATGCAACACAAACATAGAACTGAAAGTAATAAATTTGGACTAAATTCAAATTAATTATTTAATTGGAGGAATTTACTAAATTTTGCATAAAAGGTAAGAATAAATTCAACAATCATAGTCTCCACCATTTGCTAATGTCTATAGATCATTGTTATAAGTCTTTCCCCCTTAAAAGTCTTAGACAACTAACAGAGTTACAATAGAAAGAAATGAAAGCATATTTAAATCCCAATCATCATAACCATGATTAAAATCAATAATATACACGAAACACATATTTGAGACCCAAAACTCCTATAAAATGTTTATTTTCATATTGATCAATAATAGAACATTAGATATAATATAAAAACTGAAAGAAGAAACTCGAAAAATCATGCTCAATTAATGGTTCTCGCCAACACTATATAATTTAGACATATACAAGATTTTATGCAAAACGTTATCTTAGAATTCTTCATAACATTGGTCAAAAGAATCAGAATTAGAACAATGTAATTAGACAATAAAATAACATAAAAACATTTCCACCAAACAATTAGAACTAGAATTGAAGATAGACTTCAAGGCCCTTGATTTATGGTGATCAACATTTTTGTATCAGAGGTTTCTTAGATCGACAATGAGAATCATTTTCCACCTTAGCCCACCAACTCACTTGCTATGTCATTCTCGCATTTTCCCTCCTTAACTTTCTACCTCTCCATTCTAGAAAATAGCTACAAACCAAAAGCCATAAGACATAGTTTTTAATATTCCATTGTGCCTAAGATCAAATTAAATAATAAAATTTCATGTAAGTGGAAAATAAATGATTGTTTATTTTCGAAGAAAAGGCATGTGAGAAAGGGAAGGCATATGCGGATGGAAGCCATAATGTAACTAACTTTACATTTAGATATTAAATTTTGTCTAATTTTTTGATATTGACAATAATGTTTAGTTCCTAAAGCACTCAATAACATCCTAATACTTAATATAGAAAGTAAATGCATTCGTCCCAACTGAAACTGAGATTGGTCTTCCATGAACCATAATGTTAGGAAGGTACCTACAAGAAAAAACAAGAAGCTATAGCTAGGAATCAACTTAAGTCATGATAACAGAATCAACAAACTTGAATCATCAAACGCTAGAAAGTAAAAAAAGCAAATGCTTCAATATTTAACAATGCTCACGACATGTTAAAGCATGGACCGCAATTGTTGAAGTGTCCACTGCATTTTATATTCATGATTTCTTGGAGGGTACATCCTAAGCTTTGATTTGGGCCTGAATGGCATCTCTCACTTGTGTTAGCCATGAATAACAAGGAACATCATATGAAAGGTATCTAAAAACCTAAATTTTTTAAGATAGATGTGAATTAGCACTCATCGAAGTATGAAATGATGAACAAAAATCTATTGTGATACATTTAAGGATTCCTTGATTCCATTTGTTATTGAAAATGATTCCCTTTGTTAATGGAAAGAAAATGGAACATGCCATGGAGACTTGAGCCCATCTACCCATAGGAGATGACACAATATTCTCTATAAATAATTTGATAACATGTTTTTTTGGAAATATTCACATAAATACATAATATTTCATTTATTAGTATTACATTGTTGAGATAGCCATCTATTTATTACATTTTTGTGACATAAATTCACACACTTTCTATCTCCTACCACCCCTTGAACCCTAATTTGTCTCTACCTCCTCATACCTACATAATGAATTTCCATCAATAGTGAATTAATAGTTTATCCTTGTAGTTTTATGTTCATCATTTCATACTCTGCTAAGTGCTAATTCACCTCTATCTTAAAAAATTTGGGTTTTTGGGTACCTTATATGTGATAGCTAGATATGGCATTCAAGCCCAATTAAAATCCAAGGATGTGATTTTATTTGACGTGAGCTTTGGGGGTAAAAGTTTATGTAAGACAAAATAAGATCAGATAGTACTCCCAAGTTTTAAAGACATTCTGTAGAGAGCAAGTGAACATGGTCAATGAATTGAAATTTTCCATCATAACGTACATGTTTTCCATCCTTTCCTTGATATGCAAGAATTTTATAATAACTTAAATTTCTTGGGCATAGTTCACGTGTCTTATAATTGGTATTATCCATGTATTCAGTCATGTCATTGGTTGGAAGGTGTCCTTGAAGATTTGTATTTTGAACTGGTTTTATTTATTTTTGAAAATTTTAAGGGACTTTTAAGTTACGTCCAATATGTACCTTGGTTGAAGTATGTAAGTTCCTCCAACAATATAGATTTGGCTAGTGTGTCAAATTCTATAGTTCACACCATAATTTATCTTTAGTTATATTCTCATCTAATGTAGATTTCAAAATGGTCTGGAGATATTGGAAGTGTCGTCAAGTTTCACTACATGCCTGAATCTACTCAGAAAGCAATTATAAATCTGGATGCTAGGCAAGGTGATAAATTGTGTGAGTGGTTGAATCAATATCCTAAAATTATAGAAATTTTTGTCTCACGTTTACTTAGCGACTCCTGTATATAGTAACATAATCAAAAGACAATCATCTTGTTATCATTACTACACATTTTTTTCACTATTATTGTGCAAATAAATACATCTCACCCAAACAAATTACCAGTCTTCGTAGGAATATTTCCCTAGTATTTGAACGTGGGCATATAATCAAGGATCAAAAATCTTGAAATTTTCTTCTACATGCATCAGAGAGTAACTAGAGCAAGTTAATGGGAAATAATACTTGGACTATGGACTTTCTAACACCTTCTGAAGATTACCTTATACTACCACCTTATGTAGAAGGTTTGATGTATTTAGGAAATGATTTTGTTTTTGAAGAATACCTTGTGCTTGAGGTTCGATGCTTTCACATAATGATTTATTTTCATTCTTTAGAACAGGCATTGACGTAGTAGATATTTTTGATCTATTTCCTATGAATTGTCATTCTTCTTGTTGTTCACCATGCTTTGAAAGCATTCAACAATCTGCTCCTCCAATTTTTCTTGCTATTCTACTGTTCTGTTGGTAGCTTAAAATATTGTTGATACACAATCAACTAGTTAAAATTCCTATCAATATGAGAAATTGAGTTATTTGTATAAATTCAAATAACTTCATTCATTGCTTTGCTAGCCATTTCCTCTATGTACTTAAAAATACCTATTTATCAGTGGTGTTGTCAATGCCATTTTATTGTAGATTTCTCATTTCCCTATATAGCTACCAACTATTACTATTTCATATGTGAGGTAGGTTACACTGAGAAACCGTTAATAAGTAGAAATCTAAGATAAAAGTCAACATTTACGTGAAATAGTGGAAATAAATCTTGCAATTCCAAAACCATCTGGTCCATTTACTTCACAACTTGCTCCTATTTTAATATCATCAATATAGGTACCCTAAGTGACAGAAATTTACAAAACAAAATAAATATGAATTCTTTGTGATCATGATAGTTGGCGTACAAGCAGTTAATAATAACACTGATTTTAAAAGCGTAGAAGGACAACTGTGGGAAAATATTGCGCATAGTAGTATCTGTATAGAGATAATGTTCTAGAGGTGTTGATGCACAAAGAAACAAACATGAAAATTTCCTTGAAATAAAAAACCTTAGTGATGCATGCACTGATCACCAGTCATTTCAAATTAGTTATCTCCTTCCTTTATCAACCATATTCCATTATTCCTTATAAATACGTGATGTATTTCCAACCTAATCAATGCCCCTTATCCTTATCGAAGTGGTAAAAGATTGACAAACAAATAGAGGAACAATGGCATATTGTTCAGAACCTTCTTATTTAAATTTATGGTCACTAGTTCTCCATGGTTTAATTAATTCTTCTATCCATTTCCCAAATTCAACACATTCCATTTTAGTAAAATCCTAAGCCAATTGAGCATTGTACTGAAACTAGGGTTCAAAAAGTTTATGAATAACCTGAAGGTTATCTAGTCGAAAGGAATCAACAATCAAACCTCCAACAATGCATCTGGAATGGGTATGGATGTACACATGATCATCATCCCAAAGAATCATATCTCTATATGGAAGAATTCTAAGATGTGAAATAATATTATGCAAACTTGACCTTGCCAAAACACCCAAGGGCATCCTAGGGATTGGCTGACTTAACTCTATTTCTTATCAACTTGCCTCTACTTCTTCCTCAAAAAATTATATATGCCATACTAGGAGAAAATTCATGCATCTTTCCTTGTAATAATGATATTAAATAATAGAATGGCATTCATATTTTTATCATCCATATCCTTCGTTGTCAACTGCTGATGTTTCTATACTTTCTTGACCTATTTCCCCATGAATTGAGCCCTTGAAAAGTTTGTAGATCCTGAAGCTTTAGTACATAGAGAGGAAAATAACATAATTACGAAACTAGTTTATAGCTACAAGTCTTCTTGATAATTTCAAATACCAACCATCATTTCATAGTATTTAAGAGTAAATGCAATTTAACACTCACACAATGTGAATGACATGCAAGTAGATGACTCGATCACAAATGGATTCGTTGAATTAAATGTTGAAAAGATTGATATTTACTCACAAAGGTGTTTTTCATAAATCATATGTTTAATCTTTAATTCATGTGTATTATCTATTAATACACTAATTAACATTAATCGCGGCTTATTGGAAATAATTTTGTGACATTAGAGACCTAAAAGTAGCTTTAAAGTCTTATGAGTGTGAGCCCTCAGATTTAATTGGAACATATCAATGTAAAGAAGATCAAGAAAGAAAGTGCAAGAATTGGAAATAATGCTCAATATAAAAGAAGCACAACTTAAAGACTCAAAGAAACAATTTGCTAAGAGGAATAAATAATTCTAAGAAAAGTAGGGAAGTTATCAAAGTAAAATAGATGAATATAAAGTGAATGTTGATAATGTTCTTCAACAAGGTACAATGGGAAACATTGATCTAAATAAAATTAATTTATTTGAATTAAAGGTTACCATCTATAGATCGAACAAGCTCAGCTATGACTACTCATGATTTTTCTTTAATGGACAGAGAAGACAATAAAGAGTCACAATGGTGGCTTCTTTTCCATGCCTTAGTGTTGTAGGCACATATGATAACTAGAAAACTTACATATTTTCATTAAATTAATATTTCTATAAACTTCTCATTACAATCTACGCATGTGTAACACCCCCAACCACCCCCTTGGATCATTCTTGGGCACAATAAGGTGTTAATTTCATTTAGCCTGACCTTTTATAGTCCTATCATGGAAATGGGGTCATAAAATTGCTCAATTTCCAAATTGAATCTAAAAATCAATGTCAACATTGTGTCTAGATTGTTAAGAGCTTTCCAGTGATATAAAATTTGTCCCAATCTGACTTACATATAAAAAGTTATGGCCTTTTAAAGTTTAACCCCATAAATGCTTGCAACTGTAGTGAGACAATGCCACGTGGCATCAATGTGGCCTCCCACGTGGTGCATACAAGGTAATCCCACCTCATTAGGGTGATCTATGTCACCGTATTAAGCCCATGTGTATACCCGCATGTTTCTACTAAGCCCACGTGGCACCTACCATGTTACCTCTCTATAAAGGCTCCACTGGTTAGCCCCACAACATGTTTTTATAATAATTTCACATTATAATAGATTTATTAGGACCTTTGGCATATGGAAAAAAATATGTAATGACCACCCAAACTCCCTAAATATCAAACATCTGAAGTCATCAGGGTCAGGGCCAATATTCGGTCCCTGAACATGATACCTAACCATTAATCTATTTGTCCCTAAATTGACTATTCAGGATGTCAGCTTTGAGTTGATTATTTGAGATTTTGGTTATGAACTGGCTATTCGAGTTTTCGGTCCCAAAATCACTACTCAGGCCATCAAATATTGAATTCCTGATATGAAATCATGATGACATTATGTCAACCATATGCCCTCCTCCATGGATTCCACATATAATGTGAATTTAGGCCCTTTAGCTCTCTAATAGGGCCACCTACACCTATGTGTCATTCCCTCTGTGCTCCACATTAGCTTCTTTCCATATCATCAGGCTACGGGTCATGGGTCCCTCCTAACTGATCCCTTGGCCTCTTTAGGAATGAATTCACCTTATAAGAAAATTTGGGGTTTTTAGGCCCCATAGCCTAACTTCACTTGTCAGACCTTGATGGGCCCTATACATGTATGGACTACTCCTGAATCCTGATAAAGAAGCCTTTCCCCACCCTAATTTTTTGTTATTTTTCAATATTTTTATGTTGCAACATTTTTCTTTATGTTTTTATTAAGCCTACCCTACCAACATTTTTCACGCTTAAGTGCACCGATCTAAGTCTCAGCCCTACTCTTATAGTCACATTGGCCAAATTCTAGGCCCAACAAAACCACTTCTCGAACCATCTTAGCCATGGAAGCTCAGACCTTTTTGTTAGAACCATTAGCTCTTCATGTTGATTATACACAATGAAATCTTCATAGAGTTCGTACCTAAACTCCATCAATTGTAATTTTTCATGAAACCTACAAATTGCCATACTAATTATTGTAAACCAATAAAGTTACAGAGAGACTCAAACAACTCCCAATCACATGTACATGTATATGTCTCTCTCTCTCCCTCTCTCTCCCTCTCTCCCTCCCTCCCTCCCTCTCTCTCTCCCCCTCTCTCCCTCTCTCTATCTCTATCTATCTATATATCTCTCTCACTATATGTGTGTGTGTGTGTGTGTGTGTGTCATTCATTCACAATAGCTCAAGAAAACACATACATGTGAGTCCTTATTGATGGTTCATGCTATAATGCATAATATCACCCATTACAATGAATTAACAAGCAAAGAAAGCATAAGTTAAACCACTTATCTTGTATTATATGAAACAATGACAACTGAGATTGGGAGTCTAACTATCCACCCAACTGTAGGATGACTACATTGCAGATATCTCTCACAATCAACCACCTGCAAGACATATTCAAAGTCTAAGGAGGTTGTTTTCTAAAGAGTTCTCAACAATACACTTACATACGATGAACATAGCCATTTATTAGGTGTTCTCAACGACTCCTAGTTATTACACCACAATGGATTTTAATCCAACAACAAAACAACACAAGGGTCAAGCAGGGCACATTGAATCTCAATTCAATCTTGGAGAGAGATATGTATAAATAAAAATGAGGTATGTTAGTTGTGTTTCTTTTGTAGGAATAAGAGTGCACTTGCCAAAAACTTCTCGGTAGTACTCACACCTATGTTCTCAACCCCCAATACTACACCAGGTGTTATCAGTCCACTAGCTCTAGGGTGCCTCAACCTCTTAGTAAGTACTCAACCAACATAGAATCTAGTGATTTTGTCAGCCTTGGGAACACAACCATGACCCTGATGATTTTCATCTAGCAAGCCCCACATGTTTCTCAGCTTGGTTATCATAGAGAATCCCTACTCCATTCAACTCTCTTCTGGCATTTAAACACATAGGTGTGCTTCTGCCTTAACACAAAATACATAGGAACAACTACTAGCCTATTGATCATACAAAATACTTGTGCACCTCTATAGGCCCACATTATCACATGTATTTCACAGGTGATCATACAAGGCTACACAAACAAAGGAGATACAAAAACAAGAGAGAAAATCGCTTCCTCGTTCTCTTGTTGCTTCATCCATACTCCCCCTTCCTTCCCTTGTGAATAATCTCTTTCTCACATCATTCTTCCTTCTTTTCTCACCCTTCCCAAACTCCTCTTGCATTTTTACTTTTTCAACACAGTCCATGAGGTAGCCTGTAGACTTGTCCTCTTCTCAAGAGCCCATTTCCTCCACTAACTTCCTACACAACAGGGCCATCCTTCCCAACAATGATTTAGTTGATAACTTAAATGTAAGGCATGGTAACAAAAAATTCTCCTCGTGTAGACCTCTAAATCTGTATCCCATCTCAACTAGTCATTATTTTTAATTAAGCATCATTTACATGAATTTACAATTCATAATAATATTTACAAGAGGGCTGAAAAAAGGGTTGTCACAACATGGTCATTATAGAACTTGGACTCTCAATGCCATATGTATTCTATAAAATGTTTCTAAATTTGTTAAAAAAAATAATGCTTCTAGTTTTCTCATGCTTTAGTTGAAAATTTTATGGCGATGAATTAAGGTTGGGGATCACATATGGAAAAATAAATAAAATTGTAAGAGTATCCTATTGCTATGAAATTTAGTCTCACATAAATTCCTAACATATTGTTGCTAGGAAATTCAACATTAATAATACTAGCCTCAACTTAAACTCTAACTAAAAATAAAACAAAATCAGGGGAAATAAACATAAAATGTTCTCACATAATTAAAAGTTGGTAAACATGAGTACTATGGAGTTGTAACATACATTATGTAAGCGTTAAGTAAGGAGACACCATTTACCTTATAAAGATATTTCATGATTTTCCCCTACCTTTGAGAAGAGCTTCTTTGTGTATTCCTTACACTAACAAATAGGGTGCAGGGACCACTCACTATGCTAATAAGCACTTGGAGGCTAGATGCCACTGCACAATTTTGAAAGGAACTCATGGATGCATTGCAACTAGAAAAACGATGACTGCGTAGCTTAGAGAAGAAAGACAACCCAGGAGATCTCTTTGGACAAACTCTTTCGTAATGAGAACCTTGAAGAAGTAATCGAATGTGCATTCACAATATGGGTGCTAAAAAGTGCATGATAAACACTTGTCTAATGCAGGTGTGAAAATAATAGACAAAACTTGTGGTTACAATTGACACATTACTTTTTACTAAATATTCATTAATAATGACCATAATTAGACTTTGGTACAATTTTTAAAATGTGGGCATTCTCCAAATGTTGTTGAGCCCAAAATAAAACATATGTCACTAACACGTATTTGAATTTAAAATCAAACATGCAAGAAAATCATAGAATATCATCTATCAATATAATTCCACACCATTCAAAAATCCTAGCTTAAATCCTCAACTAATGGGTGAATAGGAAGAAATAAGTCAAGTAACTTGTCTGAAATGAATTGTCAATTCTATTGTGGTGCAATACCATCATATACCAACACAAAATTAACAAAACACGAAACACTGAAAGAAACACCATTAATCATAATTACATATAATAAAATTACATTGTCATCATGAACAAGGTAACACAACATGTGCATTACGCCTTTTAAAATACAAATCCATTAGATATATTTTTATTATTTGATTATTGTTTAGCAACTTCGAGTTTTCCCCTCACACAATTATCAGTTGTCCAACCTTCCTTAGCTTGGATGTTTCTCTTCTTAGAACTTTGGAAAACTGTGAATGCCTTTTCTTCTTATACTTCTATAACCTCCTCGATCACTAACTACAAAGGTTGAACCGATTCGGTACCAAGCATAATAGAGCAGGTCACAATTATTGAATCATCCTATGTAAAATATCTAATACATTGAAATCCTTGCAAAGATAATTTACCAATAATTTCCCAAAAACTGCTACTTCACTGCTAGTTAAGCACAAACTTGATCTCCTTCAGCCCTTTTGACCACAACTTGAAATTATTCATCTGATATAATCCAAGATAAGTTAGTCCCAAAGGATGGCATCCAAATATTCAAATATATCCCTATTCTACTTTGAATTCTGTGATAATTCTCAGTTAGCTTTAAGGACTACAAAATTTATTTTTTCCATGGGTTTTTTCCTTTCTTTAACTAATAGGACTAATAGATTGCAATCTAAACTGTGAAGCAAATTGAATAATTTAATAGATTCTTCTTGAACCAAAATTAGTGATTCACCTCAAATTCAAGCATGAGGCCATGAATATCGATGTTTTGTATGTGTGTATCATGAATTTGGGCCATTGTATTAAAGAAAACCTCATTATGGTATTCAATATCCATTCTAAACCCATCAAATATACTGGTTACTATTAATGTACAACTAAAGAATCCATGGAAAGATTTCTTGTGTCTTGTCACTGCCATCTTATATAGGCACAACTGTGAGTCGTGTTCACTTTACATCTTTTATTACAAAAGTGTACATCTTTTATTACAGGGGTGCAAACCAAAAACATCACATCAGCACATACTAACAACACATATGGATACTAGATATAAGTGGAAACCCTTAAAGGGAGAAAACCATGATTTTTTTATTGTTGTGATGAAAAGGAAAGCTCCTACTCCCTTATTACATCTAATTTTATGTAGGCTCCAACCTACAAGATGCTACTACCTTAATTTTCTGAAAGATGCAACATGCAAGGAAGATCCAACTCTGATATGTTGTTTGTAGGCTACAAACTACAAGAGGCTCCTACCTCAACATGCTCCAACCTGATATTTATCAAGCCACTACTGGAAAGGAGACTAAAATCTCCTCATACTAAATGAAAACAATATATTGGTTTACTTGGTCATAAATTTTGCATATATTCAACTTCATTTCTGCCTCTTCTTCCCTTCAAATCTACTTCACCTCAGCTTCATATTTTCTAGTTAACTAATGCATAACACCTCAATCACCTCTCAGACATTCTGCAACATGAAAAACTCTACTTTCCTTCCAAAATCACATCTTTTATAAAGATATTTTTCTGGTTGTTTGTATTCCTCGTAAGAATATGAAGTGAACATGCTTGACTATTTGCCTTCCAATCATTCATTTCCAAGCTCTTCATATTTTGAATATTATAACAAAAATAAGTGCTCCACCACATATTATTTTAGCCATCTATAATGATTAGGTACACCAATATCAACATAATGCCAAAAGTAGCATTATAAGATTACATCTGATACACATAGTGTAAGCACTCTCTAATGTGAACAATATGAACACAACATATGAAAGAAATGCAAGCACATGTATTCAAGATTCATTCTCCAAAGTCATCAATATGATCAAAGCCATATTTTATTCATGCCATTGCCTCGATAACTTGAGCATTTTCTTGTTTTGTTGTCATGGATTTTTTCCTTTGCTGTCATGGAGTCTTGCCTTTGCTGTTATGGAGTCTTGCCTTGCATCATAAAAATTTATCTCAACAAAAAATTAGTGTCACCACAAATTCTGCATTAAAAAATCTCTGCAATATTATCAAGGCATATCACAACTCCTTTATGCTTTTACTTACATAAACTCACCATGACTTATTGTTAGGAAACTAGCTCACAAAAAGATAGAAAAGATAGATCAACGCCTTAGAATTCAGCCTCTTCGAGGGGGCAACCTCCTTTATATTACACAAATGAACAATTATTGGATGATACAAGTGACTAAACCTCCCTTCTATATATAGGATTCTAAGGGTCACAATGTAATCAAGCTGACATAACAGTAATAACATAAGGCCATAAAAATAACAATAGTGGGTTTCTATGGGGCATACTAATAACAATATGGGGACAATAGGGGCACAATAATAACAATAAGGGATACAATGACAATAGCAATGGGGGAATCACTAGTATTATAGTTGACTAACATGCCCCTCTCCTTTCAAAAAGCATTGTCCTCAACGCTTGAGTAGTTCTAGATACTTCTGTATAAATTTCTCATCCTCCCATGTTGAATCTTCAGCGGATAAGTTCTTCCACTTGATGAGATACTCCGATATTGATCGATTTCGTAGCTGTTGAGTTCTTGTTTCTGTGACTGCTTCCAGTTCCAATATGATTTTTCCTTCCTCGTCAAGTTCTGGAAATATTGTTTGAACTAAGATATTGTCACCTATAACCTTCTTTAAACATGAAACATGGAAAATTGGGTGCACTCGAGAAGCTGTAGGAAGCTCCAATTTGTATGCCATAGTACCAATCTTTTGTAACACCTTGTACCGACCATAATACTTTGGTGATAATTTATTATCCTTCTTATCTTTCTTGAGGGACATCTGTTTATATGGTTGTAGCCGTAGGAATACCCAATCACCTACATCAAAACTTCTTTCACTGCGATGTTGATCTACCTGTTGTTTCATTCTATTTTGTGCCAACGTGAGGTTATCCTTTAAGAGTTGCAGAACTTGTTGTTGATGCTCGATGTGATGTTCCACTGCTTGAACCTTGGAATTTTCTCTTAAATATGATGTGATGGATGGTGGATGATATCCATAAAGTGCCATAAATGGGGTCATTTTTGTTGCAGTATGGAAGGAAGTGTTATACCACCATTCAGCTAGAGGCAACCATTTGATCCATTGTGTCTATTTATCATACACAAAGCAACGAAGATATCCTTCCAAACATTTGTTTACTATCTTAGTTTGCCCATCAGATTGAGGATGATAAGATAAGCTGTGAGCTAACTGAGTACCGAGACAAGAAAATAATTCTGTCCAAAAATTTCCAATGAAAATGGGATCTTTGTCTCTTACAATAATCTTTGGGTTTCCATGTAGCTTTTGAATTGTTTCCATAAATGCAGTAGAAACTATATTGGCTTTAAATGGATGTGATGATGCACAAAAGTGTGCATACTTGGTAAGTCTGTCAACTACCACCATGATGACATTCTTTCCTTCGGACTTGGGTAAACCTGTGATAAAATCCATTGAAACTTCCTCCCAACGTTGGCTTGGAATGGATAAATGTTGTAATAGACCTGGGGTCTTAATTGTTTCAATTTTATTTTGCTGGAAAACCAAACATTCTGCCACAAACTTTTGAATATTCGCTTTAAGGCCATCCCAAAAAAAATTCCTTCTTAACCCTGTGGTAAGTTTTTAAAAATCCTGAGTGCCCTCCTAAGGGAGAAGTGTGCAATTCCATAAGAATATTTTGTTTGAGTTGAGAATTCTTACATAGGTATAAGCGATCTTTGTACCATAATGAATCATTTTTCCAGCTAAATGTATCATATGTACTGGGATCTTGTTGTAACTTTTGAATGAGTGCCCACACTTCTTCGTCATTCTTCCATTCATCCCTTGCTTCGTTTATCCAATCTAGTTGGATAATAGAAATGTCGCACAACAATGCTTCCACATCCTCATCCTTTCTTAAGAGTGCATCTGCCACAACATTTTGCTTCCCTTTTTTGTAGATGATTTCAAAGTCATAACCCAACATCTTTGTGACCCATTTTTGTTTCTCTTCAGAGGATAATCTTTGTTCTAAAAATTATTTAAGACCATCATGATCCGTTTTTACCTTGAAGTGTCTTCCCATTAGGTAGGGTCACCATTTCTTAAGTGCATGCAGTATTTGCAACATTTCCTTCTCATAAATAGCTTTGTGTAAATACTTTCCCTTGATTTGATGACTTTCGAAAGCAACGGGTCTTTCATCTTGCATTAAAACAACACCAATTCCATTTCCTGAAGCATCACATTCAACAATAAAGGTTTTTGTGAAGTCAGGCGTAGCTAAGACCGGTGCTTGGCACATTGCCTCTTTAAGATGTTTGAAGGCATTTGTTGCTTCTGGAGTCCATGAAAATACATGTTTCTTCAATAATGTTGTTAGAGGTGCTGCTATTCTCCCATAATTCTTAACTTTCAATAATACCCTATCAACCTGAGAAATCCTTGCCGATGTTTTATGGATGTGGGTATTTTCCATTCCTTAATGGCTTTAATTTTTCTAGGGTCTACCTCAACACCTTCATGAGATACAATATGACCCAGATATTCCACCTCTTGTACTCCAAAGAAACATTTGGAGCTTTTTGCATATAATTGTTTCTCCTTCAATAGTTTGAGCACCATGTCAACATGTTCAACATGATCCTTCAAAGACTTGCTGTAGATTGGTATATCATCAAAGAATACTAACACAAATTTTCTAAGGAAGGGTTTGAAAATGGAATTCATCAAACCTTGAAATGTAGAAGGTGCATTGGTAAGTCCAAAAGGCATGACCAAAAATTCATAATGACCCTCATGAGTTCTAAATGTTGTTTTCGGAATCTCTTCAATCTTCATTCTGATTTGATGATATCCTGAACAAAGCTCCAACTTGGTGAAGTAAATTGATCCATGCAATTCATCCAATAATTCATCAACGACAGGAATGGAAAATTTATCTTTAATAGTGAGCTTGTTGAGCTCCCTATAATTCGGACACATGTGCCATGATCCATCCTTCTTGTGCACCAATACTACTAGAGCAGAGAAAGAAATTTTACTAGGTTGAATTATGCCAGCCTCTAGAATTTCTGCAACCATACGTTCAATTTCACTGTTTTGGGCATAGGGATATCTATACAGCCTAATGTTTGGAGGAACACTTCCTGGAATCAAATGAATAGCATGATCGTGATCATGAATAGGTGGGAGACCTTGGGGAGTCTCAAATACCTTGGAATGATTGTCCAAGACTTTTTGGATATCTGGAGAAATAGATGATTTCGATGTGGGAACCTCTAGCAAACATAATTGTGCAATTAAACCTCGTTGTTCCTTCTTTAGAAGCTTTTTCATACCATTAGAGCTGATTATCTTTCCCGGTTTCCCTATAATACCCCTTAATTCAACTTCCTTTCCTTCCACACAAAATTTCATGAAAAGTTCTTGAAAATTAAAAGCTAATGTACCCAAGGATTGTAGCCATTGGACTCCTAGTACAACATTAGCACCACCCATTGGAATGGAAAGCATTTGGCTATTCAATACATATTCTACCATGGATAGCTTGATATTATGGCACTTTCTAGAGCAATTTATGGTTCCTCCACTTGCAACCATCACTTGACACTCTAGTGCTGGATATAAGAAGCAATTCAATTCCTTCCCTATCTTACAATGAATAAAATTATGGGTACTTCCCGAATCAATCAACACTATTACCTTTTTCTTCTTTATATGTTCTTCTATCTTGATAGTTTGAGGAGTGGTAACTCCATCCAATGCATTACAAGATATGGTCAGATTCATTTCTTCTTTATCTAGGGTTTGTTCCTGGAGTATATCCTCTTCTTTTGACATTTCTTGTTCCCTCTCTTCCTCCTCTTCACAATCTATGTAGAATAATTTCTTCTCAGCACACTTATGACCTTTAGTTTACTTGCTATCACAACTATAACAAAGCCCTTTTTCTCTTTTTTCTTCCAATTATTGTGGTGTCAACCTTGTAGGTTGTGGAAGGCTAGGGGCAACAACACTTCCATCTTTATATTTGTGAGTGGTAGGCTTCCTTGTTGCCATAATTTTTCTTTCCATTTTTGTTGCTAACTTAAATGCCTTCTCCAATGAATCAGGTTCCAAAAGGCGAACCTCATGTTGGATATTATCCTTTAAAGTCCCTATCAACACATCAATCCTATGCTCCTCTGGAATATCTTTTACCCTTATGTTCAATTTTTGTATGTCGTCAATGTGCTCCATCATTGAACCCTTTTGTTTGAGATTTATCAATTGGCTAAAAAAGGTGTTGCTTTTTGTATCCTCATAATGTGTTATCATTTCTTCCGTAAAAATTGCCCAAGTGACAATTTGTTTATGAGATCAAAGCCATCGATACCACACAAACTGATTTGGTTCCAAATATAAAGTTGCAATACGTACCTTTTGTGTGTTTTTGACATTATCAAGATTGAAAAATTGCTCCATCTGTAGTATCCATGTTCCGGGATCCTTGCCATCAAACTTCCTCATATCAATTTTTGGAACATGGTGGGTCTTCAATCCAACATTAGAGTCTATGAAATCATGATTAACATTTCATTTGTTCTCATCATGAGTTTCCTTTACTACCCTTTCACCATTAGTGACCATTTCTTGTAGCAACTTATTCAAATTCATCCTCAATTCTTCCATCTTATCGTCCATGCCATTCATCTTAGCTTCTACGCCTTTCTTTAAACCATCCATCTTAGCTTCCATGCCATCCATATTAACTTGCATGCCATTCATATTAGCTTCCACGCCATTCATCTTGGCTTCATTTACCTTTAGTGAGAGTGAAATTTTTTGTACTTGGTCTTGTAATTTTGATATATCATGTTTCATTTCTTCCTTTTCTTCAAGAGTCATGCTAGAGCTTTCAAGTTTCTTACTATGTGTTTCCATTTTCTTTCTTTAGGGCATTAATTAGTGCTAATAGTTCTTCACTATTCCTTTTGAATTTCTTTAAACTAATTTTTCAAACCAATCTTATGAAAAATTCAAAAAAACTACACACCTTTTTTCTTCTTTGTAAGAGATCTATATTGAATCTGTTGTATCTTTGTAACTGTGGATCTCGAATATCTGAAATCTCATCCTGCGGTATCACTTTGAGTCCTCTTTCTAACAACGCAAGTTTGATCAAGATTGGATTCTCCAAGGAAGAGTTATGCCAAATCTCCCACTATGACTTGCTTATAGAATAGTTCAGTAGAGCGAACTTGTACGATGTTCCATGTGTCATTGTTTCGACCTTAGTACCTGAAACTGATGCACAGAAAACTACAGTCCGTCCTCTTTCTGAAACTTCTTACGAAATAGCAATCTAATGCTCAAAAAAAAGTTATGACGATTTTCCCCAGGTCACCTGTTTGGAATGTAATTCTGGAGTCTGCAAAAACACCAACTTCCTCAGATCATATCTCCACGAATATAGTGAGAAAAGCTCTGAAATTCGGAACCAAAGTTCAAAACAATTTCGGCCCAAATGGGTTTGGTTTTTAGCTTCTGAAACGTTGCAGAAAAAAATTTATAGCGAAAATGCCACGATGACCTGTTTGGAGTAGCGAAACCCTAGAATCTAAACCTCTGATACCAAATGTTAGGAAACCAACTCACAAAAAGATAGAAAAGATAGATCAACACCTTAAAATTCAGCCTCTTCGAGGGGGAAACCTCCTTTACATTACACAAATGAACAATTCTTGGATGATACAAATGACTAAACGTTCCTTCTATATATAGGAGTCGGTCACAATGTAATTAAGCCGACATAACAGTAATAACATAAGGCCACAAAAATAACAATAATGGGTTTCTATGGGGCATACTAATAACAATATGGGGACAATAAGGGAACAATAATAACAATAAGGGATACATTGACAATAGTAATGGGGGAATCACTAGTATTATAGGGGCCTAACACTTATCAAAGCCATCAACACACCATATGCAAGTATAACCCAAACCTTTTTCCTATACCAACTGTGCCATGATATTAAGAATATGCAAAGATGCCAACATATCACCATGCAATATCACATATTGTTGCTCCTTTTCTTTTCTTATACTGCATACCTTCAATCGTCCTACATCCCTTACTGATCTTGTTTGCTGGTTTTTCCTTTTCCTTTTCTTGCTGCTACTCCTTTGTCGTTGTTTCTCTTTTTCCATCAATGAAAACAATGCCATCAATATACCCCTTTGGCATTGATGGAAATACAATGATCCTTTCTTTTGACATCTAACTTCTACTTACCTCCCCCTATGACATCAATGGAAAGGGGTTTTGGTTCTCTGTGTGTAATTTCACAACTAAAGTCGAGAACACTGCCAAGAATATAATTGAAAGCCGATAAGAAGAATAAGCATAATGCTTCAAATGCATAATGTTGCTCCAAATGCATAATGCTACTCCAATATGTGTTCTTGTAAATTTAGCGCTGCTCTCCATATAATTGTCGGGCTCTCCATATCAATAAAAAAAATATTAATATTTCTCATGCTCTGCATACATCAACATTTTCCAATTACTATTGTAAATCACTAAAGGCTGCCATATATTCATTGCAATATCAATTTCCAATACACTACTCCAATAAATATATAAAACAATTCCATGCCATACTAACAAAAGAAAATGACACTGATGCCATACGATATAAAACTTGAACGCTTTCCATGGATTATTGAATGTTAGTCAATGAATACCCCCTAATGGAACCTTATTTCCTTTTTGTATCTCACTATGCAAGTGTGGTTCAAAAATATTCTCAATAATCAAATAAGCAGATATCACCAAAACTTAAGTAGATTTCACATGTTGGAATTCAACTAGGATAAAAAGCTAGTGAAGCCTTTTGAGAAGGTTGAAATAACTGGATTAGATGTAGTACAAGTGCATGTATATACAAGAATGAGTACATGTAATATGACCAATCATAACTCATCAATGAGTATTGAAAACCAAATCCTTTCAAACACACATTTTAGGGTCCTGCGAACATACTTCTTTTCTCCATTCCTATTTCTAATTATGCAACAACATGGTATGATAACATTTGGATAGGCTCAAACTTGGATTCCTTTCTACTCTCTGCTTAATCTCTCTCTACAATGGCATACAAGAAAAAATCGACAAATATGCCATTAATGAAGTACTTGCAGCAGTATGAGACCACCATTGTGCCACCATATATCAATGTAGAAGGTTGCAATTCGTAATGTGAAAGGAAATTGATCTGGCTTCGTTTCCTCGGTCTTTGAGTAAAGATTCAAGCACTTTGGGATATATTAGTTGATTTAAATTTAGGAGAAAAAATCTCTCGATGATGTCTTCATGATTGACATTCAAGTCTTCATTGCTAAACATCATAAATTTGTAATATGAACAATACTATCATTGCCAATTTCAGTCAAGTACTCATTCTGCGATATCCTTTTCCAAATTGAATTGGAGCACATCTTAAATTTGGGGTTTTGAACAAACAATTTGGAATCACGAGCATCCATTAGTGGACAAGGAGTGTGGCATATCTTCCTTCTTTTGGAGACCAACCTAAAACGTCTTTCAGATCTAGAGGTTTTGATCCAAAAATTATTCCTTAATTCACTCGAGATAATGACTATTCCAGTACCGCTAAGGGATCTAACCACCATCAATTGCGTAGCTATTTTTTTATGGTCTCTATAAGCTTTTTGTCAAATACCTATGCATTATCTTCATACCCATACCTCCTATTAAAGTAATGCATCAAACTAAGAGCCATTGACTCTAGATGCTTTAAACTTTTAAGCACTTGTTTCACATCTTGAAGTCTTCCAACTTCTCCATACACTTGCATCAAGTTTGTCTTAAGAATCTGGTGTATAAGCATATCATTGACTTCCATCCCTTTAACTAATAGCTCAACATCCCTAATCATACGAACTTTGTAGTAAATATTTGTATTCCATTCATAAAAGATCATTATTAAACTCCATGGAGGATTCTTTCAGCTTGATAATTAATTCTTTGACCTTCTCTATCAAGCCCTCATCCGTATATAAATTCAACATGTTACTATATGCAACTTTGTCTAAAAATATAGATGTTAACATAGTCTGAAAATGTCATTTCAATGGACTCCATACTTTGTCGCATAACATGATAGTGAAGCAAAGCACTCAATGCAGATTTTGAGAACATAATATTGTTTTCCAGCATGCTCTTTAGAACATTCAATGCTATTTCATAAGACCCTACCTTCATATATACTCGAGCCATTGCAAAATATACCAAGTCACATGAATTCCTAGTTAGAGCCATACGACCATAGAGCATTATCGCTTTATTGATTTGAAACGCACCAGCACTAGTAAATAATGCACAATATAATTTATCACTGCTGGTATATATAAGTCCATGCCAATATATAACTTGTCTATGCTATGGACATTGATATTTAACTCATATACAATCCACATAATTCTATATTTTTTTTCACAATAACCTACTTCCAAGAAAATAACAATCTTCCGAGACAAACAGTCAAGGGTGGCCATCTTACACAAGAGCCAGCGAAAATCCCAGTATCATACAAACTCCTTTGTACTATTTGAGTTAAGCCATTGTTACCTTTCCAACTTGAGGTATTTTTCTTCTAGCATAGAGAACTCTGTGAGGATGTAGTGTGATAATAATGCTTCCTTAAAAGTTGATAAATTAACAATAGTAATTCAGTTGGGTTGAAGGGAGAGAATTTATTAAAAACATGCAACTTTGGTAATGTTTGTCGTTAACAACTGTATAAATCAATATGAGAATGATTAAACATCTTCACTATTGGGCTATGAACACAATCAATTCCAACCAACACACTGAATTAACCATAACATATTATTGCTCCACCAATATAATGACATCATTATATAACTGGCAATATGATATAACGCCAATATTATCTAATGTAACACCAATAAAAATTATGGTCTCCACTCTATTTTCAATATACACGAAGATCAATGACTCCTTTTATTCCATGCAGCAATGAATTTTGACAAATGGATTACCCATAATTAATAAAATGCAGGGCTTAAAACTCTAATTCATGAATATAATATATATTGATGCACATCATATTACCACCATTGTATAATGTATTATTTTTTAATGACAATGCCACCTGGGTCTTCAATATATGCTGCATGATTCATAAATGATATAGTGGATAGATTGTGTGCCAATGCACAAATGTTTCTTGCAGATTTATATGCAATAGCTGCTTATACCCCACTTGTATGGGATAGCTACCATCACACAAACTTATTCCAAATTACATTTCCCAATTGTCTATCAATCAATGATCACTTTACTAGTCCATGTTCCACATGTTCACATTTGTGAATAACACATACCACTCCTATCTGTGCAACTGTTATGGGTTCATTAAATATGTAACAGTTCATCTTGGTTGATTTGTTATCTATGTAACGTTGAACCAAATAAACATCGCCATATATTTACATTATTAGTGTTGCTCCATTGATTGCACTGTGATATCTATAATGCATAATATGATAACATTGTCGTAATCCATAAAATGTTGCCCCAATATATCAATTTTGTGCATTCCTCTGTATATCAATGCCAATGCCAATTATATAACCATATAACACCAACACCACCCATATTATGTCAATGTCTAAACTCTAGATACAATGAATTAATATTGCAATATTAAGGAAATGAATGAATGAGTGAGTGCTGAAATATTAATGTTGCAATATTATATTGCTTCAGTAATGAATTAATGTTCTTGTAAGGTTGTGATAAAATTTACATAACAACGTTCCTCATTGATTCATTATTGGTATATCATTACAATATGCACCATATGTATTAATGCATTGAAATAATCGCAACAATAACACACCATAGCAATCATTTTGACCCACAATATTGTCATAACGTTGATAATATTATAGCATTGCCATATCAGTTCACTCAAAATACCATCTGTGTCTCTGTAATAATTTTGTAATAATATTTGTAATTGTTTTTTGATCCGCTGAGTATGTAACTTTTATGTTAAAGCTTCAGTTACATTGGCATATATTTTCATTATCCATTCTCCACTGCTTTGGTGCTAGTATCCACATAGAAAAATAGGATTGTTCTAACTAGGGTTAGACCATATTGCCCCTGCAACAAGTGCACACAACCCCATTTTGTAACTCCGCGAATTATGTATACGTGAATGGATCTTCAAACATTTATTTTGTAGCCTTTACCCAAGAAGTTATCAGCCAAAATATTTGGCAGACGATTGAAAGATTGTGACATTTCAACCATTTTTATTTAATACTCCTTATAACCCTACATAGCCATTTTGGACTACCTAATCTGGGTATATTCCTGATACTAACAAAGTGTTATTATTCTTTTAAATAGCAGAACAACAATCACTGCATTTTACTGTAAACCTGAATTTGTAAGCATATTGTTTCCATCTAAAGCGCCAATATTTAAACCATAATGGGCTTTATTAAGATTTTCTTAGAAGCTAATAGTCAATGCTATAGTGATTAAAAACATACCTATTTTCCTTTGTTTTTTTCATCACTATTATCATCGTGGATATAAGTTGGAACATGTGTTATCTCTTTCTTTCTTTTCTTCTTGTCCCCCTTCCCTTTTTTTTTAATTAAAAGCTGTCATGATAGTTTCATTTCCATACTCAAAACTTCAATTTGAAACTCAGTCTTCAAAGAATACTAACGAGGATTCTCTCCCCCTAAGATGCTTCACATTTAGGCAAAATTTTAAGGATGGATATCTATTTGAAAGTTTAGAAACCTTGGTGAATCTTGGTAATCTATAATAGAAAAAATGTAAAATGTTTGATTATTTTCTTGTAAAAATATCTAAAATTATGATTATATTATATTAGTCTATATAAGATCTTGGTGATTTTTAAGGTAAAATAATTTCATACTATAAAACTTGGGCGAATTACTTTAAGAAAAAATGGAAATTACAGAATATCTTTTTCGGAAAAAGTATATAGAATTAGCCCACCTACGAATATTAGCCCCCTAAAATTTTCCCTATTCACATTTTATAATTGTTGCTCTATTACTGATTAGCTTCTTCATTGCTTCCTTGAGTAGCTCCCCCTCATGCCATGACAACTTCATTGTGTCATAGAAGTCATAGGATGCTCATTTTTCTTATTTTTCCATACCATAGTTGGTTTTCTTATTTTGTCTGCATTCCTTTTTGACTCATTGTTTTGTCTTCTTTGGTTTACTTCCATCATTTGTTGAATTTCTCTAGAGTATTTGACAGCTTGCAATATTTTTCTTTGTGACCAAAGTTGTTGCATAAATACCACCTTGTTTGATCATGAAATGGAGGAAATGGTTTGTTTGTTCTTGATTTCATGTTCTTCTTTGTGTAAATTTTACATTCAAGAGATTTATGTCCAAATCCATAACACAGATAATAGTAACCATAAAAATGATTTGTGTACCTGGTGAATGAATGTCTTCTTTGTTTTCTTACTTGAGGAAGTCTTATTGTTTTCTGCATCTTTTGTTGATTGGTTCTTATATGCTTTCTCTTACATTCTACTGCAATATGTCCAGGTTCATGATAAGAAAAACATGTGATAATTTTCACAAGAGCAAAGAATCTCCTTCGAGATCTTCCAAATTTTCTCAGTTCATCTCGAGAAGAAAATGGCATTTTTGCAAATAACCTTTTCTTTGACTTTTTCATTTCATTTTGAATTTTTTGTTTGCCTTTGTTAGTATCCTTATTAATCACACTTCTTGTCCCTTCTTCTGCATGTGTTTTCAATATTATGGTGTCCTCTTGAATAACTAATTTTTCTGATTTCTTCATGGAGATATTCTCTTCTTCTAGCCTTCTCTACAATATGATCTTTTCCTCTAGATCACTTATAATTGAAACAATCTCATCCTCTAATCTTTCACATTGTGCCTCTTTAACCCTCAACTGACTATTTACCATCTCTTCTATTTTCCTTTCCTCTTCAAGTTGTGTCTTTAGATTAACAATTTCTTCCTTTTATTGATGCTCCCGCTCATCACATATCTGCACAATTTCCGTCAAATATTTTCTTTCATTGTTAAATCTATCTATGCAAGTCAATGATAAGTTAATCTTAACTTGATATTCATCTTTATTTTCTTCATGAGATTCAGGTACATTCACACATGTAGAGGTTTCATTTAACTAATCACTTCCCTTTTGATAGGGCTTTTTCTTTTTCTTCTTTCTCGTTTCTTTTTCTACACTGTTGTTATCAATCTATCCTTTATGCATGAGCTGCAACCTATCCCAAATATCTTTTGCATAATTTTAAATCTATTATAGTATCAAGATCCTTATTATGAATATTGTTATACATTACACATTTTTCCTTAGCATTCCACAGTTGCTCTTCGACAAAGGGAGAATTTTTATAGTAACCATCACATACTAATTTCTATATACCAGGTCCATAAGCTATCAGTTCGAATTTTACCTTATCTCTCCATTCATAAAAGTTTATTTCCTTTATCATGGGTGCACTTTTAGAATCCATGAATTCACCAGATCTACCTTCAAGCTGTTAGACTTACAAAAAAGGAACTTGACTCTGATGCCAATTGATGAAAACTTGACTAAACTGGGGGGGGGTGAATCATTTTAGTACATTCATGAACATTAATTTATTTTCTTTAATCCTCATTAATTGAAACATTACAAGAGAAACTTAACAACTAATGAATAACAAATTGAATATGTGAACAAGTATTAAGAAAACTGGAAACATAACATCAACACATACTAGCAACATATATGAAAATCAAATATAAGTGGAAACCTATAAAGGGAGAAAAACACGATTTTTTTATTGTTGTGATGCAAAGGCAAGCTCCTACTCCCTTATTACATCTGATTTTATGTAGGCTCTAACCTATAGCAGGATGCTACCTCAATTTTCTGCAAGCTTCAACTTGCAAGGAAGCTCCGACTCCCATATGTTTTCCATAGGCTACAACCCACAAGAGGCTCCAACATGATATTTATCAAGCCACTACTTCTAAGGAGACTACAATCTCCTCATACTAAATGAAAACAATATGTTGGTTTGCCTGGTCATAAATTTTTCATATCTTCAACTTCAATTTTGCCTCTTCTTCCCTTTAAATCTGCTTCACCTCAGCTTCATATGTGCCAGTTAACTAATACATAACACCTAAATCACCTCTGACACATTCTCCAACACTCAAAACTCTACTTGCCTTCCAAAATCACATCTTGTAGAAAGATATTTCACTGGTTGTTTGTATTCCTCATAAAAATATGAAGTGAACAAGCTTGAATATTTCCTTTCCAATCATTCGTTTCCAAGCTCTTCATATATTGAATATTATAACATAAATTAGTGCTCCACCACATATTACTTCAGCCATCTATAATGATTAGGTAGACCAATATCAACATAATGCCAAAAGTAACATTATAAGATTACAACTCATGCACATAGTGCAAGCACTCTCTAATGCAAACAATATCCACAGAACAAATGAAATCAATGCAAGCACATGTATGCAACATTCACTCTCCAAAGCCATCAATATGATCAAAGCCATCTTTTCTTCATGCCATTTCCTTGATAACCTTGAGCCTTGTATTTTTTTTTCTTTCATGGAGTTTTTCCTTTGCTGTCATGGAGTCTTGCCTTTGTTGTTATGGAGTCTTGCCTTGCATCACAACAATTTAGCTCAACAACAAATTAGTGTCACCATAAATTCTTCATTAAACAATCTCCGCAACATTATCCAAGCATATACAACTCCTTTATGCTTTTACTTACATCACTCACCATGACTTATCAAAGCCATCAATACAAGCATCAAGCCACCATCACACCATATGCAAGCATAACTCAAGTTGTTTTCCTACACCAACTATGTCGTGATATTAAGCATATGCAAACATGCCAAGATATCACCATGCCATATCACCTGTTGTTGCTCCTTTTCTTTGTTGCTATTGCATACCTTAAATTCTCATGCATCCCTTGTTGTTTTCTTTTCCTTTTTGTTCCTTTACCTTTCCTTGTTGATGACCCCTTTTTGTTGCTTCTCTTTTTCCATCAATGATAACAAATTTCCATCATAGTCAAGGTTCCTGTCCTGACAAGTTCCAAATCCCTTAGTCTCAAAAAATCTAATATAGCTTTCCACCCTGGTTTTTAAAACAGTGCACCAAGCCATCCACAAGGTGGTTTTGGCATAGCTCCTTTGGAACCCAATTTCAAATAATACAACACTGAGTCATATAGTCATGGGGACTAGCCCGCCCATCAAGTCACTCCACACAGTTAATGTCCTCGATATTTCACATCTGATATACATTTTCCACTATTGATTTAGACATATGGCCACTTGCTATAACTTTCAGGTACAGTGCATTCTATTGGATTACAAAGCCCCTCCCCCTACCTAAGTATACAAATTCACCCCTGACACCCTACCTCCTCTACTTACGTATTCGAATTTTCTCCCCGTCAACTATCGATCTATGCCGTGAAACATCCACCATTGATCCTTTTCATTAGAGCATTAGCATAGATTACAATATCACTGCAATCAATCATGAAAATCACAATAGTTAGTGTTAGATCCTTTACAATAAACAATCACGTAATTCCTTTTTTCCTATTTTAAAATTATTTTCTTATATCTGACAAATACTAAATTAAATATCCCTACACCAAGGGAATTATGTCACATCGATGCTTTCTCAGCTAATAGAAAATTAGAAATAATTAGAAATTTTCAAGCCTTCTAAATTTTTAAGTGAGTACACCTATGGGCTATCCTAATACCAACACCCTCACTCTATCCCTCAAGCTAGAGTGAAATTAATTTCTAATGTCTGACAAATATTGCAATTCCCCTAATGTAGGGAAATTTAATTTCAGTATTTTCTAGAGTATGTGGAGGTACTTTTATCAAGGGCTCTCAACAATTCACTTGCATATGATGAAAAAATCATTTTCTCGGGAGTTCTGAACAACTCCCAACTATTACACCACAATGAATTTAATCTATAAAAAGAACAACACAAAGGTCAAGCAGGGAACAAAGAATCTTAGTTCAGTCTTGGAGAAATATATGTATAAATAAAGAGGAGGTTTGTTAGTTGTCTTTCTTCAATAGGAATAAGAGTGCACTTGCCAACAACTTCTTAGTTGTTCTCAACCCCCAATACTACACCGGGTGCTATCAACCCACTAGCTCGAGGGTGCCTCAACCTCTCAGTGAGTACTCAACTAACATTGTCTCCAATGGTTTTGTTAGACTTGAGAACACAACCACAACCTTGATGATTCTCAACCAATAAGACCCATGGGTTTCTTAGCTTGTTTATCACAAAGCATCCCTACTCCATTGAAATATCTGATGGAATTTAAACACATATGCATCCCTAGGCCTTAACAAGAAATAGATAGGAACAACTACTAGCCTATTGATCATGGGGAATACTTTTGCACCTGTATAGGCATCCCTTATCACATGGATTGCACATGCAATCATACAAGGCTGAATAAATGCAGGAGATACGAAGACAAGAGACGAAAATAGTTCTTCATTCTCTTATTGCTTCGTCCATACTCTTTCCTCCCTCCCTTTGGCATAATATTTTTCTCATATCTTTCTTCCTTCTTTATTGCCTACCCCTGACTCCTCTTGCATTTTGACTATGTCAACATGGTCCGCGAGGGCATGCAAACTTGTGCTCTACTCAAGAGCCCATTTCCTCCATTAAATTCCTACATAGAAGAGCCATACCTCCTAATACATATTTAGGTGGTAACTTAAATGCAAGGCATGGTTACAAGCAACTCCTCCTCCTGTAGACCTCTGAATCCATGTCCCATCTCAACCAATCATCATTTTTAATTAAGCATCATTTACATGCATTTACATTGATAATAATATTTACAAGAGAGTTAATAAAAAGGGATGTCTCAACATGGCCATGATAGCACTTGGACTTTCAATGCCATATGAATTATATAAAATGTATCCTCATTTGTTCAAAAAGGCTATGTTTCCAATTTTCTCATGTTCAAGTTGAAAATTTTATGGGAAGGAATTGAGGTTGGGAATCACATATGGAAAAATAAATTAACTCGTAGAAACATCCTATTGCTAGGAATTTCAGTCTCAGATAAACCCGTAACAACATCTTGTTGTTAGGGAATTCAAAATTAATACTAGCCTCAACTTAAAATCTAACTAAAAATAAAACAAAATAAGAGGAAAAATAAAAGTAAATGTGCTCACATAATTACAAATTGGTAAACTTGAGTACTATAGAGCTATAACATATATTGTGTAAGCGCAAAGGAAGGAACCACCACTTGCCTAAAATAGATATTGCATGATTTTATCTTGCCTTTGAGAATAGCTTCTTTGTGTATTCCTTACGCTAACAACTAGGGTGTAGGGACTTCTCACTATGCTAATAAGCTCTTAGACACTATATTCCACCACACAGTTTGGAAAGAAAATCACGGATGCATTGCAACTAGGAAAACAATGATCACACAAATTGGAGAAGAACAACAACCTAGGAGAGCTCTTTGGAAACAATATTTCGTAACGAGCATCCTTGAGAAGTAATCAAATAGGTGTTCACAACATGGATGCTAAAAAGTGCATGATAAATACCTATCCAATGCAATTTCCGACATAATAGATAAAACTTGTGGTTACAATTGACACATTACTTTTTACTAACTATTCACATATAACGACCATAATTAGAATTTGGTACAAGTGTTAAAATGTGGGCATCTTCCAAATGTTGTTGAGCAAAAAAAAAACATATGTCACTGACATGTATCTGTACTTCAAATCAAACATGCAATGAAATCATACATTATCGTATATCAATATAATTCTAGATCATTCAAAAATCCTATCTTAAATCCTCAACTAATGTGCGTCTAAGAAGAAATAAATCAAGTGACTTGTCTTGAATGAATTATCAATTTGGTTGTGGCGCATTATTAATTAATCACATGTACCAGCATATACCAACACAAAATTAACAAAACATGAAACACCAAAAGAAACACCATTGATCATAATTGCATATAAAAATTTACATTATCATTATGAACAAGGTAACACAACATGCATGTGATGAATTTTCAAATACAAATCCCTTAGATGTATTTTTATGCTTTAACTATTGTTTATCAACTTCAAGTTTTCCTCTTGCAAAAGTGTTAGTTGTCCAACCTTTTGTAACCTAGATGTTTTTCTTCTTAGAATTGTGAATGCCTCTTCTTATTCTTCCTCTATAGGGTCCTCTATCACTGACTATAAAGGTTTACTTGATTTTGTACCCTGCATATCAGTGCAGGTCACAATTGTTGAATCATGCTATCTAAAAGATCTAATACATTGAAACCCATTTAAAGATAATTTACCAATAATTTCCTATAAATTGCTACTTCACTACTCGTTAAAGTGCGAATTTGATGTCCTTTAGCCTTTTTGACCAAAACTTGAAATTGTTTATTTGATATAAGCTAAGATGAGTTAGTCTCAAAGGATGGCATCCAAATCTTTGAATATATCCCCATTCTACTTTGAATTATGTGACAATTCTATTAGCTTCAAGGACTACAACATTCATTTCATCCATAGATTTCTTCCTTTCTTTAACTAATATAACTAATAGAATACAATATACCATGATAAGAAAATCAAAGAATTTAATAGCTTCTTCATCAACTAAATTTAGAAATTCATTTCAAATTTAGCCCCAAGGACATGCATATTGATATTATGTATGTGCATAGCACAAATTTTGGCCAACATATTAATTTAAGTCTCATTATGGTGTTCAATAACCATTCTAAACCCATGAACTATACTAGTTATTATTAATGTATGAGATTAAATCCTTGAAAATCTTATTTGTTTCCTGTCATTTTCATCTTGTGTAGGCACAACTGCAAGTCATGTTCACTTTACAAATTTTTTTACAACGTTGTACATCTTTTATTACAACGAGTTTCATTCCAGATCCAATGCCCCAAATCTCTTTGATTAGATGACCCCGATGTACTTTGATCTCCCACTACCACGAGGATTTAAAATGGACTTACAGTCTAATGACAGTCAATAGGAAGGATTTGTTTAATTAACCCAACAACATATTCCCCCAACTAATACCATTGCTAAAACAAACTTGTCATTGCAATGAAATCCAATGTCCATGGTTAAACATAATAAACAACATAATTTTCATCCCCTATAGCCCCCAACCTAATGGTTGTGATTTTCATTAAAATCAACATATCACAATGATTGTTCCCACAGACACCCCCTACCCCCCTTCCTCGTGACATCAACAAGCAAGGAGAGGGGGGTCTGAACTCCTAATTCCACAACAGAGTTTAAGAGTGAAGGAAGGAACCACCACTTGCCTAAAACATATACTGCATGCTTTTCTAGTGCCTTAGAGAAGAGATTATTTGTGTATCCCTTACGTTAACAACCGGGTTGCAAGGACTTCTCATTGTGCTAATAATGTCTTGGACACTAGATGCCACCACACAATTTGGAAAGTGTTACACAATAATTTGTCACTACCTTCACCCCAGTCCTTCTACTGTGTCATGTGTCCAGTAAGACATGCTCATATTGAACAAGTGCTCTCTTATGTTGCCAATTGACCCACTTTTCCCAAGTTTTCTTCCTTCTCACGATAATTAGTTAAATATACACGACGAACAGCGGTCATAAACAGTCTAGTCGCGCTTCCATCGCAGGAGTACATCTGATTCCTGCGACGGTCGGAGTTCATGCTCCGACGCAAGTATATTTGCTATCTTTAGCGACGTTTTGACTGATTACATTGCCTACTAGCGATGTCAGCGCTAAAGCTTAGTTATAAACTCGCGACAATCTAGATTGGGTGAATTCGTTCCAACAGTCGGCCTTCTGGATGTCTCTGGACCTGGTCATTGGGTTAGTTTGAGTCGCCCTCCTCCCTCTGGGATGGTAGTTATGTCTTTTGTGCTACTTGCCTTGAGGATAAGCTCCCTCTCCCTCATTTCATGGAGACTCCTTCTCCTATAAAATCACTCACCATTGCTATCATCTGCTAGTTCTTTTGATTGTACAGTGCTGTTGCTACTTTTGAGTTTGATAGATAGTTGGTGTGAGTGTGACAAGTGTGGGATTGCTTTATAGTTTGCAAGAAGGTTTGGAGTGCCCTTAATCTTGTGTAAAGCTTGTGAATGAGAGAGAGAGAGAGAGATATATTGCTATTTGGGAGACCCATCTTTGAGAGTGAATGCTTGAATAAACACACTGGTTGGACCCTCTAAGAAGGCTTTCGATGTCAAGACTCAGTTGTAAGCTTACTCTTGTTTCATTATTAATACAATCAATGATGATTTCCTATGTCTTGTATGTAATTTACTTGATAGCTCATGACTTCTTGACTTTATTAGTAAATAGATCATTGTTGTCTCTCAGTTACATGCTTTGTTGTTTCTTTGTGGTGTTTCAGGTTGATTGCTCATTAATGAGAAGGAAATGGAAGCTAGAGCAGCGCAACGGAACCTCATCAACGACCAGTTTGAGGTAGGCCTCCAACGATGAATGTTTAAGGGAATTAATTGTTGTTTTGTCCTTGCTGTGACTAGACCCACTCTAGGGCTAGAGGGGTTGCCTCTGTTCACAGAGGGAACACTTTCCTGCATCACAAGTTTGCGACCATACTGGGGAGTCCTTTGTATGTTGCTTCTCTTGTTTGCTCTTGATTTGATTTTGATTTGGTGTCTTTTGAATTTTGGGGATACACTATAAGTCTTTTGGGTTACCTGGGTTGATTTGGGAGATCCCTACATTGATTGAAGGATTGACTGGTTTTTGTTTGGGAGTTTTTGTTCGTTTGTCATTGTTTTTTAATATCATCACGGAAAATAGCTTAACAGTCGCATCGACGTTTCCTTTACTCATTTGTAAAGTCCTGTGCATCGTTAAATAACGTCGTATAGTTGGGACAGCTCCTGAAATCGGCCCATCATGGAAGAGACGTGTACTCTCATGACGATGTCGCTCTGTTGCTACAGACATTGGCTTATCACCACTAGTTGCTCGTGTAGTACCCGCGAGTTCTGTTGATCCCTTGCCTTCTTTCTCTTGCTCAGTAGCTTGTTTTCGACTGTTTATGGTTAAGGCACTCTTTCTTTGGCTTTATTGAATGAATCTTTCATTTTTGCCTGTGTGACCTAGTTCATTTTTTCAAGTTTTTGAATCAATTGGCTTGGTTGCTGGTTTGCCCAAGGTTCGTTTGCAACTTTCTTGTTGGTTTGTTTGAGCCTTCTCCATTGCTTGTTTCTGGTTGATTTTTTAGTGATAATTATTGAACCAATCTTTAGCATTGATTTGATTTCTTTTCACTACCGAACATAGATCACAACTGTTTGGATCAACCGGTTTTTCCACACTTTCTTGTTTTCTTGTTTGTTTCTCTTAAACTTAAAGCAATCAAAATCAAAAGACTGCATTCGTTTAGTATACGAAAGTGAAAGTAAATTTGCATTTAAAGTTTTCATATTGGAAAGCAAATGATAAAATCTATCATTAGTAGTATTTGTGCATTGTAGGGTTGATGTATTTATGCATTGTGTTTCTTAGTGTTTGCATTTTCTTGTCTTGGTTTTCTTGGTTTGGGAATGATCTCTCTACCCTCCTGTAGGTAGGTGTTCATTGAAGTGAAAGATGTTTTACTCATTCTAGCTACATCCTAAGTTGTTGTATACATATGGTAAGGCCTGAAAACTGAAACATAATTCAAGATCAACTCTAAAATGAACTGAATGAACTTAACAACACATTATAACATAACGCACACTATTTAGAGGTCTAGGCTAGAGACGTTCTCCAGCATCATTAAACCTAGTCACTATTGTTTTCACTCAAGGTTGGGTAATTCCTCCTTCTGTGACTCAGTAGTGGTTTAGCACGGAATTGTGCTCCTAGTACCATCGAGTATATGTTGGGAGACCCCACTAGGTTATCATCCTATATCCCTAGGAAGCTATGTCTGCCGCCTTGCAAACCGTAATGCACCAAACACAGCATTTGGGAAGATTGACTGTCGTACGGAAAGTCCTTGGTTTTCATATGATCGCCAAGGTGTATATGCAATTTTACGGGATGTTTGGTAAACCTTTTGCCTAGTTTCTCCAAAGCAGTCACTTTCGTTCCTTTTCGTCTCCTTAAAAGAAAAGTTCCATCTGAGCACTTGTCACTTCAGGCTCATTAAATACTCGATGATGACTAGAGTCATCTTTTCATCCTTTTCTCGACTCTTTAAAGATGAAAAGGTCAGGTTTTGTTCCTGTGCCTTAAAATTTATTCGGCTACATTCACATTTTCCCTGTTAGATCTTGTTGCGTTTTAGTTTGCGTAGGGTTGTTTCTCCTTACTCGATTAGTTCTCCCTAGGACTTTGGATTTGAATCATCCTGGCGGAATCACCGATCCCATCTCCTGTTCCAAGCGACCAAGGATCCCCATCTTCTGTCGCCCTGAGGTATCGGTTGTTAGTGATACTCTTCCTGTTATTCTGAGTATCCAACCGCTTAACTCTTGTGCTCTAGAAGACGAGTCTTATGATATTTGTTGGAACCCTATTTGGGAACCTTCTGAAGAAGATTTTCCCCTTACTCCTCTTGGTGGTTCGGTCCCAATGTCTTCTTCTGACATGGATGACACATCCCCCGTCATGAGTGAAGAGTCCTTGATGACGAGCGGTGAAATTCCTATCCCGACAGAAACTTCACCCTTCCATGTCACCTCCCTTGGTATCACGTTTCCGTTACGTTATAATGCTCTAGATAATATCATGAGTTCTACATCTCCCCTTACAAGTTCCATGTGGTCTCGTATTGTCACTCCGACTTTGGGATATTTTACTCCCCAGATTCACAATGTGACGTCTGTCCCGACTATCCCAACCATTTGTGTGGCTTCCACAACCCCCACTGTTAGTGCCGCCACTGCATCTTTAGTGGTGACCACTGTTGCTAGGCCTTCGGCAAGTCCTTCACACAGTGGCCCTGCAGCACCCATATCGGGGTTGTTGGCCCTAGCCTAAGTGCCCCACTGTTGGGTCCCTATAATACTAGTAATTACCCCATTACTATTGTAGTTGCATCCCTTATTAATATTTTTGTGCCCCTATTACCCCCATATTGTTATTACTGTGCCCCATAGAATCCCTCTATTGTTATTTTTGTGGCTTTATATTATTATTGTTAGGTCGGCTGGGTTATATTGTGACTCCTTAGACTCCTATATATAGAAAGGAGGTTTTGTCATTTGAATCATCCAAGAATTGTTCATTTATGTAATGTAAAGGAGGTTTCCCCCTCGAAGAGCCTGAATTCTAAGGCGTTGATCTATCTTTTCTATCTTTTCTTGAGCTGGTTTCATAACATTTGGTATCAGAGCTTTGGATTCTAGGGTTTCGCTGCTCCAAACAGGTCATCGTGGAGTTTTCGCTATAACTTTTTTTCTGCAACGTTTCAGAAGTTGCAAAAAAAACCAATTTGAGAAGAAATCATGATGAACATTGGATCCAAATTCAGAGCTTTTCGTGCTATATTTTCAGAGATATGATTTGAGGAAGTTGGTCTTTTTGCAGACTCCTGAATTACATTCCAAACAGGTGACCTGGGGAAAATCGTCATAACTTTCTCTCTGGGGATCGGATTGAATTTTTGTAAGAAGGTACAGAAAGTGGATGGACTTTAGTTTCTTGTATGTATTTTTTAGATCCAAAGGTTGAAATAGTTACTCGTGGCACGTCGTACAAGTTCACTCTACTGAACTAGTATATAATCAAGTCACTGTGGGAGATTTCACATAACTCTTCCTTGGAGAATCCAATTTGGGTCAGACTTGTGGCATTGGAAAGAGGACACAGAGGGCTACTGCAGGTCACAAATTTAGAGCTAGATGATTGGAAAGTACAGAGATACATCAGAGGCAATATCGAGCTCCTACAAAGTGAAAAAGGTGTGTAGATTTTCTTAAATTTTTGCTTAAGCTTGGTATAAAAAATTATTTTGAAGGAATTCAAAGGGAATAGTAGAGCATCGGTAACTAATGCCCCGAGGAAATAAAATGCAAACACCTAGTAAGGAACCTGAAAGCTCTAGCATGACTCATGAAGAAGAGGAAGAAATGCTACATGATATATCAAAATTACAAGAACAAGTGCAAAAAATGTCACTGTCACAAAAGCTAACAGAAGCTAAGATAAATGGTGTGGAAGCTAAGATGAATGGCATGGAAGCTAATATGGACAACTTGAAGATAGATTTGAATACAAATTTGAAGACAGGCATGGCAGATTTGAAGACAGATTTGACAAATTTTCTACAAGAAATACTTACCAATGGTGAAAAGGTAGTAAAGGAAACTCATGATGCGAACAAAAGAAATGTTAATCATGATTTCTCAGACTCTAATGTGGGATTGAAAACCCACCATATTCAAAAAATTGATATGAGGAAGTTTGATGGCAAGGATCCCGCAACATGGATATTACAAATGGAGCAATTTTTCGATCTCAATAATGTGCAAAACACACAAAAGGTACGTATTGCAACTTTATATTTGGAACCAAATCAGTTTGTATGGTATCAATGGCTTTGCTCTCGTAAACAAATTATCACTTGGGCAATTTTTACGGAAGAATTGATAGAACATTATGAGGATACAAAAAGCAACACTTTTTTTAGCCAATTGATAAGTCTCAAACAAAAGGGTTCAATAATGGAGCACACTGAGGAGTTCCAAAAATTGAACATAAGGGTAAAAGATATTCCAGAGGAGCATAGGATTGATGTGTTCATAGGGACTTTAAAGGATAATATCCAACATGATGTTCGCCTTTGGGAACCTGATTCATTAGAGAAGGCATTTAGGTTAGCAAGAAAAATGGAAGCAAAATTATGGCAACCAGGAAGCATACCACTCACAACTATAAAGATGGAAGTGTGGTTGCTCCTAGTCTTCCACAACCTATAAGGTTGAAACCACAACAATTGGAAGAAAAAAGAGCAAAAGGGCTTTGTTACAGTTGTGATAGCAAATACACTAAAGGTCATAAGTGTGCTGAGAAGAAATTATTCTACATAGATTTTGAAGAGGAAGAAGAAAAGGAGCAAGAAAGGTCAAAAGAAGAGGATATACTCCATGAACAAAGCCTAGATAAAGAAGAAATGAATCCGACCATATCTTGTAATGCATTGGTGGGAATTACCACTCCTCAAACCATCAAGATAGAAGGACAAATCAAGAAGAAAAAGGTACTAGTGTTGATTGATTCAGGAAGGACCCACAATTTTATTCATTTTAAGGTAGCAAAAGAATTGAATTGCTTCTTATATCCAGCACCAAAGTGTCAAGTGATGGTTGCAAATGGAGGAACAATAAATTGCTCTGGAAAGTGCCATAATATCAAGCTATCGATGGGAGAATATGTATTGACTAGCCCAATGCTTTCCATTCCAATGGAGGTGTTGACGTTGTACTAGGAGTACAATGGCTACAATCCTTGGGTACAATAGCTTTCAATTTTCAAGAACTTTTCATGAAATTTTCCGTGGAAGGAAAGGAAGTTGAATTAAGGTGTATTTTAGGGAAACCAAGAAAGATAATTAGCTCTAATGGTATGACAAAGCTTCTAAAAAAGGAACAAAGGGGTGTAATTGCACAATTATGTTCGCTAGATGTTTCCACATTGCAATCATCTATTTCCCCATATCTCCAAAAAGTCTTGGACAATCATTCCAAGGTATTTGAGACTCCCAAAGGTCTCCCACCTATTCGTGATCATGATCATGCTATTCATTTGATTCCAGGAAGTGTTCCTCCAAACATCAGGCCGTACAGATATCCTTATGCCCAAAAGAGTGAAATTGAATGTATGGTTGCAGAAATGCTAGAGGCTGGTATAATTCAACCGAGTCAAATTTCTTTCTCTGCTCTAGTAGTATTAGTGCACAAGAAGGATGGATCATGGTGCATGTTTCCAGATTATAGGGAGCTCAACAAGCTCACTATTAAAGATAAGTTTCCCATTCCCGTCATTGATGAATTACTGGATCAATTGCATGGATCAATTTACTTCACCAAGTTGGATCTTCGTTCAGGATATCATCAAATCAGAATGAAGACTGAAGACATTCCGAAAACAGCATTTAGAACTCATGAGGGTCATTATGAATTTTTGGTCATGCCTTTTGGCCTTACCAATGCACCTTCAACATTTCGAGGTTTGATGAATTCCATTTTCAAACCATTCCTTAGAAAATTTGTGTTAGTATTTTTTGATGATATACTAATCTACAGCAAGTCTTGGAAGGATCATGTTGAACATGTTGACAGGGTGCTACAACTATTGGAGGAGAAACAATTATATGAAAAAAGATCCAAATGTTTCTTTGGAGTGCAAGAGGTGGAATATCTGGGTCATATTGTATCTCATGAAGGAGTTAAGGTAGACCCTAGCAAAATTAAAGCCATTAAGGAATGGAAAATCCCCACATCCATAAAGCATCTGCGAGGATTTCTCGGGTTGACAGGGTATTATCGCAAGTTTGTTAAGAATTATGGGAGAATAGCAGCACCTCTAACAACATTCTTGAAGAAAGATGCATTTTCATGGACTCCAGAAGCAACAAAAGCCTTCGAACATCTTAAAGAGGCAATGTGCCAAGCACCGGTCTTAGCTACACCGGAATTCACAAAAACCTTTATTGTGGAATGCGATGCTTCAGGAAATGGAATTGGTGCTGTTTTAATGAAATATGAAAGACCCATTGCTTTTGAAAGTCGTCCAATCAAGGGAAAGTTTTTACACAAAGCTATTTATGAGAAGGAAATGTTGGCAATACTCCATGCACTTAAGAAATGGCGACCCTACCTAATGGGAAGACACTTCAAGGTAAAAACAGATCATGCTAGCCTTAAATACTTTTTGGAACAAAGATTATCCTCTGAAGAGCAACAAAAGTGGGTCACAAAGATGTTGGGTTATGACTTTGAAATCATCTACAAAAAATGGAAGCAAAATGTGGTGGCAGATGCACTCTCAAGAAAGGATGAGGATGTGGAAGCATTGTTGTGCACCATTTCTATTATCCAACCAGATTGGATAAACGAAGCAAGGGAGGAATGGAAGAATGATGAAGAAGTATGGGCACTTATTCGAAAGTTACAACAAGATTCCAGTACATCTGATACATTTAGCTGGCAAAATGATTCTTTATGGTACAAAGATCGCTTATACCTATGTAAGAATTCCCAACTAAAACAAAAGATTCTTATGGAATTGCACACTTCTCCTTTAGGAGGGCACTCAAGATTTTTAAAAAATTACCATAGGGTTAAGAATGAATTTTTTTGGGATGACCTTAAATCGGACATTCAAAAATTTGTGGTGAAATGTTTGGTTTGCCAACAAAATAAAGTTGAAACAATTAAGACACCGGGTCTATTACAACCTTTATCCATTCCAAGCCAATGTTGGGAGGAGGTTTCAATGGATTTTATCACAGGTTTACCCAAGTTTGAGGGAAAGAGTGTCATCATGGTGGTAGTTGACAGACTTACCAAGTATGCACACTTTTGTGCATTATCACATCCATTTAAAGCTAGTACGGTTTCTACTGCATTTATGGAAACAATTCAAAAGCTACATGGAAACCCAAAGATTATTGTAAGTGACAGAGATCCCATTTTCACTGGAAATTTTTGGACAGAATTATTTTCTTGTCTTGGTACTTAGTTAGCTCATAGCTCATCTTATCATGCTCAATCTGATGGGCAAACTGAGATAGTAAACAAATGTTTGGAAGGATATCTTCGTTGCTTTGTATCTGATAAACAAACACAATGGGTCAAATGGTTTCCTCTGGCTGAATGGTGGTATAACACTTCCTTCCATACAACAACAAAAATGACCCCATTTATGGCGCTTTATGGATATCAGCCACCATCCATCACATCATATTTAAGAGAAAATTCTAAGGTTCAAGCAGTGGAACATCACATCGAACATCAACAACAAGTCCTCCAACTCTTAAAGGATAACCTCGTGTTGGCACAGAATAGAATGAAACAACAGGCAGATCAAAATCGCAGCAAAAGAAGTTTTGATGTAGGTGATTGGGTATTCCTACGGCTACAGCCATATAAGAAAATGTCCCTCAAGCAAGCTAAGAAGGATAATAAATTATCACCAAAGTATTATGGTCCGTACAAGGTGTTGCAAAAGATTGGTACTATGGCATACAAATTGGAGCTTCCTGCAGATTCTCAATTGCACCCAATTTTCCATGTTTCATGTTTAAAGAAGGTTATAGGCGACAAGCTCCAAGTTCAAACAATATTACCAGAACTTGACGAGGAAGGAAAAATTATATTAGAACCGGAAGCAGTCACAGAAACAAGAACTCGATAGCTATGAAATCGATCAATTTCAGAGTATCTTATCAAGTGGAAAAACTTATCCGTTGAAGATTCCACATGGGAGGATGAGAATTTTATACAAAAGCATTCAGAACTACTCAAGTGTTGAGGACAACACTTTTTTTGAAGGAGAGGGGCATGTTGGGTCCCTATAATACTAGTAATTACCCGATTACTATTGTAGTTGCATCCCTTATTAATATTGTTGTGCCCCTATTACCCCCATATTGTTATTACTGTGCCCCATAGAATCCCTCTATTGTTATTTTTGTGGCTTTATATTATTATTGTTAGGTCGGCTGGGTTATATTTTGATTCCTTAGACTCCTATATATAGAAAGGAGGTTTTGTCATTTGAATCATCCAAGAATTGTTCATTTATGTAATGTAAAGGAGGTTTCCCCCTCGAAGAGGCTGAATTCTAAGGCGTTGATCTATCTTTTCTATCTTTTCTTGAGCTGGTTTCATAACACCCACCTTCTTCTAGTCCCATTCCAGCAGGGGGGGCATATGATCAATATCCTCAAATTCCTCAGAATCTGGATCCTCAGAATCCATTTAATTATTATGATTCTCGAGGAGCCCATATTTATCATCCTGGACCCATAGCATCTCAACCTTTTGTTGAGGTTTCGGTTCCGTTGTCTGTTGCTTGGGGTACCATAGCTTGCCATGGTGGCCAAGTGCAGTTTTCAAATGTTCAAGGACCACCCTATCAAGGCCAACCATCTTACGGACATCAGTCTTATGGACAACCGTACTATGGGCAACCTTATTTAGGGAAAACTGTGGGCCCACAAGGACAACCCATTCCGGGACAACCTTTGACTTTCAGTGGGTCTTCTTTCACGTACTTTGGGCAACCTTCTAGTAACCCAAAACAACCTTACATTCAACAAGGCCAACCTGGTACCCAGCAAGGCTACCCTTCTGGACAAGTTGGTCAGTCTCAAATTCAACAAGGCCAGCCAATTGCCTAGCCTACTCAACCATCTGGTCAGTCTGGATAGCCTTCAGTCCCACAAGGTCAACCCAATTCCTAGCAAGTCCAAGCTTCTGGGAAAATGGGCCAACCCCAACCTCAATCGGGCCAACCTTTTGGACAGATGGCTCAACCTATGTCTTCTCAAGGACATCCATCTAGGCTTGCTCAACCAAGAACTCAAATGATCATTGCTTCTCAAGCTCCACCCGGTTTTCAGCTCCAATATAGGCTCCAAACCCAATCTGGTCTTCAAATTCAGGTTGGATCCCAATCCCAACCTACTTATCAAATGTAGCCTAGCTCCCAGGCTCAGTTTGGAGCCTAGCCGCCTTTTGGTTTTCAGCAATCCCAAGGGCAAACTCAATTTGCCCCACACCAAAATTAGCAAAAACTGCAGGTCAATCCTTACAAGAATTTTCAGCAACCGTATGTTGCTCCTGCAGGCCAAGTTGGTAATCAATGGAATGCTGGGGGGAAAATCCAGGGTCAACCGTCCAGTTACAGCTATAACCCCTATGGACAAAATCCCTACGAGCCAAATCCGTCTGGACAAAATCAATGGGGGCAATAAACAGCTGGGTGGAACTCTGGTGCTACCTCCTACCCACAGCCTCAGATGTCCTTTAACCCTCAATTACCGTTTTTAGCAACGTTGGAGTTACCGGATGTGTCCAAACTGATACTATTCTTCATAATCTATATTGGCCACCGGTTCCAACTAAAATTCCCGGTGATTTTCCCAAGTTTGACGGTAAAGCTAGAGAAGATCCCCAAGCCCATGTCATGACTTATCATCTATGGTGTTCTTCAAACTCATAGCTTGATGATTCAATCTGGCTCCGCCTTTTTCAACGGACCCTCACTGGTTCTGCTGCTAAATGATATATTGAGTTAGCTCGCGAATCTTTTCAGGATTTTAACTCGTTGGCTATGGCATTTTTAACTCTTTTTCAGTTGCCGATTCGATATGAAACGGGCACGCATCTCCTAACATCCTTAAAACAGACCACGACCACGCATATCTCTGATCATATCCATGAATGGGGATGACATCGCCGTTTGATTAAGTTTTGGATTCCCGATCAGCTTCTGACTGACTGGTTCACAACCTCATTTGTCAGTCCAATAGCCTGGGACATTGCTATGGGGGCATGTGTAACTGAAGAGCAAGCTATTGTGCGTGCTCAGTATCTCGACTTGGTTTACTCCCAGTTCGGTACACTATATGATTATTTGCCTGATGCTCCGAGGCCCGAAACTTCCAAAGCCCTACCAACACCATCTGTTGATGGCATCATTGGTTCTATTAATACGTCCTCTAAGAAATCTTCCATGAACCCTAGGAAGAAAAAGTTGAATTCTTTGAATGAAAACACTTCCCAGGCTGTATCCAATTCTGGTAACACTTCTGAGGTTAACGTCATTCAGTCCACCACGGCGGATAAAGCCTCAAAAGGGAAAAAGAAGGGAAAAGGAAAGAATAAGGCTGATCAACCAAAGCAGGATTCCCATAAACCTCCACCCGAGGAAGGTGCCAAACGCAAGCCTAAGTATCCTTGCCTTATTTATGATGAAGATTGTTATACTAAGGACTGCCCTAGGCAATCTGAAGTTAGTTGTCTGTTGAAAGGCACCCCTAGGACTCCCACCGTGCTTAAAGAGCCTTTTCCCTCGCAGCAAATGCAAATGGTGGCCGATGCATCTCAATCCTCTTCTCCCTTTGGTTCTTAGGTATTTATGGCTGGGACGATCCCCGTCCACATTAGTACTTGGGCAAAAGAGTATCTGTCGCCTGCCTGGAATGAGACTGAGGTTTCCTCTAGTGCTCCTCCATCCAATTCTAGTCCCCTCCATATCGAGCAGCCTAAGCGGTCATCCAGCCTCCTCCTAAGGGTGTGCTCCAGAAGTCTTCTTACAACCCCAATGCTCGTGTTGCTCAGCACTACAGCATCGTTGAGGACTTAGCCCAGGCTCCGTCAGCTATGTATGCATTAGAAGCCCTCGAGGAAGTCCTTGCTATTTGCTATCGGTGGCATTGACCCAGTCTACTCGGACCTGATCACTTTTGACCTAGACAGTCATATACCAAGACTGCCTCACCAAATTGCCTTCCTTATCCAAATCATCATCAATTCTAAAATGATTCATCATACAGTCATTGATGAAGGCGCTTCTACTCGCATCATGTCTATTGCTTGTTGGAAGGCTATTGTTCTCTGACTATGAGCCAGTCTCCTATGACCTTGGAAGCCTTTGATGGGAGAGAGTCTTGTCCTTATGGTATACTCCAACTCTTGCCTATTACTCTCAAAGGGAAGACGGTGAAAGTGGAGGTCGAAGTTGTTGACGCCAATCTAACTTACAACCTCCGTTTAGGATGAAGCTGGACATATTCCATGCAAGCCATGGCTTCATCTCTATTTCGTGTTATTCGTTTTCCTCATCAGGGGAAGATCATCATAGTAGACCAATTGTCCTTCTTCGCCTCCTCCTCCTCCAATGGCAATGTGCCTTTCATGGAGCATACCTCCGTCCCGTGTGAGAGTGTGGGTGCTGGACTCTTTAAAGATCCTGCCCTTATGGGTGTTTTTTCACTCCCACCTCCCAACATCGCCCCCATTAATATGATTTCTATTCACTCTGATCCTTGGGTTCTTCCCCCTGCTGATCAGATAGAATCCTAGGGCGATGAGATGTCGTTGAGTCCTACCGAGCTCAATTACGTCGAAATTGTTTCTGCATCGGCTCCATCTTCTGAATCTGCTCCTTCGAGCAGAGCTCTCGACTCATACGTTCAATCCCCTTGGCTTGGAGATGGTGCTTCTTCAGACCCTTTAAAGGAAATTTTTCCTTCTGATGAAGCGATTATTGAGACCATGTCTTTCGAGGAACCCCCTTGGTCTAATCATCACCACCGTTCCTCGTTTCTCCCTGCCCATCGAGAAATGCTTACTTGTCTCGAGTAGTTTGCTCCTTGTCTCCAATGTCAACCCCTCCAGACACCCATCCAAGTTCATCAAGTGTCTTCTGAAGGGAATATGGGAAACATTATGCAAACTCAACCAATCGACATCTCTGTTAAACCAAGGATTGTCGAGCACATCCATGTTGGAGTAACTTGTACTCCAGAAGCGATTTAGCTTTATACTGATCTTTTTCACGAATTTCGTGATGTTTTTGCTTGGTCTTATGAAGAGATGCTCAACATTGATCCTAGCATCGTGGTGCATGAGATCCCTACATATCCAGGTGCCAAACCTGTTCGACAGTGTCTATGCCCCGTGCACCCCGAAAGGCTGCAGCTATTAAAGCAAAAGTTGAAAAGCTTCTTAAGGTTGGCTTCATTTACCCCATTCCAATTACAGATTGGGTTTCTAATATTGTTCCTATGACTAAAAAATAGGGCACCATTAGGGTATGTGTTGATTACCGTGATATTAATCGTGCCTGTCCCAAAGATAACTACCCTACACCCTTCATTGACCATCTCATTGATGAGTGTGCCAGAAGTGAGATATATTCATTTATGGATGGCTTTTCTGGTTATAACCAGATTAATATTTCACCTGCAGATCAACACAAGACCGCCTTTATCTGTCCATGGGGCACTTTCGCTTATAAAAATCCCCCCTTTGGTTTAAAAAATGTCAGTGCCACCTTCCAACGCATAATGTCTTATGCGTTTCATGATATTCAACACATTGTGCAGCCTTACTGGATGATCTTCCGGCTCATTCAGCAAAGCGCCAGGACCATCCAACCCACCTTCGCGAAATTTTTCTCCGCTGTCGACACTATCGTATCTGGCTGAAACCGCATAAATGTGTCTTCTGCATTGAGTCAGGAAGAATTCTCGAGTTCATCGTCTCCCGAGAGGGTATCCGTCTTGATCCCCTTAAAGTCGAAGCCATCCTGAATCTCCCTCCCCCTGCTTCTTTACAACAATTATAGAGTTTGCAGGGTAAAGCAAATTTTTTACGACGATTTATTCCGAATTATGCTGAAGTGGCCAAAGGCTATACGCGGTTATTAAAGTGGGACACCCCTTTTCTTTGGGATGCCACTGCACAAGAGTCATTCAAGCACCTCAAGGCCCTCCTTGTTTCTGCTCCGTTGTTGTGTCCCCCTGACTATCACCGTGACTACACTCTTTATTTAGCCGCTGCCGATACCACTATTGGCATGGTTCTAGTTCAAGATGATGATGATGACACTGAGCATGTCGTTTACTATCTTAGCCGCAATTTACTAGATACGGAAACTCGATACACTTATGTCGAGAAGTTGGCTTTGGCCACCGTTTGCACCGTCCAGCGTTTCCGCCACTATATTTTATTGCGTACCATGACGATGATTTCTAATTGCAACCCGATGATGTACATCTTGTCACGTCAGCTACTGGGGGGCAAATACTCGAATTGGCTTATCATCCTCCAAGAGTTTGACTTGGAGTTCACCACTGCCAAGTCTAAGAAGTCCCTCATCTTTGCTGAGTTTCTTTGCTCTCTGCCATCTATTACTATGCCCTCTTGGTTAGAGGACCATATTCCAGATGAAACTCTGTTCTTGATCAACACCCTCAATCCTTGGTACGTGGATATTATTGTCTATCTCCAGATGTCCTCCTTTCATCCCAATTTGTCCAAGGATGCTCAGTGATGGATTCGCCATCATTCTCAACCTTATCGCATTATTGGGGACATCCTGTACCATCTCGACGCCGACTTTGTTCTCCGCTAATGCTTAACATTTGAGGAAGCCGAACGAGTTCTAAATGATTGCCATTCTGGCGCCTGTGGTGGTCATATGTCCGAGTATGCTACTACTCAGAAGATCCTCCGTGCTGGTTATTTTTGGCCCTCCATATTCAAGGATTACATTATTGCCGTCCGCTCTTGTCATGAGTGCCAAATCTAACAACGGAAAATGCAAGCGCCCCCCGCTCCATTGCACCCTGTTGTTACCGTCGGCCCTTTTGCCAAATGGGGCATTGATTATATGACCTATAACCCTCGCTTGGCCGAGGGGCACGGGTATATCATCGTTGCCATTGATTATTTCACAAAATGGGCCGAGGAGATGCCTACACTATCTAAAGATGGTCACACAGCGGCACAATTTTTATTTAATTGTGCCATCTCACGGTTCGAAGTCCCTCAGGCTATCGTCACTGATCACGGCAAACATTTCCGTAATCATATCATGACTAAGTTAACAACCCAGCTAGGCTTGCGGCATGATAGCTCGACACTGTACTATCCTCAGGCTAATGGCCAAGTGGAAGCCGTCAACAAAGTTCTAGTTACAATGCTTCAATGCACCATCGACATGCACAAGTCCAACTGGCACTTGATGTTGTTCTCTGCCTTATGGGCCTACTGAACTTCAGTAAAGGATTCCACCGGGTTCACTCCATTCCAATTGGTTTACAGTCTGGAGGCTACCCTTCCCATTGAATGTGAGATCCCTTCTCTGAAATTAGCCATCGAATTACTCCCCAACACTACTCCGGTAGAAGAACGTCTTCTCTACCTAGAGCGACTGGACAAGACTCGTCGACTAGCCTCTCTAGCTATTGAAGCACAGAAGAAGAGAGTGAAAACTCACTTCGATCATACTGTCCATCCCCGTTCTTTCGTTGAAGGAGATTTAGTCCTGCTTTATGATCAAGCAAATGATAAGCTGGGGGTAGGCAAATTCGAGCCTATGGGGCATGGGTCGTATATTGTAAAACGAGTTTTGCAAAAAGGGGCCTATGAGCTGATTGATTATGAAGGAAACCATCTCGATAAGCCCCGAAATGGGCTTTATCTGAAAAAATATTATGCATGAACCCCATGCATTTTTTATTTGTACATACGTGTGTTTCCAACAAGTGTGTTGTGTGCATGTTTTCATGTCTGGCTTGGTGTGTAGGTGTAATTGCCACTTATTGTGTATTTTTTCTTCATGTGCAGATGTCTGATACACCCTACGTTGGTTTTGCTGATGGTGCCTGCTGCAGTACCCGGAATCTTTCTTCTGCGGCGTGGGTTATCTACGATCCTCACGGTGAGTTAGTAGACCTTCAAGGTGTTTGTCTAGGTTGCACCACAAACGATGTCGCTGAATATAGTGTTGTTATTGAATTACTGACCAAGGCTATCAACCTCGGTATTCGTACATTGGTTGTGAATCTGGATTCTCAACTTGTTGTCCACTAGCTTAATGGGCATTATTCCGTCAGAGATCATCAGATATTAATGTTGTATTTACGTTTTAAATTGTTAGAAAGAGATTTTGATTTTATTACATATCAACACATTCCAAGAAGATTAAAAACATTAACTGATGCATTAGAAAATCATGTATTAGACAGACATTTGCACAACATGTAATTAAAACAACATATAGAAGCATCCAAAACACAATAATAAACCATAGGAATATGTATATATATATATATATATATATATATATATATATATATATATATATATATATATATATATATATATATATATATATATATCATGTGGCGCACCAAGGCGCTCAAAAAATAAGTGTATATGTCCAAATAGAGTCTGTGCTCTCCGTACATTCGAGACACATGTCTCTCAAAATATCAGCAGGAAATAAAACCTAGGCGTCTACTGCAGTGGGTTATGCTCCCTGTAGCACACCACCACTCGTGCGACTCGCCTCAAAAGTCGGTGTACCCTGGGTATCACCCCTACTGTATGTATCTAGTACTCTATGGGGACCTAACTTGATCCCTCTGTAATAAAGGATCCCCTCCGTCAAGCCCTCAAGATTTTGGGCCACTGTCTCCACTGAACTACCAGCTGGGGGAGCCAAGGCCAGCTCTCTAATGCCATGTGGATCCCTTCGTGCCTCTGGAGCTAGCCCCATAGGCCTCTCTGGTCCCACGTCTACGAGTACCATAGAATACGTCATTAGGACATATGCATGGAAAAATCTAAAAAACATCATAAAAGACAAAATACAAAAAATAGTGTGATCAAGTGTTTTACCACCATCGTCCCACTGCTTGCCAGTGGGCAGCTGCATGTCGGGGTCTCCACGAAAGTCCATACTAGAATATGGCCAGTCCTCGACGAAGATCATCTGGCGATCCAACCACTCACGAAATAGTGTCCCCCTTGACACTGATCGTCCGCCACCCCCTCGTGGCATAACATGCACCCACCGGGTGATCCTGGTCTCCCGCGGTCTAGGCTTGTCCAAGTCCATCTACTACAACTGTAATATCGGCACCCACTCCAGCATGAGTGGGATCAAGATAGACTCGTAGCCAAACTACTTCGCCTCCCCACAATGACAGTTGGTGAGATGTTGTTTCATGTTAGTTGTCACTGTTTCCGCCCAGTTGAACATGGTCAGATTGAGGCAGTCAAGAGCCAACTAGAGTTGGGTCTTTGTTGCCTCGTGTTAGGCTTGGGAGCCCGCTGCCCTCGTCACCATGAATAGGACTGCACGAAAAACTAAGTCTTCCACTGTGGGAATTGCCACCTTCCCGCTTTTTGATTTGCATGCTCATGGGCACACTCGTGCTATTAGCATGTCTAGTGATTTGCACACAATCTGTTGACCCTCTAGAATCATCCCCTCGCCGCAACGGGACAATCTGGTCAAGAAATATATGTTCGTAGCATCGAACTCAACGTCTCTACCATGGATAATGAATTTTCCAGTTGTTGGGTTCCAAGCATGAATTAGCAACTCTAGAAAATCAGGTTGAGCTCAAAGGTGCGGAGTGAGGAAAAACTTTAGTAGCCCACAAGCTCGTAGAGCATTTCGGCACCCAGCATCATTCAATGCTTCCTCATCATTGATATCGTGAGTTTGTTCCTACCAAATAAAGGCCATGTTGCCCTGCATGATAAGAAAAATGAATTAGAGCTCCTTTTATAAATTCAAATTCATAATTTACACAAAAATTTAATTTCACATCGCCGTCGTGGCTATTTTCAAAACAGCGGCTACGGCGCTGAGTCAATAGTTCATTTTTCTCATGATCATCGCCAGAATACATCAGTTTCTCATGACGATCCTGAAGGTGGTCCATGTAATCATGCTCGGTCATCGCAGACTCGAGCGGATTTTCCGCGACAACCGAGAAGCGGACTCGGATTTGAAAATCCAACTAATCCCACCTACCTAACACTAAATTACATGAAAAAACTACTAAAATGCAACGCGAGGCGCAATGTACTTACTTGGTGAAGGTTTCAGAATGAACCATGGACGGATGAGGCCGGAATCAGCTTGCGAAGTTTGCTTAGGTTGGTGCTCCAAACACTCAAAGGTAAAATGAACAATGCAAATGGTAAAAACAAATGAATTACCCCCCTTTTTTATAGTATTTTTTTTTGAAAAATTAAAAAATTGGACTTTAAAATGTGGGTTTTTTCATTTTCTTGCATTGTTAATTAGGGTTTTTGGGTTTTTAACTATATTTCCACATATTTTAATCATTTATGTCGAATGGATTTTATGTTTGATGTGTTTTGTGCAGAACTACAAGTGGTGATTTTATGTCCTACTTTGTGCGCACTTGGTCCATAAAGTCTTCTTTAATGCTCTTTTCTCACTTAAAAGATGAAAAGATAGCCAAGTTATTCCTTTTGACTCATTAAACGAAATAAGAGGCAGTATGCTTTAAGCTCTTTCCCAACCATGTAAACACAAAAAGATTGCCAGGTTTTTGTCGTTTCGGGTTCATTATGGGCTACGAAACGACGTGGTTTCGATCACTTTTCTACTTTTCCGGATCGAGGTCACTAATCATGAAAATTAATCCTTGATCATAATGGTCAAGCAGTTTTCTCGGGTATTGTTTTATACTTTTTCAGGCTCGAGAGACACAAATCTACGAAAAAGGACTCCCCTGGAGCTTTCTTTTCCGTGTCTTTTTCAAACTCTCTAAACATGAAAAAGACTCCGAGTTTTACCTATGTTGGATAGATAGTTTTGAGTTTTGAGTTTGATAGATAGTTGGTGTGAGTGTGACAAGTGTGGGATTGCTTTATAGTTTGCAAGAAGGCGTGGAATGCCCTTAATCTTGTGTATAGCTTGTGAATGAGAGAGAGAGAGATATATTGCTATTTGGGAGACCCATCTTTGAGAGTGAATGCTTGAAGAAACACACTAGTTGGACCCTCTGAGAAGGCTTGCGACATCAAGACTCGGTTGTAAGCTTACTCTTGTTTCATTATTAATACAATCAATGATGATTTCCTATGTCTTGTATGTAATTTACTTGATAGCTCATGACTTCTTGACTTTATGAGTAAATAGATCATTGTTGTCTCTCGGTTACGTGCTCTGTTGTTTCTTTGTGGTGTTTCAGGTTGATTGCTCATTAAGAAGAAGGAAGTAGAAGCTGGAGCAGTGCAACGGAACCTCATCAACCACCAGTTTGAGGTAGGCCTCCAACGATGACTGTTTAAGGGAATTAATTTTTGTTTTGTCCTTGTTGTGACTAGACCCACTCTAGGGCTAGAGGGGTTGCCTCTATCCGCAGAGGGAACACTTTCCTGCATCACAGAAAGGAAATAATTAATGCATTGCAACTAGCAAAATGATGATCACACAACTTGGAGAAGAACAACAACCGAAGAGAGCTCTTTGGAAACAATATTTCATAATGAGCCTCCTCAAGAAGTAAGCGAATATGCCTTCGTAATGTGGGTGCTAAAAAGTGCATGATAAACACTTGTCCCATACAACTACCGAAATAATAGATAAAACTTGTGGTTACATAGGGCACGTTACTTTTTACTAACTATTCATATATAATGACCAAAATTAAACTTTGGAACAAGGGTTAAAAAGTGGGCCTATAACATCTCACAATGATTCCACCCGCCACCTTTCTCATGACATCAACAAGCAGGGGGGTCCGCACTCCCAGTTCCAGCACGAAGTTTCGCCCGCTCAATCTAATGGCAGATGCTTTAATTGACAAGATCCATGCTTCTCATGAATTGTGGGGCGGGGAGGGGTGCTACCCCATGACATCACTAAGAAGAGCAAGGGGGATCCACATTCATGGTTCGAGCACTTCCTTGGAACTCCGCCCTCTGTCAAAAATTCCATTGTAAACTATTAATAATTTAATTTTATAAAGTAACGACAATTAACTAAATAAATCTTCTTGTTGATAATACTCACCCTTCTAAATTTTCCACTGTGAAATATAAAAAAATAGTACTTTAATTGAATTATCATATAAATTATTTAGAAAAAAAAAGCCAACGATTTTTAATTAAAATATTATATATAAAAGATATTACATAATTTTTATAAAATAAATTATTTTGATATTTTGACTTTTAATTTTCAAAAAAAGTTAATAATAATTTTTTTTGGCACTATAAATTTTTTATGAATAAATTACTAAATAATTTTAATAATAAAATTTAATTTAATAAATAAATTTGATACTAAGTGACCCAAATATTTTAATATAAAAATCAAGTAATGTATTTTTTTAATTAATTTATATGATAGCAAGTTTTTGGAATACCAATACCATGTTTATTTCGAATAAAAAAAAATAGTACTCTAATTGAGTTATCATATAAATTATTTAGGAAAAAAAAAACGAGCTATTTTTAATTAATATCTATATATATATAATTATAATTTTTATAAAATAAATTATTTTGATTTTTTAGTTAAAATTTTTTTTAGCATTCTCAGATTTTAAGTTTTTTTTTTATGAATAAATTATTAAATAATTTTAGTAATAAAATTTAATTTAATAAATATTGTAATATAATACTTCTAAATTGTTAGTTAATTGGAGTTATCTTGGGTGGAATAATTAGTATCTTCTATATTCAGATTTAAATCTTTGCAAGTGACATGATGAGCTATAATGCATGTTGTAATGGCTTTGTGCTTATAAATATTGTTATATTGACTTCGAATCTTGTAAATTTTTAAATGAATATATCTCTAAGCTAACTTGGTACCAACACCCTCACTTTAACCCTTAATCTAATTTCTCCTAAATTCAAAATTATGTATAGTCTATTGAAATAATTATTTCAAATTTAATTAATTATAACCTAGATTTGAAAAAGGCATCTATACATACCTCTAGTTTTAGAGATTTGAGAAGACATCCATGCCTACCTCTAGTATTGATTCAATACAATTCAATTCACTTTATAATTTTGCTCTAATAAAAAAGATGTTGCCACATTTTTTCACATAAAGCGCACTTGACTGTGATTCGAGTGTATCAATAGAATAAGATTAATGGGTTACCACTACCGTTTGGATCTTCAACACACAACCATGGTCCAACTTGTCAACATTTTTTAATCCTATAAAATATACTCCCTAGTCTTTGTCTACATTTTTTAATCATAAAAAATATATTCCCCAAATAAAAGATATAGTGATAGTAAAAAGTAATTGCATATCATTGAATCTAATAGGCTCGTTGATAATTGTTTTGTCAAATGTTGGATGCTATAGTTGGGAAAATTAAGATATATTCCCCAAGTCTCTGTAATAAAATATATAGTGATAGTAAAAAGTAATTGCATATCGTTGAGTCTAATAGACTCGTTGATAGTTGTTTTGTCAAAGGTTGGATGCTATAGTTGGGGAAAATTAAGATGTTCCAATTTACCTAACGTTGAATCACTTTCCTTGCAACATCAAAGTTTAGGAGAACAAAACTTGCAATGTGTGCCTTTGACCACTTCGCTCGTGTTCGTGTCTATTCAACATTTAGAATTTATAAGGTTGGTCCATTAAAGTCATTTTTCCAACATTTAGAGTTGGTCCATCTGCCAACTTTAAGGTTTAAGTGAACAACGCTTAACTGCCTTTGACCACTTTTCTCGTGTTCACAGTTTGAAAATATGTAGAGTTTGCTAACTAACTCTTGCTACTAATGACGTTGCAGTCATTTTTTCCTTGTTGAACATATACACTTCATAAGGTTGGTCAAGTAACGTCATGTGAATCCCCATGACAACTATGAGGAGCCAACTTTGCCCATGTGTCACATCCTAAGAGAATATGGTAGTTAATAAAATACCTAGATAACAAAAATTTTGAAGTTTGCTTGTCAAAATTTAGCCATCCTTTTTTTTAATGGTTAATACATTGAAATATATTTATGCTCATTTATGGTTATCAATATAAAGATATAATATATATTTTAAATTTATAGTTATTAGGTAGATTTTTTATTAAATAAAGGTTAGATAATAGCTGGTATTTGTTGTTTAGTCTAAATATAGTTTAATTAAACTAAAAAATAACAAAAACAAAAATTTCATTACAAAAATAACACAACTACACCAAAAATTAAGAAATATTATTAACTAATATTGTTTATATTAACATATAGACTTTAATATATATGTTTATAATTATAATTATATATATTTATGTGTTTTATATTTTATTAATATGTAATATTTTTTATAATTAAATTTATTAAAAATACGTTTTCAATATAATAATAAGTCATTTTAAGTTGAAAATATGGAGAAAAAATTATGATTCATGATTCAATGAAAATAATAGAAAAAGGAAAAAATAAATAAATATGAACTAAAAACAAAAAAAATAGTAACTAATAGAAATGAAAGTTACTAGACAATCCATAATAAGACCTCAATCAATCACCCTACAAATAAATAAATTTAAATAATAGTTAAAAGTAACAAAAAAATGAATCCTCAATGTTAAAATATAAATATGGGTAAGCAGTGGAAATTTTTGGTAAAAAACAAACTAATACACAGTCAAAGCAAAATACATAATACCACGTGCAACATGTATAATATTAATTTTATTAATTTTATATATAATATGGAATATATCTATATCTATGTATAAATATATAAAAGTTGGAAAATTTCTTTAGGTAACGAGTGTAATATGCAGCGTTGTTGCTTTATACCTGCCTCTTATGCAAAAAGTAATCAATAACAATTCTTGAATGTTTTAACAAATTCATAAATCTAGTAATGAAACACATTTCATGAACTAGATAACCTTGTAGCAAAATAGAGATAGGTGCATAAATAATTTTGGACGAAACATTAGCCCCAACATTATTACTTGCTACAAAATTTAAGAGTTTATTGAAATATGCTTGTGCACATTTTATTTCATCTTTAGCTTATGGGGCCAAATAAGGAGAACACATTACAATGTATAATATCTTTATATTAAATAATGTACATATATGATATAAATAAAATAAATATCTTTTTTAGAAAACTAATTATTTTAACAAACTATTTATTTAACTTTAAATTTATAGCCATCCTTATTCAACATCAAATTTAAATACTATATTGTAGAATTTTTATGTCGAAAAAATCAAATTGATATGAAGTATCCTCGTGTCATCTTAATTGTATGACAAAGAATTCATATGTAATAAAATAGCTAATGTAAAAAATTACAATGTCTAGTATATTAAAATAAAAAATTAAGCTACACAAATGCTTAAGTGTGACTGCAAAACATTCCTAAAAATTATTTTTTTATTTTTTATTTTGAAGTTATAATTAAAATTGTGAAGACAAAAGAGAAAATCTTGTTTATTCTAGCATTGACTTAAATTTTATTTTTTATATTGCATCATGATTTAAAATTGAACAATGAAAATATATAATGCAGGTAAGTTTTATCAAGTAAAATTATTGAACCAAGTTCACTCAATAATGAAAATTAACAAGGGAAAAATCAATGTAAACGGAGCGTTGTTGCTTTTTGTTTTTAAATCAGCCAGTTTCCATGGTTAGTAAAAGCCCAAAACATAATGACAACGACTTTTTTTTAAAGAAAATATTAAATTCCAATTTGAATTTTTTGATAATTTATTTTTTAGGGCATTTGGCGATTAGATGTTTTTTTTATTATTTTTTATTTTTAAAATAATTTTTAATTCTGAAAAATTATTTTAAACCGCATAAAATTAGTCATCCACCGATTAAAAATTAGAAATTCAAATTTTAAAAATTCAAAAAAATAATTTTCAATTTCTAAAAAAATAATATTACTATTTAAATTTACCAAAACTTTAATAAAATTTGAAATAGTTTCTAAAAAAATGAAAATTAATTAAGAGTCAAATCATTTTGACCCAAACTAATTACACTATACTTGCATTTGGCAGGTATCAAAATATATGGTTAGAACTCACATCAAAATTATATTGGGAAAAGAAACTATAAGATTTTTCCATATTAATTGAGGATGCATAACTATTTTCATTGTAAATTAACTAAAAAGAGGGAAATATTTTCTTAAAAACACATATCCATATACAACTAATAAAGAAAGCTCAAAATATTGCATACTTTAAAGAACATCCTAATTAAACTAAAGGGTTGTCTTGACTAGCTTTAGGAGAAGATGTTAGGTCCTCCATTTGAGCTTTGCATATCTAGATTTGGTAACACAATTGAAAAATGATCAGAGTACCCAACTATATATCCACTCAACACAGAAAGAGAGTAAGAGGGAGACAAACCATTTAGCAAAGTAGATTCCAATTGACTACAAAGAGATTCAATATCAACTTCTATTTTCTGAAGAAAGAAAAGATCATTGGATCTAAAAAAAAATAAAAAAATAAATAAAAATAAAAAATAAAAAAGAGAGATTATTGGATCCATATATCTAGATTCATTGTCATCTGAACCACCATTGAGTCTATTCACAATTATAGGCATGTTAACAATTTTTGCAATTCTTCAATTTTTTCAACATGGTTCTGGATAGTTTCTTGAATGCTAAATTGAGAGAAAGGTATCATTATAGAGATAAGATGGATGCCTAGTTACTATAGAAGGCCCTCTACCATCACAAATACAATCTCCAACTTGGTAAGACACACCAAAATAATGAATGAGTCCTAGATTATATTTGATTTCTTCAAGATGGCTAATTTTCATGATGTTCCAACCTCATGGTGACTAGATTTAGTTCCTTCATTGCTACATAATTTCCCTATAACATGAAATGGTGTTTCACATTGTGTAGAATCCCACCAATATCCTTAGTGTAATGTGATCTCACCTTAAATTGAATACTAACATGTGTCACATAATATGCACTCTTGGCCTTGAATCTAGCCATCTGCACGAGATGTGATGGAGGGTGATTTAATGTTGAGCATATCATATGATTTCTTGATTGTATAGTTGTGCATTAATTATAATGTCACCTTCAAACCATTTTATAGATTCACTTGCACTGGTGTCTACTTGTAGTTATTTTAGTGAAGAGCATAGTAGAATTCCAGTTTGGGGAATTTACTTAGACCCAATTAGGTCATATGCAAAAGATAACAAACCTAATATTCTTTAGATGAGAAGCACTCTTGGAGATGTTGAATTGTTAATTTGGAATCTCCAATTACCAAATGCTTTTGAACACATGAAGTGCAAGCTAAAGTGACTACTTGGAGAAGGGAATATGCTTTCACCTATTCATTGGATGCCAAACTCAAGCTCCATGCATACTTAAATATAGGTGTTCCTCTAGCACCAAAAAGGATCCCCGTTACACCTATCACCCCATAAAAGTTTTGAAATATTATCCTTTATATTTAGTTTCAATATCTATATATATATATATATATATATATATATATATATATATATATATATATATATATATATATATATATATATATATATATATATATATATATATATATATATATATACATACATATATATACGATATGTTAAATTATGAAAAAATTATCTTGTATCATAGTAATGCATATCTAAAAATTAGGGTTTTTAATAAATTACAAAAAAATGTTTATAATTAGAAGAAAAACTAAATCAATATTTACAATGTTATTGGTGAATATATTAAAATAAAAGTGCATGAGATGTTGTACAATGGGAAAGAAAGAGGATTACTCCCTTACTCATTTAGGTTCTAATGTCACTATGTAATGGGAAACCAAGAAGATTTTTCCATTATTGATTTGGGTCTAGGATCACTGAGGTTTGTTCCAAAGGGAAATCTAGGTGTCATTAAGACCATCTAGGAATACATGCAAGGTGAAAGTAAGAAGGTTATTCCCCTTACATTAATGTGGCAATGGAAAGTTACCAACACTATTACTCTCAAAAATAGTGGTGTTGGGGGGGGGGGGGGGGGGGGGGGGGGGGGGGGGGGGGGGGGCGCGCCGAGGTTGTGGGCGAGGGGGGTAGGGTGGGGTGGGGTGGTTTGGGGGGAGGATAATGACACATATTGGACTATGGAGGAGGAGTATGAGGATAAAATAGGGGTAAATATGGTTTTGGGAGAAGGTTTATGTGTAGAAGGATTCATTGTGAGATGCACGTATGGAGGTATCCAAAACAACGATCAAAAAACACCCCTAAACCAGTGGCAATGGCAGCCAGCGTGGAATGACGAGGACCTCGGTCAAAGTGCGCTGACTAAGGCCCATGGAGACTGCGCAGGAGGCCGAATTAGCCCCTGGGAGCCCCGGATCAGGAAATGAAGGTGGATTTTGATGCGCGATTATCACGCATCGCTGGGCGAAAAGGGACGAAATGGAGTAGCCCAAGCACTCGGTCATGTGGGGAGCCAGAGAACCATAGGCCAAAAGGCGAAAAGGCTAAAGGACAAGGCAGTACCCGTGCTCCGAGAAACTAGCAGTATTGATTGGGGGCTCCTCAAACGGTAAGTGGTTTTTGACGAAAGCGGAGCGATTCCACTCAAAGATTGACGTGTGGCAAGCGGAGGAGAGAGAAAACTATCGTTGCTCACACACTAAAGGTCGAGCAAGTCAACCGCGTGAAACGTGCATATGGCGTCAGATCTGGAGGCCCCAAATCTAACGGTTGAGATCGTGTCCGATGGGGGAAGCAGAATCGATGAAGGAATGAGCTGTGATTTAGAAGGATTTGGAGTCTGTTTTGACCGCCACGGTGGAGGAAGACTTCATCCATGATGTAGCCAAAGAATTGAACCGACGAAGTAGGTTGGCATTGTTTACAGGAGAACATGTGGCCACTCCCTGAGCGCTGATGATGACACCGAACAGGGAACTCCAAGTGCAGCTACAAAAGGTGATTCGATGGAGGTGGAAGAGGAAGCGAACAAGCATGGGAACAAATGGCTTCAAAGCCATGAACAGAGATAGAAACACAGCTAGAGAAGAGAGAAAAGTTCCGAGAGGAGGACAAAAGACAGAGAGACCAGAACCCCGAGAGGAGGACGAAACACAGAGAACAGTGAAGCAAGAGCAGAAGATGAAAGACAGAGGGCCGAGCTGACCAAAGGTAGCATTGAGCACCAAAGAGCTTGAGAGATTCAAGCCATCCCAGAGAGGATTTTTCTGGATTGAGCACCACATTGGGCTCTCTCCCTTGTAGACCAAAAGGTCACAGAGCTGGTAGGGAACAGAGTCTGTGCACTCCAGTGGCTTGGGGAATCCAAGAGCAACCCTGCCAAGCAAATCCGTTTCAGGTGACTCATATTGAGCTCCTGCACTGTAATTCTCTGCTTAAGACACAATAAAATAAGGCCACCACTGAAAGCTGGACCGGAGATGTAGCCTTAGAGGATATGGTGAACTCCTTATTAATTTCTTATGTTCTTGTAAATTCTTATTGTATTTCTCTGTTGTCTTTCCATTTCAATTGTTCGTGTATTGGCAATATGATCGATCCATTGCTTCAATAACATAGACGCACACACCAGCACATGAGTATGTAATACCTTTATTTAATAAATCCTTAACTAAGGTCACTCATAGGGTGATTATCAGATCAAGTGGTATCAGAGCTTTAGGCTGTAAGGTTAGACAAGCTTGTGTTGGTTAGCTGTTGAATGCTCACTAGATCAAAGCTCAAATTAGGAGAAGGAGAGTTGGTGGAAACTAATCCTGAAATTTGGAGAGTCTATCCTCGGAAGACAATGTCAGAGGAAGGTTCTATGGGGCCAGACCTTCAATTCATAGAATGTTTCCTAACTATAAAGTCTATGGTAGAAGAAATGTATAGGGACTTTAAAAAGCATAAGGTTGAAGACTCCTCAGGTTCTAAACAAGATAAATAAGAAGATTGGTCTCACTTCCATGACCACTCCAAAGGAAAAGGGAAAGAGGAAAGCTTTCTCACACGTCCTAATAGCCCTATGCATAATAAGAAAGCATCTTTGATCAAGCTAGATGTTATATTTGATTTGCCTACATATGATGGAGAGCTAAATGCTGAAAAGTTGGACAATTGGATTAGACAGATTGATGTGTATTGTAGGGTACAGAACATAGACTCAGACAAGAGTAAGATTCAGTTGGCAAGCCTACGCCTAGGAGGCACTGCCTTGGTTTGGTGGGAAGGCAGAACCCAAGTTGATATGAAAAGACATGGTAAGACTATCTCTGTCTGGAGTGAATTTGTTTCTGCAATCAAAAAGTAGTTCTATGCATTGGCCTACATGCAACAAGCCATGATGAGTTGGCAAACTCTTCGACAATTGAAAGGGCAAAGTGTGCAAGGGTATACTCGAGAATTTAGAAAGAGAGCATTGATGTTGGGTATCTCATTAGACTCGCCAGAGACTCTTTTGAAGTACATTGGTGGTCTACACAGCTACATGAGGCATACCATCCTCATGTTTAATCCCACTAGTATAGATGAGGTATCTATACAAGCTACTCATCTAGAAGCTAGAGGAAAGAATGGAAATCCAGAAGTTGGGAGACCATCCCAACCCATTGTAAGCAAGAGCAAGGAGAAAAGAAAGTAGAAATGGAAAGCAAGGAAGGCTAACACTGCACAGAAAAGCAAAGCTTCATGCACTCACTGTAAAAAGGATGGGCATGATGATGAGCATTGTTGGATTCTACATCTAGAGCTGAGACCTAAGAAGTCCGAGGGCAAGAAGAAGACTGTTGTAGCTATTCAGAAAGATTTGGGGTCAGACTCGGGAGATGAATCAATTATTGTAGCCACAGGTATAAAAGGTAAGAATTCAGAAGCATCTACTAGTAATTCTGCTCAATTTGTTATTGATGAAGAAAATGAGAGAAAAAGACATGAACTTTTCAATATTCGAGTTGTTTCCAAAAATCAAAAGATTGATACTTCGTTTGATAGTGGCTCACAAGTAAATCTAATTTCTGAAGCAATTGTAAAGAAATTGGGATTAGCAACTACAACTCACAAGAAACCATACCCATTAGGATGGTTGAATGATAAAGCATAGCTACAAGTGACTAGACAGTGCAAACTCAAGTTTTCTTTTGGGTCAGCATTTGTAGATGAGGTTGAGTTAGAAATAATTCCTTTGGATATATCTGGAATTATTTTAGGAAGTACTTACTTGTATGATAGAAAGGCTATCTTCTATAGAGTTGAGAACAAGCATCTACTTGTTAGAGATGGAATCGAATACTTTGTAAGAGCTCACAAGATCAAGAATAATTATACTCTCATAAACTCAGGACAGATGAAAAGAATGATAAATTCATGCAAACAATTCTTACTGATGGTTGTAAAGGAAAAGAAACCTGATAAAACCAATGTATTTGAGGGCTGTAATGTTGAACAGAAAGCTGATATAGAAAAGGTTGTTTCAGAGTATGATGTCTTATTTCAAGAACCTAAAGGTCTGCCACCCAAAAAGGGAATAATACACGATATTATTTTGCAGCAAGATGTTCCATTGCATAACATTGAGATGTACAGGTTGTCCGCTTTAGAGAATGCTGAAATCAAGAAGCAGGTGCAGGAGTTGCTCGAGAAAGGGTTCATTAGGCCTAGCACATCACCATGTGGGTCACCAATCGTTTTGGTGAGAAAGAAAGATGGCTAGTGGAGAATGTGCATTGACTATCGAGCATTGAATAAGATAAAAATAAAAAATCGTTATCCCCTTCCTCGCATGGATGATCTTTTAGATCAATTAAAAGAAGTTGGTTATTTCACCAAGCTAGATTTGCACAGTGGATACCATCAGGTCAGAGTTGCAGAGCAAGATGCATGGAAGACTGCTTTCAAAACAAAGCAGGGATTGTATGAATGGCTGGTTATGCCTTTTGGCTTAAGTAATGCTCCTGCTACTTTCATGAGATTAATGAATGATGTACTCAGACCTTTTCTTGATGATTTTGTTATTATGTACCTGGATGACATTCTGATTTTTAGTAAAAATTTATGTTAAACTCTCAAAATGTGAATTTGGCAAAACATCTCTAAACTACTTGGGTCATATAGTAGGGGGAGGTGAATTGAAAATAGATCCCTCTAAAGTGGCAGTCATTGTGAACTGGCCTAAACCCAGGTCTGCTATAGAAGTGAGAAGCTTCTTAGGAGTAGCACAATATTGGAGGAAGTTCATATCTAACGTTTCCTCAATTGCAGCTCCCTTACATGCTTTAACAGGATTGAATAAGGTGTTTCAGTGGGGAGGCAAACATCAGAAAGCCTTTGACACCTTGAAAGAAAAGATAAATATAGCACATGTACTAGCACTGCCAGATCTGCAAAGACCATTTGAGATCCAAACTGATGCCAGTGACTATGCCATGGGAGCAGTGTTGACACAGCACATTAAACCCATATGTTATCATTCTGAGACTTTTAATTCTGCAGTAGTTAATTATCCTACATATGATAAATGATTGTATGCATTAGTTCAGAGTGTGAAAAAGTGGAAACATTATTTAATGGGAAAAGAGACAGTAATACATACTGATCATCAACCACTTCAATATATACACTCCCAAACTAAGTTCCAGCAATCAAGACATTACAAATGGATGGGTTGTCTACAACAGTTTCATTTAGTCATTAGATATAAAAAGGGCATACATAACAAGGTTGCAGACATGTTATCTAGACCCATTATAAATGCATCCACCATATTTAAGCATAATTTTGTACTACATGAAAGCTACATAGAAAAATATGCTTAGGCTATGGACTTTAAGGATGTATATACAACTTTGAGTCAAGGCAAAAGAGTAGAAGAATTGGACTATCACATGAAGGAACGACTCTTATACCATTGTGGGAAACTTTGCATTCCACAAACTGAGAGAGTAAAGATAATTAGGGAAGCACACACTTCTCTGATATCAGGTCACTTTGGGGTAAGTAAAATAGTTGCACAGCTGCAAAGGTTTTGTTATTGGCCGAAAATGAATGAGACAGTTTCTAGATATGTAAGAGGGTGTGCCATGTGTGCTAAAAGCAAGCCCAACAATAGAAAACTAGGCTTGTACACTCCATTTCCAGTTCCTTCTCACCCTTGGGAAAGTGTTTCCATGGATTTTGTTGGAGGACTGCCTAAATCTAGGAAAGGTCATGATTATCTATATGTTTTTGTGGATAGTTTCAACAAAATGTGTATTTTGATACCTTGTAATAAATATATTACAGCTGAACAGACTACAAAATTATTCTTTGAACATGTATGGGTTCATTTTGGATTATCCACTTCCATTGTATCTGATCGAGACACCCGATTTGTGGGGAAGTTTTGGTGAAGTCTGTGGGAACTGATGGACACCAAACTGAAGAAAAGCATAGCTTTCCATCCACAAACAGATGGTTAGACAGAAGTAGTTAACAGGACAGTGATCCAGTTACTGAGAGGATATTGCAGCAAATATCATAAGCTTTGGGATGAACACTTGTGTTATGTGCAGCATGCTTACAACAGAGCAAAACACTCTTCTACACAGAGATCTCCTTTTGAGGCCTGTTTTGGTTTCACACCAAGGTCTCCTTTGGATTTTGTCTTTGGTAAAGATACCATGGTTGGTGGACACAGTGATGTGGACAAGGCAACTAGGTTCATTGAACAGATCCAGGAGATCCACCAGGCAGTATAGGAACAGCTAGAAAAGGGCCAAGCCAAGTATAAGGCTAGGCATGAAAAGCATCGGATGGAGCATAGTTTTCAAGTTAGAGACCAGGTCTGGCTGTATATCAGCAAGTACAAGATGCAAGGTGAAGGTAAAAAGCTAAAGTCTATCAGGTATGGACCCTATAGGATACTTGAGAAGATTGGTGAAAATGCTTTTCGCCTTGATCTACCAGCTTACATGCACATCTACTCAGTCGTAAATGCAGATTGCTTGAGATTGTTTGAACCTTCAATGATTGAGGACCCTGAAGAGCAAAGTCAATTGCCTTCTATTGATGACCTGCTACTTGAATATCTTAATGAGTTGCAGGAAGACATAATGCTAGACAGGAAGGTGAGGACAATGCTCAGGGGAGATGTTGAGTACCTCAGGAGGTTCGAAGCCAAGCAGTGCAATGTGGATTGAGGTTGGAAAAGTGAGAAAACAATACCCTCACTTAGTCAATTCTTGAAAACAAACTTTTGGTGGTCCAAAAGATTTTTCAGTGGGAAGGCCGTGGTCTGAATTGGATCCATATATAACTATCAAAGAACCATGACTGTATCAGGTCGGGGACAAACACTAAGAATTCCAAAACAACGATCAAAAAACACCCCTGAACCAGTGGAAATGGCATCCAGCATGGAACGATTAGGACCTTCGTCAAAGCACACTGATCGAGGCCCATGGAGACTGAACAGGAGGCTGAATTAGCCCTTGGGAGCCCCGGATCGGGAAATGAAGGTGGATTTTGATCGCAAATTGCTGGGCGAAAAGGGCCGAAATGGAGTAGCCCTGAGCACTCAGTCATGTGGGGAGCCAGAGAACCGTAGGCCAAAAGGTGAAAAGGCTAAATGACAAGGCGGGATCTGCACTCCGAGAAACCGGCGGTATTGATTGAGGGCTCCTCAAATGGTAAGTCGTTTTGGATGAAAGCAGAGCGATTCCACTCAATGTTCGATGCATGGCAAGTAGAGGAGAGAGAAAACCATCGTTGATCATGCACTAAAGGTCGAGCAAGTCAACCGTGTGAAATGTGCGTATGGCATTGGATCTGGAGGCCCTAGATCTAACAGCTGAGATCATGCCTGATGGGGGAAGCAAAATCGATGAAGTAATGAGCCGAAATTTAGAAGAATTTAGAGTCCGTTTTGACTGCCATGGTGGAGGAAGATTTCATCCACGATGTAACGGAAGAATTGAACTGACTAAGTAGGTTGGTGCCGTTTATAGGAGAACATGTGGCCACTCCTTGAGCACTAATGATGACGCCAAACAGGGAACTCCAAGCGTCGCTGCAAAAGGCGATTCGACAGAGGCAGAAGAGGAACCATATAGGCATGGGAATGAATGGCTTCAAAGCCATGAACTGAGATAGAAAAAATAGCTAGAGAAGAGAGAAAAGTCCTGAGAGGAGGACGAAAGACAAAGAGACCGGAACCCCGAGAGGAGGAAGAAAAAAAAAGAACAGTGAAGGAAAAGCAGAAGATGGAAGACAGAGGGCCGAGTTGACCAGAGGAAACATCGAGCACCAGAGAGCTTGATAGATTCAAGCCATCTGAGAGAGGATCTGTTCGGATTGAGCACCACATTGGGCTCTCTCCATTGTAGACTAGAAGGTCACAGAGCTGGTAGGCAACAGAGTCTGTGCACTCCAGTGGCTTCGGGAATCCAAGAGCCACCCTACCAAGCAAATCCATTTTAGGTGACTCATATTGAGCTCCTGCATTGTAATTCTATGCTTAAGACACAATAAAATAAGGCCACCACTGAAAGCTGGACCAGAGATGTAGCCCTGGAGGATAGGGTGAACTCCTTATTAATTTCTTGTGTTCTTGTAATTGCTTACTATATTTCTTTGTTGTCTTTCCATTTCAATTGTTTGTGTATTGGCAATCTAATCGATCCGTTGCTTCAATAACATAGACACACACACCAACACATGAGTCTGTAATACCTTTATTTAATAAATGCTTAACTGAGGTCACTCATGGGGTGATTATCAAATCAAAATATAATATAGAAAGAAAAAAACCAAACCTATGTAACTGGTAAATGTAATCTTAATTTTGTGTTATGATATGCATTCTAAATACAAATTAACTAACTAAATTTAAACTATAAATGAAATTAAATTTAAAAATATCAATAACTTTTGATGCTACATGTAAAAGACAAAGAGGTACAACAATGAAACTTTTGGATCTTTTTACTAAAAAACAGAATAATCTCAACTTGTTTTCATATTATTCATGCAGAGGAATAAAACTATATAACAATATTTTGTTGAAATAAGGAATTATTGAGACGGGTGGGAGGTGAATCACTAATAGTGAGGTTCTTAAAACGTTTTATGGATATGTCTTTAATTATTTCCTCTACTTTATGTTACTTATGAGAGCATTCGCACATAACACAAATGAACAACAAGATGAGACATTCATATGTACATACAATCCATCACATAAGTAACATACACATATTGACACTGGTATTTTTAAGTGGAAACCCAAAGGGAGAAAACTACCAATTTGTTTGTTGTTATGATGTAAATTAAGCACCTAATTAATCACATCAGTTTGTTTGTGAGCGCCCACTCATAGGAGGCACTGACCCCCTTAGTATAGAAATAACCTACTTTCCAAGAGGCACCAACCTCTTATGAATGCAGGCCACCACCTTCTCTAGCCACAATTCTACCTTTCATACAATTTTGAAATTGAAAATAGAGGCAAATACAAATACAAAACAATGCCAATCTTGCTTACTACGGAATCAACTTCTTCTCTTGGTCCTCTATTATTCCACAGGCTCTCTCGACCTCACACAGTTGCACCTTATCCTCTACGCTCTACCTTCTATTCCATGGGCTCTCTACAACACTTTGCTCCAATTCAACACTTGGTCTAGTTGCTCAGCTCTCACATGCCCTACTCTATGCTCTTCAACACACACAACAATAATCTTTTTCACTTTTCTCAATGGAAATCACTTGTTTTGATCGTCTGCTGAAATCTACAAAATGTTGCCTCTACTGCACATTTCCACACTGCCCGAGTGTACCTCTGTATGACACCTCCATATTGCTACAACATCTACTGCTTGAGTTTTTCCACTGCATTAAACATGAGGACGAGCTCTTGAGTGCTTCACCAACACTTTATGTGATCCTCCATGCTAAGAATTTAATCTCAATCCAATTGTGCACTCTAGTGAGAATCCCCATGCTTACTCATGGCTTCGCAAAGCTTAACTGTACTTTAGAGTGGATTCTATGTTCCTCATTTAAGTCTATAAGATGTGCATGGGAGATAAGAGATGGCTTTCTTCCAACATCAAGACCAGCCTAGTAGTTCTTTTCTGAGAATCATGGTCCTTGTTGCCATGACCAAGCGATTTCTACAATTTCCATTAACTCCATCAACCAACTTCTTTGCACACATTTAGTTGGACGTTGTTGACCCGTTCATCCTTTAACACTTGTATAGTTGCATCAGATCCATAACTCATCATAACTTATATTAAAAGAACATTAGGAAATAACACAATTTCGATGCCTTTAGCCCTTTAGTGCTTATCCCCCTTATAATTTTCTTTTTCATATGACCACTTCCTGAGACCGTTGGCTTAGCCATTAAGTGCTACAATATTAGAGCCCTCATATCTTGTAATTTTTTTTTTAACAGACCTTACGAAATTGTAAAGTCTGGATTTCTTTTAGCTTCCTCTTCTTAGCCCTGTATCACATTACCTTCATAGAACTGGGTGTCGCAACTGGGGGCATAACACTTAGGTGCTAAAGCCTTTAGGCTCTTGCTAGGGGCCTTTCTCCCTGTGTATTTTTATCTTCTTCCCTTGGTTCCTGTAGCTCCTTTATCGAGACTTCCTTCATAATTCAATTTCAGAGGAGTTCCGAAATTTTGACCTTTGAAATACTTTTAGTACTTAGGTGTTGAGTCTTATTTTTATGCCCTTAGTTCTATGGGTACCTATAACCATGTGCCAACACCATCAAAGCCCCTTACATCATAAATTTTCCAAAAATATTTTATAGTGGGGTTACGACGTCTCCTTCCTCTGAAACTCTAACCTCTGAGATGATGTCATGTTGTCATCATCACTTCACGTGGCACCTCCTCAGTGGTGACATGTGTCAGTGAGATTTGCCCCATTAGGCCACCAAAAATGCAAAATCAAACTACCACATGTCCACCATACAGCCACGTCATGTTGATGTTAACTGCCATGTCAACTTCCTAGGTCTAATCAATTTCTGCCATGTGTCCTACATAGGAGGGAGAAAGGGTCCCTCAGTTCTTCGGTTTTTCAATGAATTCCTTTGTAAACTATGTTTCTCGCAATCTTGGCACTTTCAAAGGAATTAAATTTACAAGGACCTATGAAACCCTGAGGTTCTAAAATCCCTTCCTGCTTTCTATATTCTAATATTCCATCTGCTCTGAGGTTCCGATATTGGGTCCTCATGTTCTCTTGCTCAAGTATCGGATCAGAACTTTTCTCAAAAGGAATTATAACGAAGTTACGAAATTTTGATATGTCGATACTCTGATCCTTCTAATATTGGGTTTTTATATGCTACCTTGCTCTGATATTTGAAGTTCAGAGGTCCTGGACCTACTTCTGATATTCAACCTTCTAAAATTATGGGTACGAAATTTGGTCTGCCTTGGAATTTCAGACCCTAACTTTGGCAATCAATAACTTTTGATCCAGGAGGCCATTTATGGACATCCACATATTGTTGGAAAGCTCTTTCACAACAATTTCCAATGGAATAGGTCTTATGTAGGCTTTGAGCCCATCTATTTTCTAAAACATGGCTACAAATCTATCTTCCTCAATGCTTCTCTGGTTGACATCAATGCCAACATACCAAATGCCATAATCAGACAATCTCAATTGGCCAACAATATCCCCCTTGGCATTGATGGAAACAACATAAGCCCCCCCTAAAACCATACATGGTTTTGTTTATTGTTGTTATTCTGAATTTCTCCAGTAATATTCTCCCCCTTTGGCATCAATGGCAAAGAATTCCCTTGAATACATCCCCTAAACCATTGCAGCCCACTCTTCCATTGATCTCACATGATGAGTAGCTGCCAAAACACACCAAAATTGAGTCATTTGGGAGGCAGAGCCACAACTTCTATTTGTTGCCTATGATATTCAAAGGGTTCTCTTTCTAGTGGCTTCGTAAATATATCTTCAAGTTTGTCTTTAGTGGCCACATATTCAACCCTAACAACATTGGTTGCAACTTGTTCTTTTAAAAAATGGAAATTGATAGGAATGTGCTTGGTCTTGGAAGGTATGATAGGATTCTTAGAGATACTTATGGCACTTGTATTATCACACAAGATTGGAATAGGATTAATCAACTCTACCTTAATATCCCTCAAGGTTTGCTTCATCCATATAATTTGTCAGCAACAAGTGGAAATTGAAATATACTCAGCTTCAGTAGTTGTAAGAAATGAAGGCTTGTTTCTTGCTGACCCATGACACTAAGAAATTTCAGAAAAATAATGTTGCACCTTAGGTTCTCTTCATGTCATTAATACTCCCTGCAAAATCAAAATTAGTGTAGACCTTCAACTTAAACTCTCTTCTTTTATCATATAAAGATCCATAATCTGTTGCCCCTTGAAGATATTTGAAGATCCTTTTAAAAACGATGACATGAATTTCATGAGGGAATGGTTGAAATATGGTGACACAACCCACCGCTTACATGATGTCTAGTCATGAAGCTATGAGATACAATAAGCTTCCTATAATGGATTTATATTCAATCTGATTTACTAGTGGTATCTAATATTATTTTCACAATTTGCAGCCCGTATACATAGGTGTGCTAACTTGCTTGCAATCTTCCAACCCAAACTTCTTCAAAGTTTCTCATAGGTACTTAGATTGGGAGATAAGCACTCCATTTTGAGATTGTGAAATTTTCAATTCAAGAAGAAATACAACTCTCTGATCATGGACATCTCGAATTTCGCTTGCATGTAGTTTGCAAATTGATGTCCCAATTGTTCCATGTCACTTCCAAATATTATGTCATCCACGTATACTACTACAATTAATAGATGATCGCCTTCAGACTTTATGTATAAATTGTTGTCTACAATACCTTTATTAAAGCCTTGTTGCTAAAGGTATTGATCCAGTCTTGCATACCAAGTTATTAGATCCTGTTTGATTCCATATAAGTCCTTTTTCAGTTTTCACACAAACTCTTTATCTTCACTGAGCATGAATCCTTTTTCCTACTCAATATAAACCTCTACCTCCAAATCTCCATTGAGAAAGGCATACTTGACATCCATTTGATATACATTGATATTTTTTTGATTGGAAAAGGAAAGAAACATTTTGATAGCTTCCAGTCTCGCTACTAGTGCAAAGGTTTCCTCGAAATCTACCCTTTTTATCTAGGCATACCCTTTGCAGACCAATTGAGCCTTGTTCCTAATTACTTGGCCCTGCTCATTTAGCTTGTTTTTGAAAACACATTTGGTTCCAATGAAATTTTTCCGTTTGGTTCTTGGAACAAGCTCCCAAGTTTCATTCTTTTCAATTTGGTCAATTTCTTTATTCATAGCTCTCACCTAGAATTTGTCCTCACTTTCCTCGCTAAGATTTTTAGGCTAAATCTTAGAAAGCATAACAAGATTTGCACAACTTGAATTACCAATAAGTTTATTCCTGGTCTGAAAACCATGTCTTTGATCTCCAAGAATATGAATCTCAGGATGTTCCTTTTGTACATACCTCGAAGGTGTTTTGAGCCTTGGAGTTGTGCTCGTCTCCTCACCTTCATTATATGAATATGTTTCTTCTTGATTAGAGAGCATCATGTTTGAATTTTCTTCTCCATATGAGTTCATATTTCCTTTGGAGGACTTGGGTTGTGAGGATATTCAATCTACTATTACATCAATGCAACCCTCAACCCTATTTTTCATTTTGTAACACTTATATCCTTTAATTCAAGCATAGTACCATAGTAATATACCCTCATCAGCACACGAGTCAAAATTTCCTAGATTTTTATCATCCATTTTGATAAAGCATTTGCTCCCAAACACCTTGAAGTGTTTAACGGATGCAGATATTCCCTTCCACAACTCATAGGGAGCTTTATCACTATTAGGCCTGAGTTGAGTTATGTTTGATAGGTATACTTCTAATTGTGTTTCTTCTCCCCAGAAGATGTGGGATACATATTCTTCACCCAGCATAGATCTAGCCATTTCCTGGATTGTTTTTTTCTTTCTCTCAACAACTCCATTTTGTCGTGAAGTTATAGCCACTAAATATTTCCTCCTAATTCCATGTTCTTCAAAAAATTATTCAAACTCTCTTAAAGTGTATTCTTCTCCTTTTTCTGATCTTAAGCATTTGATCTTTAAGTCTTTCTCATTTTCTACTTGAGCTTTAAATTTTTTAAAATTATTAAATGCTTATGATTTTTCTCTTAAGAGCATGATTCATGTGGCCGTGGTAAAATCATCAATGAGAAGCATAGAATACCTTTCCCTTTTTGTGGTTTTTGCTCTAGTTGGGCCACAGATATCTGTGTGAATTAGCTCCAGCGGTCTAGATGAATAGAACTCTTTTGACTTGAAATGAGTCCTAGTCTGCTTATCAAATTGACATGACTTGCAAATTGAACTATTAGGCCTTGACAGTCTTGGAAAACCTCTCATCGCTCCCATATTTCTGACTCTAATAAAACTGTCAAAATTCATATGACCAAGTCTCATGTGCCATAATCATTCTTCATTCGTTTTTCTTAAATAGTAGTTTACTTTGGAGAGATCAAACACATATGCATTCTTGTGAGCTCTGACTACCTTTCCCACCAGCTTTCCATCTTTCTCATTTTGGATCTGACAATACTTGGATCAAAAGATCACATCATAGCCACTATCACACATCTGGATTACACTAAGCAACTTGTGCTTGAGACCTTTCACATACAACACATTTTGAGATTTCATATTTTGATCCAGACTGACTATGCCTTTACCCTTAATTCTTGTTGGGGCATTGTTGTTGAAAGTGACATTGTTTCCTCTGTCTTTTTCTTTTAGCAAGTGAAAAATTTCTCTTGTCCCCAATCATATGCTTGGAATAACCACTATCCACATACCATTTGTTCTCTTCATTATGTGCGGATAGAGAAAGTCCACATTGCATGCTCTTTTCAGTTTTTTGTTTGCAATTCTCCTTATCCTTTTGAGAAGCTGATTGCTGAATATTTTGGGACTTAGATAGGTACTCAAACCTACTTCTAAACTCACTTTCCTTGTGCCCAAAATTATTACATTTACAACTTCAACATCACTTAATAGGGGAGATCAGGCATTTCAATCTTTGAGAGGAGAGTTTTGAGATCTAAAATTATGATACTTATTATATCTATGATTTTCATTTCTTTCAACTTTGATCCTTCTACAATCAACAACCTTATGTCCAAAGATGTGACACTGATAATAATAACCATAAAATAAATAAGTGTATTTATTTCTGGAAGGTTTATGACTTTGTGCATGTAGATGCCTCTATTGTCTAGCCGATTCATTCATTCTCCATTGGTGTGGCTCTTTGGGGTCATTGGAGTCATTATTCCAGTGATGATTTCCTCTTTTCCTTGCTTCCCTTTTGTCTTAATTGATTCATTCTTGAAGATTATTTGCATAGTTTTGTGGTTCCTCAAATCCTGTGGACCTGAAGTTTATCTTTCCGATAGAATATTCCTCTATTATTGAGTATCCCAAACTTTTTTGTTTCCTGAAGACCTTTGACAATTTAGAATCTGGTCTATATTTCTTGTGCCTTCTGCAAAATTTTCATTTAAACCTTTCTCAGTCTCTACTTTCTCAAGATCCGTTCTCATGGAGATGACCCTTGCCTCGAGACTTTGACAGTTTTCTTCCCATTCATGGATCAAATCACAAAAAACTTCTTCCTTTCTCTTATCTTCTTCTAATTTTACTTTCAAGATCAGAATTTCATCTTTGCCTATTTTTTTTATTGTTTCCTTCTACACCTTGAAAAACTCTTTTTTTAAATGACTGTTCTCTTCTTCTAGTCTCTCACATGTTCCCTATGTTTATTCTAGTAGAAAGACTAAACTGTATTTTCTTTTAATGACTTTTTCAAGTTTCTCTTTTTGATAAACAAACTCTTCATTGTATGAGTTGTACATACCTTCTTTAGCACGTTGCAATTTTTCTTTTAGCTGCCTTTTTGTTGGGGCCTTCGTTTTGAATTTTCAAATATTTTGAAGATAAGAAGAAGACGAAATAGGTGGCGGCAGCAATAGTCAGGCTGCGTAGAAGACAAATGGGGAGGAAAATAGGAACAGGTAGTTGCAGGATGGTCGTGACAAGGTGCTAACAGAAAGTAGGGGCAAATGAGTAGACAAGGTGGATGAGAGGAAGCTAAGGGAAGAGACAGTTGAGTAAGAACTGGAAATGTAAATAGCAGAGGTGAATACAAAAGGAGAAGGCCGCAAGGAGAGAGGAGTTGAATAGTTATGGTCATGGACGAGCAAGAAGGAGGATGCAAGCTACCAGAGCATCAGACATGAATGATAGGGCAATAGCTAGGAAGCTGGAGTTGAAGTTTGTTGCAATCAATGGTGTGATGTAATTGGGTATTTCATGCAATTGTCTATGGATGAGGCCTAATGTATAATTTAATGATTTTCTGTTGAATCAATATAAAAAAGGAGTCATATTGGTTACTTGGTACAATGTATGTATTTGATTGCGATGTCTGAACCCACTAAAAATTTGAATGTGTTGCGAGTCTATGCTCATAGTAGATTGATCCTCATGTTGATATATAGTTAGTCTGAATATATGCCCATGGCCACTTATAGAGTAATGGTTAAGATATCCCTGACCTTATACTGAACCCTTCTTAGTTTCGGTCGCAACACGCCTCGGATGAGACTCCTTATCCCTCGGGGTAAGGTGAAATTGTTGGCGTTGTCCTAGACTACAATAGACCATTGTTGCCTATTTGTGCCTAAACCTAAGGTCCTTCCCTGATGTCATTTTTGTACCAACAAATGGTTCTGTTGCCAGGACCTAAAGTTATAAGAACCGGTTTGGAATATGGTGTCGAGGATACCTAAGAAAGAGATTCGAGATTGGTGGGATAAAAGAGTAGATCAGTTTATATCAGAACAAGTTATTCAACGAGACCAACCTATTGCCAAAGTTAGTAGAGATATTTTGTACTATGAGGTTGCGAGTGACCAATATGAGATCTTCTGGTGTAGGTTCCCAAAAGACTTGTATAATTGGTTAAGGAGGCTAAAAGTGTCGAATCAATTAGAAGGAATGACACAAGCCTTTCACAACTAGGTTCCCTCAGACCTTGTATCACTTCGACACTTGGATATCGATCTGACAAGGGTAGTAGAATTTTCGGTACACACTGCAGTAGAGGGTTACATAGTCGAGTTTTCCACAAAGAACTATTTGTCCTTCTCGAGGGCGGAAGTGGTGTTCAAGTCAAGATTAAGAGGGAAGCTGGTGAGGGAAGTGCCGTTTTGGATTAAGATGTTCATGGTGGAAGAAGGGCTGCTACCTTTACCTACCACAACAATGGTAGCGTAAAACCCCAGTACTGGGGGAAGGGCCTAAGGGGAGGATGCTATCGATTGGGGAGTGGAGATGCTGCTGAAGGAATGGATGTAGAAGGATTGCAGAAAGCTAGAGACATTAGGGTGTAGAGGAGAATGCTATTAGCTAACAAGTGGCAGGCGAGAGCAGTTCAGACTCTAAGAAAGAGATGAATGGGACCCCACCAATCAAGAGCGATGTCGGTGAGCTCAGAAAAGGGAAAGAGAATGGTGGAATATGTAGGACAAGAAGGAATGTCGATGGGAAGAAGAAAATCCAAGATAATGATGGGGACTCTCCCTTACAGGGCGCAGGAAAGATGCCCAAGGGAAAAATTTGTAATAGTCGCGAAGAGGAAATGGAAGAGGAAATGAGTAATGTCATGAGAAGATTATTCGTTGAAGATGAAACATCCATAAGAGATTAGTAGGAGAATCCCTGAAGTACAAGTAGTATCCATCCTGACCTTCCCATGGTGCCTTACAATAATCCTGATAAGCTTGTTGCTAAGTTAGCTAAAGTGATACGGGTACACATCGTGCATGAGAAATATAAGGCAAGTTTTAATACAGTAAATAAAAGTTGAATTAGCATTATTAGTAATTTAGGACGACAAGGATCTCAGGAACCCAGAAACAAAGGATTTGTGTTGTTGGTGGATACTCAGGTAACCATGGCAGGATCTTTCACTAGATACCTTGAATTTTATGGTTGAGGGAATGAAGACGTAGAACAACACTGGTACCTCTGTGAAGCTATATGGAGAGTGTGTTACATGCTAGATAACATTAAATCAATTGAGTTCTGGACCACGTTGAGGGAGAGAGCTCTATGTTGGTTTATAAAGTGGGCAGAGCATAACTGGAATCCCACAATAGATGATATCAAGAGAGGATTCATGCAAGAATTCAAAGTACGTCAGACTGACTAGTAGGGGTTATCGGAACTATGGGAAATCAAGCAGAAGGAAGGTGAAACTAGTTGGGAACTGATGTAGAGATTTAGGGATGCTATTGCTAAGCTAAGCTACACCTTAGATCCTAATCACCAGAGGGACTGGTTCATCAAGGCACTCTTACCCCTTACGAGAACACCATTGACACAAAAAAGATTGGGACTCTCCAAGATGCTTTAGAAAAAGCGTTGTGTATAGAGGCCATGGTAGGATACCTGCATGCGTATCTAGGGGGATTGTAGGACCCGTCAAGCATGGGCCTCCAAAATCATATCACCAACTTAACAGAAAAACTGAAATATCTACAACTAGTTCGACCAGCTAGACCCAATGTATGGTGTATGCATTGCATGGCGGAAGGACATGTTGCAACAGAATGCATGAGGTTGAGAGGCATCAACCATTCAGGGGGGATTTCAGGACCATCAAGAACCCCACTGTTGGTTACTTTAATTGCTTATTAATTTAAACAACCATGTGCTACATGAATTGTCAACCCAGGGAAGTCTGTTTATTTCAAAGGCAATCACACACTGTATATGCTCAATCCCAAAAGTAATGAAAAGTTGTAGTAACAATTACTCTAATCACACCTTGCTTTAAACAAACTAAAGTTCTACTTTGAGTTACAACAAGAACAATCTCTCTATTGCAGACAATAATCAAAAGAATCCTGGATTACATTAAAAAGAACAATCTAGGAAAGGAAATCAATCTGCAAAGGAAAAGACTAGTTGTGCTCTAACAGAGAACAGGACCCTATTCCTTAAGCAGGAATATTCAACACCTGTTTCTGATTACCATGCTTCACCAACTCACTCTGGAAAACCAATTAAAATAATTACTGATCACCTATGAATGAACTTATGGAAACAATGCAATAACCAAATAGAAACAGAGTTTCAACTATACATACAGAGTTCCAATAACGCATAAGTAAATTCAGTAAATAGAGTTTAATAAGGTATGAATGAAAAAATAATACTTAACACATTACATCGATTAATCGGTGAATCTCGTGATGAAGGTGGGCGTTTTCCTTCCCACAAGATTCCCCAGAAAATGGAACTTAAGAAGGAATGCTTAGAACAATATTTTATTCATTTGTCAAAGTATCACATTACAAAAAGATTCGAGTTCCTTTACTCCCAGCTAGACCTTCCCGTAATCTGTCTATCCCTCTAATGTTGATGTCTCCTCTTTTTAAAGAGGAGACATCTATTACAATTGATTACATTATACATCCTATCTTTGACCTGATATGCTAAAATAGGATAACCGATTCTTCCATTAGCAAAATGTTGTTACAATGGTTGTGACCATGCTGATTTGGAATATAGTTGTTACGGCCAGTGTAACAGCTCCTTCGATGATCTCTTCCTGTTGCTGCTGAATCTAAAGTGCAAATCACGGGCTGTTTCAACAACCAGATTTGCGCACTATTCTAACTGTTTCAGCAACATAGACCGCAATGATAAATCTGCAGTCTTCAAACTGTTTCAACAACTATCGATCAACAATTAATTATAAAGGTAATGTAAAATTATATGTAAAACAAATCAAACATATAGTAATGCGAAGAAATGTTATATACCTTTGGAAAATGGATTAAAGTAATAACATGGGCTTTAATTATGTATTGAAAAAGGATGGAATGATAACAAAATATATGAGCAAAAAGGGACAATGTATGGTCCTAACACCCACCAACATTAGAAGTTGCGACAGTAGGGGTGCAAGGAGCTTTCCTAGGATGAAATACACAAGAATACTGTGAAATATGTAGGACTTACAGAAATTTACCTCAGGTATGCCCAATACTACAAAAGTACTCCAACGTTCCAAATAATAGCTATTATGAATTTTGTGCGTCCACAATGCATCACACTAACTAGTGCAGGGTATTAGATTCTTTAGCAGAGTAGCTGGACATGTCTACATTCAGAATTAATGAGTCTAACAAGGGAGGACGAGGGGGAAATATGAGAGGAGGAAGAGTTGTAGGTAGAGGTCCTGTAAGGTTCTATAACTATGATTAAGAGGGGCATTTTTCCAGAGAATGCTTGCTCCCCATGAAACCATGGTGTTTGCAATGCAGAATCAATATGCATGCCACAAATTTCCCTGAGATCATTGCAAAATGGGAAGAGAGGACTAGATAGATAGGGTCCAATCTTATCAACACAAAGCCTCGTACAGACGAAACTCTTCCCGTAACTAATATAAATATAGTTACAAGGGGAGGAAAGAATATAGGGGAAGATCCGGGTACAGTGGACCTGCCCTCAATTGTTCGGGTAGCATCTCTGAAGAAATCATACAAACTCATACAAAAAAATTAGTATTATCAAGAGGCAACTAAATTGGTTGAAGGAATGACCAAGACAAAGGAAAATCAGAAACACGACAAACACACACTCAAAAATGCTCAACTGATAGAAGAATGGTTTAAGTTATTTTTGTAGATCGTTGATGATGAGCAGATGTTGAAGGAGTTGTGCAAAAGTTTAAAAACAGTATTTCCAGAAGATGAAGAGGAAGGAGAACTACCATCTTCTAACTTACCAGAGAGACATACAAGAAGCGGCAGAATAAAAACTGAATCGGAAGGGAATTCTGAATCGGTGCTCACATTGTGGGATTCCAGATCAAGGACACGATGCTAGACCTAGGGTCAGATGTAAACATTATATCCAGGAAAACATGCGAGGTGCTGGGGAAGCCGCAACTTAAATATTCACCAATACAATTTAGGATGGAAAATCAGTACTATATCTTGCCTATTGGAAGGTTAGAAGATGTAGAGGTGGATGTGGTGGGAGTAAAAACATATACTGAATTTGAAGTAATTGATATAATGGGTGACAAGGACCCGTACCCAGCACTCCTTTGATCGACTGGGCATATGAAAACTATGTTGTCAAAGACCTAAAGAAAGAGATAATGATATTTGAAGCAAAATTGATGTGGGTGATACAATCCTTGGACCCATATCAAGGACCCAGGTTCACGGAACCTGTGGATGACAGAGACGAGATGGGAATGCTAGACCAGTTGTACACAATAATGGCAGGAAAGAGAGAGGATTATATAAATCCTACAGCAGGAGGATTTGTCAGATGGAGGAGTATTCAAATCTCATAAGCTGGTTCAGAAGCCATGTGGGATGCATAGCAGTAAGGGGGATACAAACTTGATACCAGACACTGTGTGAAGATATGTAGGATAAATTGGATAGGGGCAGAGGTAAGCGACTATCCCAAATTCCACACTATTGAATCAGTAGAAATTTTCTTAAACAAAGTAGACAAAGAAAGAAGAGAGACCACAAGGTTCCATTGCTAGATATTGCATTACACACTAGCCTCGCAAGGTGGTGGAGAACACACCACAACATGTTGCGTGAATGGGGAACCATAAAGAAAGCCATGAGAGAGAGGTTCAATCAAGAAGAATATGAGCTGTAGAATAGAGTGAAATATAGAGGCAATTCAGATCCTAAGAAGCATTTAGAAGACTGCATAGAAAATTAGGAAAGGGAAAGGCTTCCAAAAGAACTTTTTGTGCATGTATTTATACACACCCTAGGCACCATTCCGCAAGCATGGTACATACAAGAGGAACTTCATAAAGAAACATCAGATTGGGATGCCATGGCTAACTAGTTCAGTAGCAACTTCTCGCTCAAAGATGTTGATCGACGCATGACTGAAACCTTATATGCCATTAAAAGGATCCTATTCACCCTAGGACAATTATGGGAAGGTTGCATTGATGAGGAGTTTTTACAACAACTTTATGAAGCAGGTTATCCAAAATATATGTCCTGCGACAAAGTAGACGCAGAACCAGATGAAGATTATTTAGAAGGACTAAGACACCTGACCTTTGAGGAAACAGAAAGGGAAATGGATATTCAAGAAATTCCTACAAGAGAAGTTGCACACCTACTCCAGATGAAATTGAGAAAGTAGAGTATTAGATCAGATGATAAACCCAAGATGGCATCTATCGGGGATTACTGGGACAAGAATAAAACAAGGGAGATCTTTGACTTGTTGCAAGAATATCAAGACTTATTCCCAACTTTAGTAGCTAAGCTAAAAGAGATAAAGGGGGAGATAGGAGAGATGAATATTGTTCTAAAATTGGATGCCTGTCCAGTAAATCATAGGCTATATAGGCTAAAACCAAGAGTGAAAGAAAATGTCAAGAGTGAGATTGACAAATTGCTGGAAGCTGGAATTATATTTCTGGTGGATGAAGCAGGATGGATTAGTCCAATAGTCATACATAACAAGAAAGACGCAACAGAGATCAGACTCTGTGTCAATTACCAAAGTATGAACAATGCATGTGTGCATGATCCCTTCCCAACACCTTTTAGCGATGACGTTCTGGAAAATGTAGTGGGCAATGAAGCGTATTCCTTGACTGATGGATTTTTGGGCTACCATCAGGTTCGAATGGTAGAAGAAGACAAGAGGCAGACAATGTTTACAACTAAATAGGGTCAAATGCTTATCATGTAATGTTGTTCAGGTTGGAAAACACAACTCTTGTTTTCTCAGTTATAGCTACATTCAGAGACTATATTCATAGATTCCATGAGGTATACATGGATGACTGGACAATGTACAGTTTACTGAAGAAACAAACAAGCTTGTTGAGGGTCATGTTTGAAAGATGTAGACAATTACAAATTTCCTTGAATCTAAAAAAATGCATCTTTACGGTTCCATTCGGAACTTCTAGGCCACATTGTTTGTAAAGACGAAGTGTGTGTAGACCTCACAAAGGTTGCAGAAATCATTAACATGGAACCCCCACATAATGTAAATCAGTTGCAATCCACTCTAGGCCATACAGGGTATTATCAATAGTTCATCAGGCACTGAGCATCAATTACAGCCCCGATGGAGAAGTTACTAAAAAGGACGGAAGCATTCACTTGGTCAGAGGACTGTCAAGCAACATTGAATAAGTTAAAAGAGAAACTGGTAAGCGCTCCTATACTTGTATACCGAAACTAGAACAAGACATTTCATGTACATATTGATGCATCAGAGATCGCACTAGGAGGAGTACTAGCGCAGCCAGGAGAGAGAAATATCGATCACCCATTGTACTATGCCAACAAGAAATTATCAACTGCAGAAATGAACTATATGACAATAGAGGTGGAAGCATTGGCCATGGTTTACTCTCTGCAAAAATTCAAGCATTACTTGTTGGGAGCACCATTTAAATTTTTCACAGATCATTCAACATTAAAGTATTTGATGAAAAAAATGGTATTAGATGGCAAAATATGTCGTTGGTTATTACTCTTCCAAGAATTCACTTTTGAGGTAGTCATCAAACCCAAAAGGATGAATGTGGGTCTAGATCATCTGTTATGACTGGGGACAAGATTACATGAAGGGTAATTATATGATCAATTATCCAATGCTGCCTTTTTCAGAATAGAGGCAATTCCGGACTACTTAGAAGAAATTGTTGGGCTATTAACAACAGGGTAGTTCCTGTAGGGGTATACATCAACATAGAAGTGACACCTAATAGTGAGGGCAATGGAATATCAACTAATCATAGGAAATTTATATAAGGATGGCCTGGGTCAAGTCTTAAGACGCTGTATACTTCAACATGAAGGCAAAGAAGTGCTCTGGGAATGTCACGCTGGAGTTGCGGGAGGTCATGTCGAAGGAAAAGACACCGCAAGGAAAATACTTCACGTAGGATTATGGTGGCCAATCCGCAAGGATTCTAAGGAATACACTAAGAATTGTGATGTCTGTCAGAGGGTTGGAAAGCCATCATGTCGAGATGAACTCCATTTAAACCCAATTCACAGAGTGCAGATTTTTGAGAAGTGGGCGATAGACTTCATCGAGCCTATAACACCACCAGCGCGACATTCACGCACAAGGTACATAATAACAGCTACAGAATATCTCACACGATGGGCAGAAGCAATACCAGTCAAGCACTATACAGCCAACACTAATGCAAGATTCATTTTTGAATACATAATATCAAGGTTTGGATGCTTAAAAAGCCTGACAAGTGATCAAGGGACACATTTCATTAATGAAACTGTTGAGTCTCTTCTTAAGAAATTTATGATTCAACATCATAAAATTAGCCCATACCACCCATAGGCGAACAAAAATGTTGAAGCATTCAATAAAATATTGGAGAAAGGGCTCAAGAAAATTGTATGAGTCAACAGGGACGACTGGGATGAACATGTGCCAAGAAATTTATGGGAATATATAACAACAGTGAAAAGACAAAATAAACAAAAACCATTTCAGCTGGTATATGGAAAAGAAGTAGTGGTCGCAACGGAATTCATAGTGCCCATCATGTTTATTTCTCAAGCAACAAAAATGACAGATGATACAGCATTAAAAAAACGAATGAATCAACTGATGGAACTGGATGAATCCAAAGTCCTAGCTGAGTTTCACTAGTCAGTAGAGAAAAGGAGGTAGAAAGATTGGCATGAAAGTCATATTATAAAGAAAACATTCAAAGTCAGAAATCATGCATTTTTATGCAACAGCAAATTCCAAAAGTTTCCAGGTAAGTTACAGATGCATTAGTTGGGCGTGTTTATAGTTGTGGAAATCAAAGATTCTGGAGTGGTAAGGCTAGCACAACTGGATGGTGGAATGTTATCGGGATGGGTGAACAGCACATGCCTAAAACCCTTCCACATGCCAAAAGCCACACATTCAAGTTAAGGGGTCTCAGAGATGAGCTCGCAAGTAGGTAGTAGTTAATAAACTTAGTCAAGTCATTACAAAGTTAATTTGAAGTTCATGTCTTTTGTAGTATTTTAGTAAGAATAAGAAACAGTGTCAATAAGGTTACAGAAAAAATGCTATGATACTGCAACCCATTTGTGGTCGGGGGGGGGGGATAGGTATACGCTTTTTCAGTCTTAATAGTCATACGCTTTATCTGTCTTTTCCATCGTATGACTAGTCGTTTCCATAATAGGTAACTAATAATACAACTATCAGATAAAGGCTGTAAAATATTTTCCCGTTAGGAACAAATTTACCTAATAAATACTCCCCATTAAGAAAAATTTATTAACCATGCGGCCCACTTTGTGCTTCCCCATTCTATGTCATAGATGTCAGGTTCAGGTCAGTCGACAACAGTGAAGCATGACTAAGATACATGGGGAAAGTTTCCATAGTAATTAGTTGCTAAGTCCAGACAGAAAACGTTGTGTCAAGTTTGGCTACTTAATTTGCATGACAATGCAAGAAGCTACAAAATTTCGAGTGCAAGTAGCAGAAAAACTCCAAACTCACTCTGAAGAACAACAACAACAGAAGTGTAGAAGTTCGAAGCCTCCAGTAACGATTGTCTATCAGAGATGAAGAGAAATGGCAAAGGGAATTATTTCAGTCCCAGAGGATAGACTTGATGAGCGAATTGTCCTGCTGGAAAATCCATATGGAAAATATGATAAATCTACCTTGGTTGACAATGATCTTACATATTATTTCCAGTTTCCAATGTTGAAGAGGGGGGTGTATGAAGAGGAATTTCAAAAGAATATGGCATGAGAAAAAACAGAGTTAAAGAAGATTTCAGAGGTCTACAACGATCTACGCTGATCAATCTGAGGAGTCTACTGGTCTTTGGCACAAAATTGGCTGCAATGCAGTGCACGAAGCTACTAGCCAACATAATGAATGGAGGATCATTGTGGCTTGGTAAGGAGTATCCAATTCATGTAGATGATATCTATCATCTCACAGGACTCTCGGTAGGAGGAAATGTGGTGAATACAAAGTTCCAAGCAGGAACGAAAAGATCAAAGAAGGAAGGAGAGAATGATTATTATGGAAAATATGGAATAAATCATGGGGGAAGGGGAGAAAAGATTGACATTATTAGCAAAATTGAGATAAAATTCACTTGCTACATAATAGAAGGAAAAACAATGAGACACTTTGCAAGAAATGAGTGCACTCTAGATCTAATCTCGGTTGTGGAGCATTGTTGTAAGGGAGAAGTGCTCAATTGGTTTGCGTTTGTACTAAATGAGCTCTTCGAAGCCTGTGAGGATTCTACATGAAGAGTACCAATGTCTTATTTGGATACATATTGATGAATTTAGCAATGAGGAAGTGGTGGCCATGAAGAGGGAGGGAGATGATGCAAATTACTGAAGGATAGTCGATAGCACTCAGGTATGAGCCATGGAGAGTTTCGGGAGACCTGAGAAGCAAGGAAATTAATGAGGTGGCCTTCAGTGAATGGTATGAGCCGATGCTGGACATATTTAGGTCCATGGACAGAATACCTAAACCACTTCTGGATGAATTTTCAAAAGACATCTGATTTGGAGTCTCACATGCGCACACATACCTTAGACCTAGATGTGTCCACCCTAAGACCTTCAAGATTAAGCAACGGAAATTTGTTTTAACTCAGGCAACACCCCATAGTGAGATTGGGTCATGGACGGGGGTTGCATGTGAGATCACTGAAGGGAAATACGGCATCAATTTGGTGGACTAAAGCCACAATTTCAAGTAGGAGAAGTGGAAGAGAGAAGTAGACAGAGATTGGCTGAGGAAGACATACAACCAATGGCGCTACAAATGGAAAAACAAATGTTTGCAATAAGGAAGACATTCGGAAGCTTTGGTGAACCTTCAAGTGAGGCAACCCAATCCATGATTTTTCATGGTTCTACTATGTTTACACCAATAATCACAACTCCGCTAGCCATGGAAATTCCTACTATTAGCCCTGAAACTCAATCACAGCCAACAATCCCGAAGCCCAGGAAAAAAGAGTAGTCAAGAACCCAACAACCAAGAAGCCCAAAACTACCCAAGTGATTTACATTATCGACCTCACTGATGAGATTGGATAATTGATATCTGAATCGCCGATTGTTGAATAAATTCCCCAAAATTCATATGCCATTCCACCACCATCGCGTGAACCTTCTCCACACATAGCCTCCATCTCCACAACCCTGTCAGAAATCATCCCCTCCAACACAAGAATAGCGATTGAAGAAATGGAAGTAGATTCCACCCAGCAGCCTAGAGGGACCACACATGGAAATTTCACCCAACTGGCCTTGCTAGTAGCATTACTTCTTGGGTCGGGCCCACTCCAAGGGGAAGAACCAGTCATGACCATTCTGCAGTTGGTGGGAAGTAAACAGTACCAGCCAGTATTCCCTATAAATTTCTCGGTGGTCCCCAACCCTAATATCATTCCCTCCACTCCCTAGTTAACCCCACCATCACAAATAGGAAACTCTCCCACCTCCAACTCTAAGAAATCCATTGTCAGCGGCCTATCCATTCAGACCAATTTTCCAGATCCCAACGCAATGCAGACCGAGACCCTACAGCACTGGTCATTGACACAGTTGTTTGCATTCATCTAGCAAGCTATGCAAAAAGATAAAAGAATACACGATGACCTAGTTTGGGAACACGAACATTAGAAGCAGCAGCTACACGAAGTCACAGAGGAAAGAGATCACCTGAGACAAGAAAATACTAATTTGCAGGCACAGGTCAATCCGGTGACAGAGAAATTTTAGTCACTATGGTTGACAATCACAGATGTCAAAACAGAAGCCCCAAAGGACATTGCAGCATGCACATTAGCAAATTTTTGTGATCACATTCAAGCAGCATGCTCAAATCTGGTGGCCACAAACGCTGACATGAAGAAGAATTTGGAGACAGTAAGATCAACATTACCAAACTCGGTAGAAATATATTCCCAAACGATAGATGAAAAAACCAGTTAAGTGGTAACTAAGAATCAAGCACTCGTTGGAGCACTAGCAGTCGGATACGCCCTAATGGATAGAGTTCACGACTGGTCAAGAATCCTCGCAATAAAGAATCAGCTAGTATATCCTATGAGAGAGCAACTCCAAATATTGTTTGCCAACAACAAGGAATTCAGGGACTCCAACCAACTCTAGAAGATGGATGAGAAAATCACCACCATTCAAGCACAGGTTGCTTAGATCGAAGAGGAATTAGAGAAAACCAAAAACATAATCTGAGACCTGCAACCTCTAGTTCGACTACAAGTACTGGCCCAAAAGGAAGTTTGCCACAATAGTGAAGAACAACGGGACCACCTGTAGAGACAAAGGCCAAGTGAACTAATTTCCAATACAACAGAATACTTTACCCAATAGGCTGATTCAATCATAATTGCATGGGAAGCTTACCTCCATAAATACAACGAATTCAGGCAGAGAACGACCACCGTCATTCCTAATTTGGGGCCTTCATTTCAGAAATAAGGATAGCAGGAAGAAGGAGCAGTTGGAGCAGAAACCACTCAGCCAATGACATAATATACAATGGGAGTAATAGCTCATCAGACAACAAAACCAGTGAAGCCACCAACAGAAGTATCTACAGAAACAACAACAGGACCTACAATGCTTGAGATAGATTGACTCGGGGACGAGTCAAAGGACTGTGGTCGCGGCTTGTTGGGGCATTCAATTTGAATTTTGAAATATTTGAAGATATGAAGAAGAAGAAGAAACAAGTGGCAGAAATAATGGTTAGGCTGCAGAGAAGACAGTTGAGGAGGAAAATAGGAACATGCAGTTGCAAGACAGTCGCGACAAGGTGTCAACAAAAGGCACGGGCAGTTGAGTAGACAAGGTAGATGAGAGGCATCCGAGGAAAGAGACAACCAAGTAAGGACTGGCAGTGCAAACGACAGAGGTGAATACAAAAGGAGAATGCCTCAAGGAGAGAGGGGTTGAATAGTTCTGGTCATGGACAAGTAGCAAGGAGGATGCGGGCTATTAAAGCATGAGACCTGAAGGCCAGGGCCGTAGCTAGGAAGCTGGAGTTGAAGTCTATTGCAATCAGTAAGTTACTAGACAACCCATAATAAGACCTCAATCAATCACCCTAGAAATAAATAAATTTAAATAATAGTTAAAACTAACAAAAAAATGAATCCTCAATGTTAAAATATGGGTAAGCGGTAGAAATTTTTGGTAAAAAAACTAATACACAATCAAAGCAAAATACATAATACCGTGTGCGACATGTATAATATTAATTTTATTAATTTTATATATAATATGGAATATATCTATATCTACGTATAAATATATAAAAGTTGGAAAATTTCTATAGGTAACAAGTGTAATATTCAGCTTTGTTGCTTTATACCTGCCTCTTATGCAAAAAGTAATCAATAACAATTCTTGAATGTTTTAACAAATTCATAAATCTAGTAATGAAACACATTTCATGAACTAGATAACCTTGTAGCGAAATAGAGATAGGTGCATAAATAATTTTGGACGAAACATTAACCCCAACATTATTACTTGCTACAAAATTTAAGAGTTTATTGAAATATGCTTATGCACATTTTATTTCATCTTTAGCGTATGGGGCCAAATAAGGAGAACACATTACAATGTATAATATCTTTATATTAAATAATGTACATATATGATATAAATAAAATAAATATTTTTTTAGAAAACTAATTGTTTTAACAAACTATTTATTTAACTTTAAATTTATAGTCATCTTTATTCAACATCAAAATTAAATACTCTATTGTATAATTTTTATGTCGAAAAAATCAAATTGATATGAAGTATCCTCGTGTCATCTTAATTGTATGACAAAGAATTCATATGTAATAAAATAGCTAATATAAAAAATTACAATGTCTAGTATATTAAAATAAAAAATTAAGCTACACAAATGCTTAAGTGTGACTGCAAAAGATTCCTAAATTTTATTTTTTTAATTAATAATTAAAATTGTGAAGACAAAAGAGAAAATCTTGTTTATTCTAGCGTTGACTTAAATTTTATTTTTTATATTGCATCATGATTTAAAATTGAATTGTGAAAATATATAATGTAGGTAAGTTTTATCAAGTAAAATGATTGAACCAAGTTCATTCAATAATGAAAAATAACAAGGGAAAAATCAATGTAAATGGAGCGTTGTTGCCTTTTGTTTTTAAATCAGCCAGTTTCCATGGTTAGTAAAAGCTCGAAACATAATGACAACTATTTTTTTAAAGAAAATATTAAATTTGAATTTGAATTTTTCGATAATTTATTTTTTAGGGCATTTGGCGATTAGATGTTTTCTTTTATTATTTTTTATTTTCAAAATAATTTTTAATTCTGAAAATTTATTTTAAAACGCATAAAATTAGTCATCCACCGATTAAAAATTAAAAATTCAAATTTTAAAAATTAAAAAAAATAATTTTCAATTTCTAAAAAAATAATATTACTATTTAAATTTACCAAAACTTTAATAAACTTTGAAAATAGTTTCTAAAAAAATGCAAATTAATTAAGAGTCAAATCATTTTGACCCAAACTGATTACACTATACTTGCATTTGGAAGGTATAAAAATATATAGTTAGAACTCACATCAAAATTATATTGGGAAAAGAAACTATAAGATTTTTCCATATTAATTGAAGATCCATAACTATTTTCATTGTAAATTAACTAAGAGGAGGGAAATATTTTCTTAAAAACACATATCCATATACAACTAATAAAGAAAGCTCAAAATATTGCATACTTTGAAGAACATGCTAATTAAACTAAAGGGTTGTCTTGACTAGCTTTAGGAGAAGATGCTAGGTCCTCCATTTGAGCTTTGCATATTTAGATTTGGTAACACAATTGAAAAATGATCGGAGTACCCAACTATATATCCACTCAACACAGAAAGAGAGTAAGAGAGAGACAAACCATTTAGCAAAGAGGATTCCAATTGACTACAAAGAGATTCAATATCAACTTCTATTTTCTGAAGAAAAAAAAGATTATTGGATATGAAAAAAAAAAAAAAGATTATTAGATCCATATATCTAGATTCATTGTCATTTGAACCACCATGGAGTCTATTCACAATTATAGGCATGTTAACAATTTCTGCAATTCTTCAATTTTTTCAACATGGTTCTGGATAGTTTCTTGAATGTTAAATTGAGAGAAAGGTATCATTATAGAGACAAGATGGATGCCTAGCTACTATAGAAGGCCCTCTACCATCATAAATACAATCTCCAACTTGGTAAGACACACCAAAATAATGAATGAGTCCTAGATTATATTTGATTTCTTCAAGATGGCTAATATTTCATGATGTTCCAACCTCATGGTGACTAGATTTAGTTCCTTCATTGCTGCATAATTTCCCTATAACATGAAATGGTCTTTCACATTGTGTGGAATCCCACCAATATCCTTAATGTAATGTGATCTCACCTTAAATTGAATACTAACATGTGTCACATAATATGCACTCTTGGCCTTGAATCTAGCCATCTGTGCGAGATGTGATGGAGAGTGATTTAATGTTGAGCATATCACATTATTTCTTGATAGTATAGTTGTGCATTAATTATAATGTCACCTTCAAACCATTTTATAGATTCACTTACACTAGTGTCTACTTGTAGTTATTTTAGTGAAGAGCACACTAGAATTCTACTTTAGGGAATTTACTTAGACCCAATTAGGTCATATGCAAAAGATAACAAACCTAATATTTTTTAGATGAGAAACACTCTTGGAGATGTTGAATTGTTAATTTGGAATCTCCAATTACCAAATGTTTTTTAACACATAAAGTGCAAGCTAAAGTGGCTTCTTGGAGAAGGGAATATGCTTTCACCTATTCATTGGATGCCAAACTCAAGCTCCATGCATACTTAAATATAGGTGTTCCTCTAGCACCAAAGAAGATCCCCATTGCACCTATCAACCCATAAAAGTTTTGAAATATTATCTTTTATATTTAGGTTCAATATATATATATATATGTATATGTATATGTATATGTATATGTATATGTATATGTATATGTATGTATGTATGTATGTATGTATGTATGTATGTATGTATGTGATATGTTAGATTATGAAAAAATTATCTTGTATCATAGTAATGTATATCTAAAAATTAGGGTTTTTAATAAATTACAAAAAAATGTTTATAATTAGAAGAAAAACTAAATCAATATTTACAATGTTATTGGTGAATGTACTAAAATAAAAGTGCATGAGATGTTGTACAATGGGAAAGAGAGAGGATTACTCCCTTACTCATTTATGTTCTAATGTCACTATGTAATGGGAAAGCAAGAATATTTTTCCATTATTGATTTGGGTCCAGGATCATTGAGGTTTGTTCCAAAGGGAAATCTAGGTGTCATTAAGACCATCTAGGAACACATGCAAGGTGAAAGTAAGAAGGTTATTCCCCTTACATTAATGTGGCAATGGAAAGTTACCAACAATATTACTCTCAAAAATAGTATGGGGGGGCGGGGGGGCAGTGTGTGGGGGGGTGTGGGCAAGGGGGGTAGGGTGGGGTTGGGTGAGATGGGGGGAGGATAATGACACATATTGGACTATGGAGGAGGATTGTGAGGATAAAATAGGGGTAAATATGGTTTTGGCGGAAGGTTTATGTGTAGAAGGATTCATTGTGAGATGCAAGTATGGAGGTATCAAAGGTTTCAGATCTTAAAGGAAATGGTTCTCATAGTAGTTGGAAGGGATATAAGAGTTCTATTTAGGATTGTCTTAGTAGCAAAGAGGTTTTATTTCCAAAATATTGGATTCTTAAGGGGATTCAAAGTTGAGAAATCAAGTTATGGTTGGTTACAAAAGTAAAAAAAGGCTACTACTTCTAAAATTGATCAATTAGATAGCTAAAACATTTTTCTTGCTAGCTAATAATAAGATATATAAATGTCCCTTAAATTGGGGGTTTTTATCTTTTAGTTTTTGGTCCCCTTTGAATAGAGATGCAATCTTCTCTATAGATCCCTAGGTCTATGAGGGATTGTTAATGCGGGCTTTTGGACTGTTTGTCAGCAAAGGGGATGTGGCCCGGACCTAGGCTACTCTGATAGCCCAAGCTGTTTTAATATCCACTCCCAATGGGTTTAAATTATCCGCTGGCATTTGGATTTCTTCCTGTTGTGAAGAAAAGAGAATGGGGAATCCTAAAACTATCTAATGTTATATATGCATGGAACTAATTCTACTATTCTTCGTCAATATACATAATATAAAAATTGAATAATTAGTACATTATGATACAATAATTAATATGCATTAAATAATATGCAAGTTGTATTGGAAATATGATCTAAATTGGATCCATAGAGAACTGTCAAAGAACCATGCCTGTATCAGGTCGGGGACAAACACTAAGAATTCCAAAACAACGATCAAAAAACACCCCTGAACCAGTGACAATGGCAGCCAGCGTGGAATGATGAGGACCTCGGTCAAAGCACGCTGACCGAGGCCCATGGAGACTACACAGGAGGCCGAATTAGCCCCTGGGAGCCCTGGATCAAGAAATGAAGGTGGATTTTGATGCACGATTAGCATGCATCGCTGGGTGAAAAGGGCTGAAATGGAGTAGCCCCAAGCACTCGGTTGTGTGGGGAGCCAGAGAACCATAGGCCAAAAGGCGAAAAGGCTAAAGGACAAGGCGGGACCCGCGCTCCGAGAAACCAGCAGTATTGATCGGGGGCTCCTCAAATGATAATTGGTTTTGGATGAAAGCGAGTGATTCCACTCAACAATTGACATGTGGCAAGTGGAGGAGAGAGAAAACTACCATTGATCACGTGCTAAAGGTCGAGCAAGTCAACCGCGTGAAACGTGCGTATGGCGTCGGATCTGGAGGCCCCAGATCTAACGGCTGAGATCACATCCAATGGGGGAAGCAGAATCGATGAAGGAATGAGCCACAATTTAGAAGGATTTGGAGTCCATTTTGGCCGCCACAGTGGAGGAAGACTTCATCCATGATGTAACCAAAGAATTGAACCGACAAAGTAGGATGGTGTCGTTTACAGGAGAACATGTTGCCACTCCTTCAGCACTGATGATGAGGTCGAACAGGGAACTCCAAGTGCAGCTGCAGAAGGCGATTCGATGGAGGCAGAAGAGGAACCGAACAGGCATGGGAACGAATGGCTTCAAAGCCATGAACAGAGACAGAAAACACGGCTAGAAGAGAGAGAAAAGTTTTGAGAGGAGGACGAAAGATAGAGAGACCAAAACCCCGAGAGGAGGACAGAACATAGAGAACAATGAAGCAAAAGCAGAAGATGGAAGACAGAGGGATGAGCTGACAAGAGGCAGCATCGAGCACCAGAGAGCTTGAGAGATTCAAGCCATCCTAGAGAGGATCTGTCTGGATTGAGCACCACATTGGGCTCTCTCCATTGTAGACCAGAAGGTCACAGGGAATCCAAGAGACACCCTGCCAGACAAATCCATTTTAGGTGACTCATATTGAGCCCTTGCATTGTAATTCTCTTCTTAAGACACAATAAAATAAGGCCACCACTAAAAGCTGGACCGGAGATGTAGCCCTGGAGGATTGGGTGAACTCCTTATTAATTTCTTGTGTTCTTGTAATTGCTTACTGTATTTCTCTGCTGTCTTTCCATTTCAATTGTCTGTGTTGGCAACGTAATCAATCCATTGCTTCAATAACATAGAAACGCACACGAGCACATGAGTCTGTAATACCTTTATTTAATAAATCCTTAACTGAGTTTAATCATAGGGTGATTATCAGATCAAGTGGTATCAGAGCTTTAGGTTGTAAGGTTAGACAAGCTTGTGTTGGTTAGCTGTTGAATTCTCACTAGATCAAAGCTCAAATTTGGAGAAGGAGAGTTGGTGGAAACTAATCCTGAAATTGGGAGAGTCTATCATCAGAAGACAATGTAAGAGGAAGGTTCTGTGGGGCCAGACCCTTAATTCATAGAAAGTTTCCTAACTATAAAGTCTATGGTAGAAGAAATGTATAGGGACTTTAGAAAGCATAAGGTTGAAGACTCCTTAGGTTCTAAAAAAGATAAAGAAGAAGATTTGTCTCACTTCCATGACCACTCCAAAGGAAAAGGGAAAAAGGAAAGCTTTCTCACACCTCCTAATAGCCCTGTGCATAATAAGAAAGCATCTCTGATCAAGCTAGATGTTAAATTTGATTTGCCTATATATGATGGAGAGCTAAATGCTGAAAAGTTGGACAATTGGATTAGACAAATTGATGTGTATTGCAGGGTATAGAACATAGACTGAAACAAGAGTAAGATTCAGCTAGCAAGCCTACACCTAGGAGGCACTACTTTGGTTTGGTGGAAAGGCAGAACCCAAGCTGATATGAAAAGACATGGTAAGACTATCTCTGTCTAGAGTGAATTTGTTTCTGCAATCAAAAAGTAGTTCTATTCATTGGCCTACATGCAACAAGCCATGATGAGTTGGCAAACTCTTCGATAGTTGAAAGGGAAAGGTGTGCAAGGGTATACTCAAGAATTTAGAAAGGGAGCATTGATGTTGGGTATCTCAATAGACTCACCAGAGACTCTTTTGAAGTACATTTGTGGTCTACATAGCTACATGAGGCATACCATCCTCATGTTTAATCCCACTAGTATAGATGAGGTATCTGTACAAGCTACTCATCTAGAAGCTAGAGGAAAGAATGGAAATCCAAAGGTTGGGGGACCATCCCAACCCACTATAAGAAAGAGCAAGGAGAAAAGAAAGAAAAAATGGAAAGCAAGGAAGGCTAACACTGCACAGAAAACCAAAGCTTCATGCACTCACTGTAAAAAGGATGGGCATGATGATGAGCATTGTTGGATTCTACATCCAGAGCTAAGACCGAAGAAGTCTGAGGGCAAGAAGAAGAAGATTGTTGTAGCTATTCAGAAAGATTTGGGGTCAGACTTGGGAGATGAAACAACTATTTCAACCATAGGTATAAAAGGTAAGAATTCTGAAGCATCTACTAGTAATTCTGCTCAATCTGTTATTGATAAAGAAAATGAGAGAAAAATACATGAGCTTTTCCATATTTAAGTTGTTTCCAAAAATTAAAAGATTGATACTTTGTTTGATAGTGGCTCACAAGTAAATCTAATTTCTGAAGCAATTGTAAAGAAATTGGGATTAGCAACTACAGCTCACAAGAAACCATACCCATTAGGATGGTTGAATGATAAAGCATAGCTACAAGTGACTAGACAATGCAAACTCAAGTTTTCTTTTGTGTTAGCATTTGTAGATGAGGTTGAGTTAGACATAATTCCTTTGCATATATGTGGAATTTTTTTAGGAAGTCCTTACTTGTATGATAGAAAGGCTATCTTCTATAGAGTTGAGAACAAGTATCTACTTGTTAAAGATGGAATCGAATACTTTGTAAGATCTCACAAGCTCAAGAATAATTATACTCTCATAAACTCAGGACAGATGAAAAGAATGATAAATTCATGCAAACAATTCTTACTGATGGTTGTAAAGGAAAAGAAACCTGATAAAAACAATGTATTTGACGGTTGTAATGTTGAACGACAAGCTGATATAGGAAAGGTTGTTTCAGAGTATGATGTCTTATTTCAAGAACCTAAAGGTTTGCCACCCAAAAAGGGAATAGTACATGATATTATTTTGTGGCAAGATGTTCCATTGCTTAACATTGGGATGTATAGGTTGTTTGCTTAAGAGAATGTTGAAATCAAGAAGCAGGTGCAGGAGTTGCTCGAGAAAGGGTTCATCAGGCCTAGCACATCACCATGTGGGTCACCAATCGTTTTGGTGAGAAAGAAAGATGGCTCGTGGAGAATGTGCATTGACTACCAAGCACTAAATAAGATAACAAAAAAAAATCGTTATCCCCTTCCTCGCATAGATGATCTTTTAGATCAATTAAAAGAAGTTGTTTATTTCACCAAGCTAGATTTGCACAGTGGATACCATCAGGTTAGAGTTGCAGAGCAAGATACATGGAAGACTACTTTCAAAACAAAGCAAGGATTGTATGAATGGCTGGTTATGCCTTTTGTCTTAACTAATGCTCCTACTACTTTCATGAGATTAATGAATGATGTACTTAGACCTTTTCTTGATGATTTTGTTATTGTATCCCTGGATGACATTCTGATTTTTAGTAAAACGTGGGAAGAAAATTTAAAGCATGTTAAGCAGAAATTAGATGTTTTGAAAAGAGAAAAACTTTATGTTAAACTCTCAAAATGTGAATTTGGCAAAACATCTCTAAACTACTTGGGTCATATAGTAGGGGGAGGTGAATTGAAAATAGATCCCTCTAAAGTGGCAGTCATTATGAACTTGCCTAAACCCAGGTCTGTGTAGAAATTTTGAATAATAAACACATATTCAACAGAGATTATCCTAATTATACACTATTGCAGAATACATGCATAATACATAAGCTCCTCTATGCTGATCAACAATTTAGCAGCATCAAAAACAATGAAACATCAATAACATGCACACATTAACACAGTATGTAACCCGAGGAAAGCTTACAGCTGAAAACCCCACACTATCTGTATATTAATGATTAAGAACATGTAACATTACATACTACAATACTCCTCACAAGTATCCAGCACTATCTCCACCTGTTACACACAAACCAGCTCAAACCTGAACAAGTCACAGGTTCAAATCTTCTCCACTGCTTTGCCTGCCTCTATTGCATAAACCTGCTGAGAATCACTCACACTGGAAATCACATGAGCACACGCTATTCTACTGGGCAAATCAACACAATACTCATTTTCATACTCAATACATTGCTTGTGCAAATCCTCATGCACAAATATAGTCACAACTGATAGTAATCTCAACCTCTAACACCTGTCCCTGTTGAATTGTACATGGACTGACATGAAACTGAGTTAACTAATGTATTCTTTAGTTGCTTTATGAGTTAATAATTAGTTTAACAGTGATGTGAAGCTGAGCTCGCGCGCACACCTGAGCGCCTGAGCCTCCTTCGACCAGACCTGCTCTGCTCCAGCGATCCCGCCGGCTCTCATTCCCCATGGATCCCCCGGATCCACTAGGGGGGGATCCAGCCTTGCAGCGAGCCTTCTCGAACTTGATCAAGTCTCTACCTCAGCAAAGGCCAAGGCCGACGGCTACAAAGTTCGTTAAAAAACTCGATGTGCTTCAAGAAGTTCTTCTGCCACCGACCATCCCTCGCATGGCAGCAATATCTCTTGCAGAGAAAGGATTAATCGGCCAGTTTACAGGTTTATGGCCCTCCCCCAAAACTGTTCAGCGATGGGTGGAGAGAAACTGGGCAGACAAGATTCAGGGGAAAATCTCAATAAGGTTCTGTGGCAGAGGTTATTTCACCTTCCACTTTGAAACCAAGGAGGACAAGGACTTGATATTTAGAAATGGGCCTTACTTCATGGACTCTCGGGGCCTCTATCTCAACAAATGGACCCCGGATTTCGACCCAGAACTAGATATTCCAAGCGCTGTCCCTGTCTGGGTCAGGCTTCCTCACCTCCCTCTTCATTGCTGGGGAGATGACTTGGTCAAGGCAATAGGAAACGCGGTAGGAAAATATATAGACCGCAGTGAGCCCAAGGACAACATGCAAGCCTGTGCGCGAATTTGTGTCGAAGTAGATCTGGGACGCGGCCTACCGGAAGCAATTAAACTGAAGGTGGATGACTGGTGCCATATCCAACAGCTGGAATACGAACAGATACCCTTCAAATGCAAGGTATGTCATGAATACGGACATTTTGCTAACAGATGCCCAAAACTTATAAATGTTGAATCATCAGAGCAGGAGGACCAATGGGAAACAGTGAAAAGAAAAAAATCTGCCTCATCCTTCAAACAATCTGAACCTGAACAACCGGGACCATCCCATCCCCCCTCATCTAATCAGTGCCCACCGTCATCTTCACAGCAAGCCCCTCCCCCTTTTTCCACCTCCCCTCCTCGTTCTACTGATCCCTCCATCCCTCCTTCTTCAAACCCTTTCGCATCCCTTTCCGAAGAAGATCCTTCTCAGGACCCCTTATCAGACCAGCATATCCCCTCATCCCCTCATCCCTCTCCGCCTTCCCCGGACACTACTTCAACAAGAATCACAAGAAGCTTATCAAAGGATCTAGGTGCATCTAGTGAGATTCCAAAAAAACATGGGCCAGGAAGGAAGTCGGCAAAACAGCACAGAGAAGAAAGTGCGCAGAAGGATATAGCAATGGGATCACAGACTCCGATTGAAACCTTTATACTAGGAATCTCGGATAAGGAAAACAATATCAAAGGCAAAGAGAGGCGAGCACCTCTGCACAACAATGGTAAATCATGATGAAAGTGTTGTCTTGGAACAGCAGGGGATTAGGGCACCCCTCCAAAAAAGCTGCCCTCAAGGAGCTAATTCAAAGTGAAAAGCCTGATATCTTACTCATCCAAGAGACAAAACTAGAACAGCCCGAAATTAGTAGATTCATTGGCCAGCAAAATCAGTATGGTGGCAGTACTAGTGAAGCAAGAGGAGCTTCAGGAGGTATTTTAACAATGTGGAATACAAGCAAATGGAGCTGTAGTCTCGTCAAAACACAACAACACTGGATAAGTGTTAAATTGGAAAGCAAGGACAATGGCACTGAAGTTAAAATCTACAACATCTACTCTCCTAACCACTACAGGGAAAAAGAAGTCTGTTGGGCTACCTTAGAGGAAGATTTAGAAGAAGACCATGGTAACAACCTCATCCTAGCAGGGGACCTAAACCTGGTCATGCACTCAAATGAAAAAAGAGGAGGGAACTTCGGCGTTGATCACTTCCGAAACCGGCTGGAACACATCATGCAAGAAAAGGACTTGGTCGATTTAAAGCCCAAGAATCGTAAATATACCTGGAGCAATAGAAGGCTGGGAGCAGGTAACATTATGGAGAGACTTGACCGCTTCCTTGTTAACATCGCCTTTCTGTCCTCCTTCGCCAACGCGCAGTCAGACATCCTCAATACTTCCGCCTCGGACCACTACCCTATCACTCTTACCTTGCAAAGCCAAAGTCATCTCGGCCCCCTCCCTTTCAAATATTCCACCCTTTGGAACCAAATCCCAACAGCCCGTGATATAGTCAAGCAAGCTTGGTCTCAGCACGTGGAGGGTTCCCCATCTTTCATTTGGGAAACAAAGTTGAAGCAAACTAGGCAGGCACTCAAGACTTGGGCCAAGATCAACTACAAGGAACCCGAGGTACTAAAAAAGGATATCAAACAAAACCTCGAAAAAATTCAGCAAAGTATTGAAGTGGAAGGACTCACTCAGCAAGCAAGACAAGAAGAGATCAGATTGTATGCAGAGCTGCGCCAAACAGCTAGAGATGAGGAGATCAAATGGAGGCTAAAATCTAGGCAGACCTGGCTGCGTGAAGGTGACAAAAACACTTCTTATTTCCATAAACAAGCAACAATCAGGAAGGCAAGAAACACAGTTAACGCAATCAGAGATAGTGAAGGGATCAATCATGAAACCCAAGACTCCATAAAAGTTGTTGCCACCTCTCATTTCAAATGTCTCTTAACAGAGGATAAAAATGAGGAGGACTTCTCAAACTTCCTCCAACACATGACCAGAGAAGTTACTCAAGAAATGAATGACAGCCTCACCCAAGAAGTCGAGGAGGATGAAGTCAAAAAGGCAGTCTGGAGCCTCCATCCGGACAAAGCCCCAGGTCCTGACGGGTTCCCAATCAGCTTCTTCAGGGAATACTGGCCAATGATTAAAAAGGACCTTCTCAAGATGATTCGGTGGGTCCTTAGAAAAGGTAAACTAGGGGGCTATACCAACTCAACGTATTTAGCTCTCATCCCTAAAGAGAATAGGCCGACCACCTTCTCTAGATTCCGGCCCATATCCCTTTGCAACTCTGCCTATAAAATAATCACAAAATTATTATCCTCAAGACTCAAGCCTCTTCTTTCTTCCTTAATTTCAGAAAATCAGGGGGGTTTTTTAGCTAACAGGCACATTTCCGACTCCATTCTTTTGGTGCAAGAAGCCATCCACTCTAGTCTTAGTCGAAAGGAAAAAGGATTCATCCTTAAACTTGATCTTGCCAACACCTTCGATAGAGTCAGACACTCCTTCCTTTTTGCTGTTTTGAACAAAATAGGATTCAATACCTCCTTCATCAATATGGTCCAAGCTTGCATCTCTAACCCTTGGATTTCACCTCTGGTGAATGGAAGACCTTGTGCCGCCTTTCAATCCTCCCGAGGCCTCAGGCAAGGCTGCCCCCTTTCTCCCTACCTTTTCATCCTCATGGCTGAATCCCTCAGCAAAGCCCTGGATTACAACCGAAGAATAGGCCTAATTACAGGTATCCAATTTGAGCAGGGCACAAAGAATATAAATCATTCCCAATTTGCTGACGATACCCTCCTGATGGGTGGAGCCTCGAATACCATTGCAAGGCGCTTCAAAAAGATCATGGACCAATTCATGGACTGCTCTGGAGGAAGCATCAACCAAGTCAAAAGTTGCATCTATGGATGGAATGTAACAGCTCACACCATTCAAAGCATTGCAAATATTCTAGAGGTCTCTTATAAGCTCGATTGGAGTCACTTCACCTATCTAGGGATGCCGGTGAGCAAAGGTCCCCTGAAGACTGAAACTTGGAATGAAATCCTCGACAAAATCAAAAGGAAAATCCAACAATGGGGAGCCATGTGGTTGAATCCAGCAGGACGTCTTGTTCTTCTCAAATCAGGTTTGATTTCTCTCTCTATCTATCGTTTTTCATTGCTACAAGCTCCAATGAATTTCCATCATAAACTGGAAAAGGCCCTTCATTTTTTTCTTTGGCAAGGAGGTAATTCGGAGAAGAGAAAGTTCAACTTGGTTGGTTGGAAAAATGTCATTCAGCCCCAAGAAAAAGGAGGCCTTGGAATAAGGTCCCCAAATCTTTTGAATTTAGCTCTCGGGGCTAAAATTGTTTGGAGACTTATCACTGGGAATACAGCTTGGTGGAAATCAATCTTAGAAGCCAAGTATCTCAGCAGTTCTAGGCACAAGCTTCTGGAAACTAATATACCCATCAGAGACAGCTCCAACATCTGGAAATTATGCAAGAAAATTATCCCTCTCATGGCCCAGCACATCTCCAAAGTTCCAGGAGAAGGAAGTAGCGTCAGCATTTCTAAAGACAGAATCCTAGGCCAGAGCCCTATAGGATCTACTGCAGAAGCAATTCCAGCCATAAATTGGTTAAACAGCAGAGGAATATGGAGCTTAGCCCAAATTACTAAGTGGGGAAGCTCCCCCCAAGCTTGGACTGGCTGGACCTTGCCGGACTACCCAAGGGATCTGGAAACAAGCTTCAGCGCTCTAAAAGACCAACTGCACAGTAAGGCTCCTACTCATAAAGGAGAAAAAGATAGTTTTCGCTGGGATCCCACAGGAACCATGTACACAACCAAAGCAGGGTACCACCATTTATGTGCTAGTGCCTTCCCACAAGACACATGGAGTCATTGGAGACTTGTCTGGAAAGCGGAAGCCCCCCCCAAAGTAAAATTCTTCTGCTGGCTCCTCCTGAAAGGTAAGGTTTTAACAGCTGAGAACCTCAAAAAAAGGGGTATCCTAGGCCCTTCCAGGTGCCCAAACTGCCTTCAAGAGGAAGAAACAATACAGCATTTGTTTATTGAATGCCAAGTAGCTGCAAAATGTTGGAAAGATATTGCATCTGTAGGGGGAGTCGAATGGAATCCTAAGTCTTCCATAGCAGAGACAGTCCAAAATTGGAAGAAACTCTGCCCATGGAAGAGCAAGAATAGTAAATTATCACAGAGGATATGGAACACTCTACCATTAACTCTTCTTTGGAGCATATGGTTAGCTAGAAACAAGAAAGTATTCCAAGATAAAGGGCACAACCCCAGATTTATGTGTCATAAATCCATCAGCTTAGCTGTAGAGGCTGTGACAATTCGTATCCACAGCAAAGTCAATCTCAGCAGCTACAGTGCAGAAGAAAGAAATTTGATTAATTACGGTAGCATCATCAGCGACCAAGATCAAGCAAAGGATAATCTAAGTCCAAAGGAGTCAACCACAGCTTGGAAGCTGAGGCTAAAGGAGGAAGAATTTTCTCTTTGGTTGAGCAATTGCAACAAATTCTGCCTCTTCTTCGATGGTGCCTCAAAATCTAACCCTGGACTTGCAGGCGCAGGAGGCCTCATTTGTAACGCAAACGGTGAGCCTATCTTGCATTTTGAATGGGGATTGGGTAATCTTTCTAACAATCGAGCCGAAGGTCTGGCTTTATTTCAAGGACTCAATCAAGTGATCAATTTGGGTATCAAGAAAGTATATGTTTTTGGTGACTCTGCAATTATTATCCGGCTCATGGAACAAAAGCGGACTTCGCCAAACATACTACTGCAACAAATCAATAACAGAAGCCAAGCCCTGCACAGCACGCTGGAGGAAGCCCAATACTTTCACATCCTAAGAGGACTAAACAAAAAGGCTGATCACCACGCCAACAAGGCTTGTGATAGACCCAAAGGCCAACTCAGCTGCAATGATCACTTAACTATCCAATCGCTGCCATGAAGGACGCACATCTAATCAGCACACGAGGCACCCTATCCAATAGAATCTGCCATAGCAACCAAATCACTAGATCAGAGGTCAGAACAGACCAGAATGAAAGAATTTGTATCAGCAGTCGGCTCAGAAGTGCATTTCAAGACAGGGGAATCACGATCCATAGGCCAGAAAATCGTCCTTGCCACAAAAAAATCGAATTCAGTCAAGATATGATCAGAAGCAGTCAGTTGAGCATTGGGAAAAGCATATCCCTCTCCCGCCTTCGCATCCGCAGAGACTCTCTAAATACCCCTTCAGCGCAAAAGCTACAACCCACAGTCGAAATTCTAAGCGGTAATCTTGGGAGAGATCTCTGTAAGTCAGAAAGAAGGAATGCTATAGAGAGTGTTAGAAGTTTCGTTCTCATCCTTTCAAATAGTGGGAGCGCTGCCAAGCTTAACCGACCAAGCGGTATAAGCGATAATCCAGGCAATCTTACAGTATTCTCTGCTTGTAATACTCCCGAGAGCCTGAGTAGAACTACCACCTTCAACAGCAAAACGAGCCGACAGCATCAAGGACAAAAGCAAAGGAGCAGCGCCACTATTCAGCCAAAGGAGTCAATGGAACGCCCAGAGGATTGTTTCCACTGCCGGGACCTGAACGTGGAGTTTAATGAAGTCCGAGATCAACAGAGAACCTTGGAGGACCTAGTCCACAGCATGGAGAACCGCATGGAGGACAAAGTCCGTAGCCTAGAGAACCGGTTGGAAGAGCAAGTTAAAATCCTTCACGATAAGTATAGAGCTGAGATGAATCTCTTTTTGCACAGGGTCCACTCCCTCCATGAACAATTCAACGCTCTACACAACAGATGCTGCCACGCTGAAGAGCGGCTTGAAATTCTCAAGCAAATGATGGACAAGAAAGACGCTACATCCTCCTCCAGCGCCAAGCCAATTGAAACTGACCAAGATCCAGAGGGATCAACTGCAAGAAAGATGAGCCACATCGAGATTGACTAGCCATGTATTGTAAATGTAAATTTTGGGGACAGCAGTATGTCAAAATCTATAGTAGTATAAGCAGCAATAGGAACAGTCCAGCCAAAGTAAGGACCAAGGAAAAATTCCTTTTTGTAATTCCTTGGCCCCAAAATGCTCCTGAAGCATATTATGTAAGGCTTTAGCCTCCTCCTTTTTTCAGAATTAATACACAGCACCCGAACTTTGTCTAAAAAAAAATAATTAGTTTAACAACTCATCATTAGTCTATTTGCAGTTAGACTAATTACAACTAGTTTAACCAAGTCAAACTAAACACAACTCCATCAACTCCACAATCAACTCCACCAAACTCAACTGCTTGAGTTCTAACTGAAGTCCTGCATGCAACAACTCAATTGACCCACAAAGAAAGCGTATTTCCTTCTGAAAGCTGCATGTGCCACATCTGTAGCTCAAACTGAAGTGCTCCAAGAGGATAAGATAAAGTTTATAGTCCAAATATTATTATGAGACAATAATATTTGACTTTTCTATTTTTGACTAGCAGTCTAAAAATAGACTCTGATCACTCCTGTTGTGATCCAAAAATAGAAGTCCATCTATTTTTCCCAACATGACCAATCATCCATAAAAAACATTCTACAGCTCATAGACCATGATCCATATGTCTAAAAATAGACATAGTCTAAAAATAGACTTTGCGCCATAATTTGCCTGCGGGCCCACTTAGTGAAGGCAACTCCTTTCCACTAAGCTCCATCATCTTGTTGCATTCTCAACTCCCTCTCAACAAGATATGGATTATCAGCAACCCCTACCCTGCCTCGGTGGTATTCGAATTTGCTCCTGGTGAGCGCCTTCGTCAAGATATCAGCATCCTGATCCTCCGTTGGAATGTATGAAAGTAACATGATTCTCCGCTGCACACAATCTATGATATGATTGTACCTGATGTCAATATGCTTAGATCTATCATGAAATATAGGATTAGCTGAGAGTTTAATGAAACTCTAGTTATCACAGAAAATCACAGTAGGATCCAAGTGAGAACCGAACAAACCGACCAGAATCTTCCTCATCCATATAGCCTCGCATGCAGCCAAACTTTCTGCCATATACTTGGCCTCTGCTGAACTGAGTGCCACAGATCTCTGCTTCCTACTGTACCAAGAAACCATTGTCAACCCGATACTGAATACCCCTCCTGATGTGCTCTTTCTGTTCGTTGGGCTCCCTACCCAATCTGCATCCGTGAAGCCACATAGCTTCACCTCATCCTCTTGTCTGTACCACAAGCCATATCCCGATGTGCCTCTCAAATAACACAATACATGCTTGCCCACCTTCCAGAAGAGCTTGGTAGGCTTAACCATAGCTTTTGAAAGTTGGTTAATTGCATAGCATATATCGGGTCGTGTATTGACTAGATACATAAGCGACCCCACCAACTGTCGATAAACAATGGCATCCACTTCTTTTGCCGAAGTCGCATCCTCCTTTCTCCAACCTCCAAGAAGAGGAGTATCAACAGGCTTGCAACCATGCATGTTGAACTTCTCCAGTATCTCCAGAGCATACTTACCCTGAGAAACAAACAGTCCACCACTGCGCTGCCAAATTTCCAATCCCAGGAAATAATAAAGGAGGCCCAAGTCCTTCATTTCAAACTCCTTAGCAAGATCATCCTTGCATGAAAGTATCAACAGCTCATCACCCGTTAGAATCAAATCATCTACATAAAGTACAATGATAAGCAACTTAACCTCCACCACAATCTGGTATAGGTTAGGATCTGCCTCACTCTTGCAGAATCCAAGTCCGGTGAAATAGTTGTCTATCCGAGTGTACCAAGCACGTGGTGCTTGTTTCAACCCATACAATGCTCTCTTGAGCCTGCACACATGCGACTCGCTGCTGAAGATCTCAAAACCTTCGGGCTGCTCAATGTACACCTCCTCCTCAATGAATCCGTTGAGGAACACAGTCTTCACATCCATCTGATGAATGTGCCATCCCATCTGCACTAAGAGAGCAAGAATCGTCTGTATGGAAGAATACCTTGCGACAGGTGCAAAGGTCTCCTCATAATCGATCCCCTATATCTGTGAAAAGCCTCGGGCAAAAAATCTTGCCTTGTACTTCTCTACACTCTCGTCAGCTGCCTACTTAACTTTGTAGATCCATCTCGAACCCACCACTGATTTCCCTTCTGGTCTAGGAACAATCTCCCATGCACTGTTTTTGACAATTGAATCATACTCTTCCAGCATGGCGTCTACCCATGCGGGATCCTCCATAGCTTTCTCGAAAGAGGATGGCTCAGTCACAACACATTTGCTCATAAGAGCCATGTATCCAGTGTACCGATCAAGTGACTATCTCTGCCTGTGTTGGGCTGTAGGTGGTCCTACAACTTTCTCTGCATCTTGAGCCAGACGCTCAGCTTCTGTCAAGCGCTTTCGCCTTCTGATGGTTGGCGCTGCATGAGTGGTCTCTTCCACTCCATGAACCTCGTCCTGTGGCTAATCCACGTCCTGAAGCTCATCTTTAGGAACTACTAGCTCCTCATCTGCATGCAAGTGTTGCTCCCTCTCAAGCGAACACTTCATGGCTTTCTCCTCCTGAAATTTTATATCCCGTCGCACAACAGTTTTACCACTGTCTGGCAAATACACACAATAGTTGTGGGGTGTATCAGTGTACCCCACAATATCCCAACCTTTGCAGTCGGCTCCAACTTCTTCCTGGCATCCTTCATCACATGCATGTAAATGTTAGCACCAAAAATCCTCAAATGAGAAAGATCAAGCTTCTTACCAGAATAAGCCTCCTCGGGTGTACTCATGCCAAGTATCCTGTGAGGACAATGGTTCTGCACATAAACTACTGTATTGCATGCTTCCACCCACAAGTGAAGGGGTAGGCCCTGATCATGCAACATCACTTGTGCAACACCCACGATCATTCTGTTCTTCTGCTCAGCAACCCTGTTCTGCTGTGGGTTATGGGGAGCTATGAGCTCTCTTCGAATCCCTTCTGCCTTGTAGAAATCCTTGAACTCGTCAGAGATGTATTCACCACCATTATCACTCCTAAGAGCCTTCACCTTATTCCCCAACTCCTTCTCGACCAGTGCTTTGAATTCAGAGAACTTTGAATATGTCTCGCTCTTCTTCTGCATGAAGAAGATCCAGCACCTACGAGAGAAATCATCAACAAAAATCACATAATACATGTGTTTTGCTGTAGAAGCTACTGAGAAAGGTCCACACACATCTGTGTGAATTCTCTCAAGGATCGTCGTGGCATGACTATCCTTCTCATGAAAGGTGGCTTTCACAAACTTTCCCAAAGTACACCCCTTGCATTGATCTGACTGCGCAAGAGTGCCTTTAGGAAGCCCTGTAGTGATCTGTTGTAGTATCTTCAAGGCTCCATGGTGAAGGTGACCCAATCTCCTGTGCCACAGCTCGCCATCATCCCGGCTCACCAATCCTTCTGCCTTGCATGCCATTGCTCCGCAACCATCTACATGCAACTGATAAAGGTTCCTTACTCGAACCCCTATCTTCCGGGTTTCTCCAGTTGTCTTACTGCGCAGGAAAGCCTTTCCCTCACTGAAAACAACATCATATCCCTTGTCTTCTAACATCGCCACAGAGATAAGATTATTCTTCAATCCTGGAACATGCATCACTTCCTTCAATACAAAGGTTTTACCAGACTCCCTCTTAAAGGAAATGGTATCGATACCGGTCGCACTGTATCTACCATCATCTCCCATCTTGATGTGCACTCCAAGATCTTTGTCCTCCAGATCAGAAAACAAATCTCGATCTCCCGTCATGTGAAAATATGCACCACTGTCCAAGAACGACACCGATCCCATCACACTTGAAACCAAGCATGCGATCAAGGAAAAATCAAGCTCAAATTGCGAGGCTAGAGCCTCCCCTGCTACAGATCTAGCAGCTTGCTTGTTCTTCTTCTTCTGCGTACAATTAGTGCCATAGTGTCCATGCTAGTGACAGTGAAAACACTTCACCTTGGACATGTCCTACTTCTTGCCTTTCACACCAGACTGAGAAGCTTTCTTGCTCTTCCCTTTCTTTGCTTTGGTAGCCAAAGCGCAATTTTCTTTATCAGTTCCCTTTGATGAAGATCCATCCCTGGTACTCCACATGATCTCCTCCTGCACAAGATCTAACCACAATCTCTCCCATCCTGGTAATTTCTCCCGACCATTGACAGAGTCCTGATAGGAATGCCAACTCTTCGAAAGACCAAGGAGAGCGAAGCTCACCAAATCCTCATCATCGACAGTCACCTCCACACTTGTCTCCCTTCTCACAATTGTTGTTTCTGAGTTTATCTTTGAGCGCCAGCTTCCTCTAATCGCTCTTGCTTTGGAATAGATTTGTTAACACTTTCCACATCAAGTATGGAGAAGCCTTTCCATGCAGGCTGGACACAATGTGATCCTTCACGCCCTCCAACAAAATCCTTCGACACTTTGCTATCTTCTTTTGCCAAGCCTCAGCTGCGGCAACATCAGTAGGCTTTGGGACCTTAGCCTCTATGAACTCCTTCAGCCCATTATCATCTAACACGGCCTCCATCCTATCCTTCCATGCAATATAGTTCGAGCTGCTCTCAAGAGCATACTCCAATCGCAATCCGTTGAAAGACACTGCAACGTTGACACCAAGAAAACTCTGCTGCAAATTTGAATTCCACCAGCTCCAAACTCAACCGCCTTCGATCTAAGATTCATGAGAACAAGGTATTTCTTGTACAGAGATTGACTATATGGGCTTTTACCAGATATCTCACCTTCCAAAGGAAGGATGAATCCAGAGGCTACCTGGCCCGATTATAGACTCTGCCTAAAGAAATAAGATGTAAACACTTCTTGAATAATAGATCTGATGATCAACACCTCTGATACCATGTAGAAATTTTGAATAATAAACGCATATTCAACAGAGATTATCCAAATTATGCACTATTGTGGAATACATGCATAATACATAAGCTCCTCTACATTGATCAACAATTTAGCAGCATCAAAAACAATGAAACATCAATAGCATGCACACATTAACATAGTATCTAATCCGGGGAAAGCTTACAGCTGAAAACCCCACACTATCTATATATTAATGATTGAGAACATGTAACATTACATAGTACAATACTCCTCACAAGTATCCAGCACTATCTCCACCTGTTACACACAAACCAGCTTGGACCTGAACAAGTCACAGGTTCAAATCTTCTCCACTGCTTTGCCTGCCTCTATTGCATAAACCTGCTGAGAATCACTCACACTGGAAATCACATGAGCATAGGCTATTCTACTAGGAAAATCAACGCAATACTCATTTGCATACTCAATACATTGCTTGTGCAAATCCTCATGCACAATTATAGTCACAACTGATAGCAATCTCAACCTCTAACACCTGTCCCTGTTGAACTGTACATGCACTGACATGCAACTGAGTTAACTAATGTATTCTTTAGTTGCTTTATGAGTTAATAATTTGTTTAACAACTCATCATTAGTCTATTTGCAGTTAGACTAATTACAACTAGTTTAACCAAGTCAAACCGAACACAACTCCATCAACTTCACAATCAACTCCACCAAACTCAACTGCTTGAGTTCTAACTGAAGTCCTGCATGCAACAACTCAACTGACCCACAAAGAAAGCATATTTCCTTCTGACAGCTGCATGTGCCACATTTGTAGCTCAAACTGAAGTGCTCCAAGATGATAAGATAAAGTTTATAGTCCAAATATTATTATGAGGCAATAATATTTGACTTTTCTATTTTTGACTAACAGTCTAAAAATAGACTCTGATCACTCCTGCTGTGATCACTACTGCTATGATCAAAAAATAGAAGTCCATCTATTTTTCCCAACATGACCAATCATCCATAAACAACATTCTACAGCTCATAGACCATGATCCATATATCTAAAAATAGACATAGTCTAAAAATAAACTTTGCGCCATAATTTTCCTGCGCGCCGACTTAGTGAAGGCGACTCCTTTCCACTAAGCCCCATCATCTTGTTTCATTCTCAACAGTTTGCTACAGAAGTGAGAAGCTTCTTAGGAGCAGCAAAATATTGGAGGAAGTTCATATCTAACTTTTCCTCAATTGCAGCTGCCTTACATGCTTTAACAGGATTGAATAAGGTGTTTCAGTGGGCAGGCAAACATCAGAAAGCCTTCGACACCTTGAAAGAAAAGATTAGTACAGCACCTATACTAGCACTGCCAGATCTGCAAAGACCATTTGAGATCCAAACTGATGCTAGTGATTATGCCATGGGAGCAGTGTTGACACAACACAATAAACCCATATGTTATCATTTTGAGACTTTTAATTCTGCAGTAGTTAACTATCCTACATATGATAAAGAATTGTATGCATTAGTTCAGAGTGTGAAAAAGTGGAAACATTATTTAATGGGCAAAGAGACAATAATACATACTGATCATCAACCACTTCAATATCTACACTCCCAAACTAAGTTGCAGCAATCAAGACATTACAGATGGATGGGTTTTCTACAACAGTTTCATTTAGTCATCAAATATAAAAAGGGCATACATAACAAGGTTGCAGACATGTTATCTAGACCCATTATAAATGCATCTACCATACTTAAGCATAATTTTGTACTACATGAAAGCTACATAGAACAATATGCTCAGGATATGGACTTTAAGGATGTATATGAAACTTTGAGTCAAGGCAAAAGAGTAGAAGAATTGGACTATCACATGAAGGACCGACTCTTATACCATTGTGGGAAACTATGCATTCCACAAATTGAGGGAGTAAAGATAATTAGGGAAGCACACACTTCTCTAATATCAGGTCACTTTGGGGTAAGTAAAACAGTTGCACAGCTACAAAGGTTTTGTTATTGGCCAAAAATGAATGAGACAGTTTCTAGATATGTAAGAGGGTGTGCCATGTGTGCTAAAAGAAAGCCCAACAATAGAAAACTAGGCTTGTACACTCCATTGCCAATTCCTTCTCACCCTTGGGAAAGTGTTTCCATGGATTTTGTTGGAGGACTGCCTAAATCTAGGAAAGGTCATGATTATCTATATGTTGTTGTGGATAGTTTCAGCAAAATGTGTATTTTGATACCTTGTAATAAACAGATTACAGCTGAACAGACTGCAAAATTATTCTTTGAACATGTATGGGTTCATTTTGGATTACCCACTTCCATTGTATCTAATCGAGACATCTGATTTGTAGGGAAGTTTTGGTGAAGTCTGTGGGAACTGATGGACACCAAACTGAAGAAAAGCATAGCTTTTCATCCACAAACAGATGGCCAGACAGAAGTAGTTAACTGGATAGTGATCCAGTTACTGAGAGGATATTGCAGCAAACATCCTAAGCTTTTGGGTGAACACTTGTGTTATGTGTAGCGTGATTACAACAGAGCAAAACACTCTTCTACACAGAGATCTCCTTTTGAGGGCTGTTTTGGTTTCACACCAAGGTCTCCTTTGGATTTTGTCTTTGGTAAAGATACCATGGTTGGTGGACACAGTGATGTGGACAAGGCAAATAGGTTCATTGAACAGATCCAGGAGATCCACTAAGCAGTACAGGAACAACTAAAAAAGAGCCAAGCCAAGTATAAGGCTAGGCATGAAAAGCATCGGATGGAGCATAGTTTTCAAGTTGGAGACTAGGTCTGGCTGTATATCAGCAAGGACAAGATGCAAGGTGAAGGTAAAAAGCTAAAGCCTATCAGGTATGGACCCTTTAGGATACTTGAGAAGATTGGTGAAAATGCTTTTCGCCTTGATCTACCAACTTACATGCACATCTACTCAGTCATAAATGTATATTTCTTGAGATTGTTTGAACCTTCAATGATTAAGGACCCTGAAGAGCAAATTCAATTGCCTTCTATTGATGACCTGCTACCTAAATATCTTAATGAGTTGCAGGAATACACAGTGCTAGACAGGAAGGTGAGGACAAAGCGCAGGGGAGATGTTGAGTACCTCAAGATTGGGCTCAAAGGTTCGAATCCAAGCAGTGAAAAGTGGATTGAGGTTGGACAAGTGAGAAAACAATAGCCTCACTTAGTCGATGCTTGAAAACCAACTTTTGGTGGTCCAAAATCTTTCTCAGTGGGAAGGTCGTGATCCAAATTGGATCCATAGAGTCAAAGAACCATGACTGTATCAGGTCGGGGACAAACATTAAGAATTCCAAAACAATGATCAAAAAACACCCCTGAACTAGTGGCAATGGCAACCAGCGTGGAACGACGAGGACCTCGGTTAAAGCGCGTTGACCGAGGCCCATGGAGACTGCGCAGGAGGCTGAATTAGCCCCTGGGAGCCTCGAATCGAGAAATGAAGGTGGATTTTGATCGCGCATCGCTGGGTGAAAAGGGCCGAAATGGAGTAGCCCCAAGCACTCGGTCATGTGGGGAGCCAGAGAACCATAGGCCAAAAGGCGAAAAGGCTAAAGGAAAAGGCAGGACCCGCACTCCGAGAAACCGGTGATATTGATTGGGGGCTCCTCAAACGGTAAGTGGTTTTGGATGAAAGCAGAGTGATTCCACTCAACGATTGATGCATGGCAAGCGGAGGAGAAAGAAAACCACTGTTGATCGTGCGCTAAGGTCGAGCAAGTCAACCGTGTGAAACGTGCGTATGGCATCGGATCTGGAGGCCCCAGATCTAACAACTGAGATCGCGCCCGATGGGAGAAGTGGAATCAACAAAGGAATGAGCCGCGATTTAGAAGAATTTCGAGTCCGTTTTGACCTCCACGGTGGAGGAAGACTTCATCCACGGTGTAACTGAAGAATTGAACCGACGAAGTAGGTTGGCACCGTTTACAGGAGAACATGTGGCCACTCCTTGAGTGCTGATGATGACACTGAATAGGGAACTCCAAGCGCAGCTGCAGAAGGCGATTCGACGGAAGCGGAAGAGGAACCAAACAGGCATGGGAACGAATGGCTTCAAAGCCATGAACAGAGATAGAAAACACAACTAGAGAAGAGAGAAAAGTCCCGAGAGGAGGATGAAAGATAGAGAGATCGAACGCCAAGAGGAGGACAGAACACAAAGAACAATGAAGCAAAAGTAGAAGATGGAAGACAGAGGGTTGATTTGACCAGAGGCAACATTGAGCACCAGAGAGCTTGAGAGATTCAAGCCATCCAGAGAGGATCTATCCAGATTGAGAACCACATTGGGCTCTCTCCATTATAGACTAGAAGGTCACATAGTTGGTAGGCAACAGAGTCTGTGCACTCCAGTGGCTTGGGGAATCCAAGAGCCACCCTACCAAGCAAATTCCTTTCAAGTGACTCCTATTGAGCTCCTGCATTGTAATTCTCTACTTAAGACACAATAAAATAAGGCCACCACTGAAAGCTGGACGAGAGATGTAGCCCTGGAGGATAGGGTGAACTCCTTATTAATTTCTTATGTTCTTTTAATTTCTTACTGTATTTCTCTGATGTCTTTCCATTTCAATTATCTGTGTATTGTCAATCTGATCGATCCATCGCTTCAATAACATAGACACACACACCAACACATGAGTCTGTAATACCTTTATTTAATAAATCCTTAACTGAGGTCACTCAAAGGGTGATTATCAGATCAAGATATAATATATAAAGAAAAAAACCAAACCTATGTAACTGGTAAATGTAATCTTAAGTTTGTGTTATGATATGCATTCTAAATACAAATTAACTAACTAAATTTAAACTATAAATGAAATTATAATTTAAAAATATCAATAACTCTTGATGCTACATGCAAAAGACAAAGAGCTACAACAATGAAACTTTTCGATCTTTTTACTAAAAACCAGAATAATCTCAACTTGTTTTCGTATTATGCATGCAGAGGAATAAAACTATATAACAATATTTTTTTGAAATAAGGAATTATTGAGACGGGTGGGAGGTGAATCACTAATAGTGAGGTTCTTAAAACGTTTTATGGATATGCCTTTAATTATTTCCTCTACTTTATGTTACTTATGAGAGCATTCACACATAACACAAATGAACAACAAGATGAGACATTCATATGTACATACAATCCATCACATGAGCAACATACACATATTGACACTGGCATTTTTAAGTGGAAACCCAAAGGGAGAAAACTACCATTTTGTTTGTTGTTATGATGTAAATTAAGCACCTAATTAATCACATCAGTTTGTTTGAGAGCACCCACTCATAGGAGGCACCGACCCCCTTAGGATAGAAATTACCTACTTTCCAAGAGGGACCAACCTCTTATGAATGCATGCCACCACCTTCTCTATCCACTATTCTACCTTTCATACAATTTTGAAATTGAAAATAGAGGCAAAAACAAATACAAAACAATACCAATCTGGCTTACTACAGAATCAACTTCTTCTCTTGGTCCTCTATTGTTCCACAGTGTCACTCAACCTCACACAGTAGCACCTTATCCTCTGCACTCTACCTTCTATTCCATGGGCTTTCTACAACACTTTGCTCCTGTTCAACACTTGGGCTAGTTGCTCAGCTCTCACATGCTCTACTCTATGCTCTTCAACGCACACAACAATAATCTTTTTCACTTTTCTCAATGGCAATCACTTGTTTTGATCCTCTGCTGAAATCTACAAAATGTTGCCTCTGCTGCACATTTCCACATTGCCCAAGTGTAGCCTTGTATGACACCTCCATATTGCTATAACATCTACTGCTTGAGTTTTTCCACTGCATTAAACATGAGGACGAGCTCTTGAGTGCTTCACCAACACTTTGTGTGATCCTCCATGCTGAGAATTTAATCTCAATCCAATTGTGCACTCTAGTGAGACTCCCCATGCTTATTCATGGCTTCGCAGAGCTTAACTGTACTTTAGAGTGGATTCTATGTTCCTCATTTAAGTCTATAAGATGTGCATGGGAGATAAGAGATGGCTTTCTTCCAACATCAAGACCAGCCTAGTAGTTCTTCTTTGAGAATCGTGGTCCTTGTTGCCATGACCAAGCGATTTCTGCAATTTCCATTAACTCCATCAACCAACTTCTTTTCACACATTTACTTCGATGTTGTTGACCAATTCATCCTTTAATACTTGTATAGTTGTATCAGAGCCATAACTCATCATAACTTATATTAAAGGAACGTTAGGAAATAACACAATTTCGATGCCTTTAGCCCTTTAGTGCTTATCCCCCTTATAATTTTCTTTTCATATGACCGCTTCCTGAGACCGTTGGCTTAGCCATTAAGTGCTACAATATTAGAGCCCTCATATCTTGTAACTTTTTTTTTAACAGACCTTACGAAATTGCAAAGTCGAGATTTCTTTTAGCTTCCTCTTCTTAGCCATGTCTCACATTTCCTTCATAGGACTGGGTGTCGCGACTGGGGGCATAACACTTAGGTGCTAAAGCCTTTAGGCTCCTGCTAGGGGCCTTTCTCCCTATGTATTTTTATCTTATTCCCTTGGTTCCTGTAGCTTCTTTATCGAGACTTCCTTCATAATTCAATTTCAGATGAGTTCCAAAATTTCGACCTTTGAAATACTTTTAGTACTCAGGTGTTGAGTCTTATTTCTATGCCCTTAGTTCTATGGGTCCCTATAACCATGTGCCACCACCATCAAAGCCTTACATCATAAATTTTCCAAAAATATTTTATAATGGGGTTACAATGTCTCCTTCCTCTAAAATTCTAACCTCTAAGATGATGTCATGTTGTCATCATCACTTCACGTGGCACCTCCTCAGTGGTGACACGTGTCAGTGAGATTTTCCCCATTAGGCCACCGAAAATGCAAAATCAAACTATCACATGTCCACCATACATCCACGTCATGCTGATGTTAATTGCCATGTCAACTCCCTAGGGCTAATCAATTTCTACCATGTGTCCTACATAGGAGGGAGAAAGGGTCCCTTGGTCCTTTGGTTTTTCAATGAATTCCTTTGTAAACTATGTTTCTCACAATCTTGGAACTTTCAAAAGAATTAAATTTACAAGGACCTATGAAACCCTGAGGTTCTAAAATCCCTTCCTGCTTTCGATATTCTGATATTCCATCTGCTTTGAGGTTCTGATATTGGGTCTTGATGTTCTCTTGCTCGAGTATCGGATCAAAACTTTTCTCAAAAGGAATTATAAAGGAGTTATGAAATTTTGATATGTCGATACTCTGATCCTTCTGATATTGGGTTTTGATATGCTACCTTCCTCTAATATTTGAAGTTCTGAGGTCCTGGACCTACTTCCGATATTCAGCTTTCTAAAATTATGGGTACGAAATTTGGTCTGCCTTGGACTTTAAGACCCTAACTTTGGCAATCAATAAATTTTGATCGAGGAGGCCATTTATGGACATCCACATATTGTTGGAAAGCTCTTTCACAGCAATTTCCAATGGAGTAGGTATTATGCAGGCTTTGAGCCCATCTATTACCTGAAACATGGCTACAAATCTCTCTTCCTCAATGTTGGTCTAGTTGACATCAATGCCAACATACCAAATGCCATAATCAGACAATGTCAATTGGCCAACAACATCCCCCTTGGCATTGATGGAAACAACATAAGCCCCCCCTAAAACCATACACGGTTTTGTTTACTGTTGCTATTCTGAATTTCTCCAGTAATATTCTCCCCCGTTGGCATCAATGCAAAAGCATTCCCTTGAATACACCCCCTAAACCATTGCAACCTACTCTTCCATTGATCCCACATGGATGAGTAGCTGCCAGAACACACCAAAATTGAGTCATTTAGGAGGCGAAGTAACAACTCCTATTTGTTGCCTATGATATTCAAAGGGTTCTCTTTCCAGTGGCTTAGTAAATATATCTTCAAGTTTGTCTTTAGTGGCCACATATTCAAGCCTAACAACATTGGTTGCAACTTGTTCTTTTAAAAAATGGAACTTGATAGGAATGTGCTTGGTCTTGGAATGCATGATAGGATTCTTAGAGATACTTATGGCACTTGTATTATCACACAAGATTGGAATAGGATCAATCAACTCTACCTTAATATCCCTCAAGGTTTGCTTCATCCATAGAATTTGTGAGCAACAAGTGGAAACTGAAATATACTCAGCTTTAGCAGTTGTAAGAAATGAAGGCTTGTTTCTTGCTGACCCATGAGACTAAGAAATTTCAGAAAAATAATGTTGCACCTTAGGTTCTCTTCATGTCATTAATACTCCCTGCAAAATCAGCATTAGTGTAGACCTTCAAATTAAACTCTCTTTTTTTAGCATATCAAGATCCATAATCTATTGCCCCTTGAAGATATTTTAAGATCCTTTTAACAATGATGACATGAATTTCATGAGGGAATGGTTGAAATATGGTGACACGACCCACCGCTTGCATGATGTCTAGTCGTGAAGCTATGAGATACAACAAGCTTCCTATAATGGATTTGTATTCAATCTGATTTACCTGTGGTATCTCATTTTATTTTCACAATTTGCAGCCCATATACATAGGTGTGCTAACTTGCTTGCAATCTTCCAACCCAAACTTCTTCAAAGTTTCTCGTAGGTACTTAGATTGGGAGATAAGCACTCCATTTTGAGATTGTGAAATTTTCAATCCCAAGAATAAATACAACTCTCTGATCATGGACATCTCGAATTTTTCCTGCATGTAGTTTACGAATTGATGTCCCAATTGTTCCATGTCACTTCCAAATATTATGTCATCCACATATACTACTACAATTAATAGATGATCGCCTTTAGACTTTATGTATAAATTGTTGTCTACAGTATCTTTATTAAAGCCTTGTTGCTAAAGGTATTGATCCAATCTTGCATACCAAGTTATTAGATCCTGTTTGATTCCATATAAGTCCTTTTTCAGTTTTCACACAAACTCTTTATCTTCTTTGAGCATGAATCCTTTTGCCTGCTCAATATAAACCTCTGCCTCCAAATCTCCATTGAGAAAGGCATACTTGACATCCATTTGATATACATTGATATTTTTCTGATTGGAAAAGGAAAGAAACATTTTGATAGCTTCCAGTCTCGTTACTAGTGCAAAGGTTTCCTTGAAATCTACCCCTTTTATCTAGGCATACCCTTTGCAGACCAATTGAGCCTTGTTCCTAATTACTTGGCCCTGCTCATTTAGCTGGATTTTGAAAACACATTTAGTTCCAATGAAATTTTTCTGTTTGGTTCTTGGAACAAGCTCCCAAGTTTCATTATTTTCAATTTCGTCAATTTCTTTATTCATAACTCTCACCTAGAATTTGTCCTCACTTTGCTGGCTAAGATTTTTAGGCCAAATCTTAGAAAGCATAACAAGATTTGCACAACTTGAATTACCAATAAGTTTTTTCCTGGTCTGAAAAACATGTCTTTGATCTCCAATAATATGAATCTCAGGATGTTCCTTTTGTACATACCTCGAAGGTGTTTTGGACCTTGGAGTTGTTCTCGTTTCCTTACCTTCATTATATGAATATGTTTCTTCTTGATCAGAGAGCATCATGTTTGAATTTTCTTCTCCATATGAGTTCATATTTCCTTTGGAGGACTTGGGTTGTGAGGATATTTCATATACTATTACATCAATGCAAACCTCAACCCTGTTTTTCGTTTGTTGTAACACTTATATCCTTTACTTCAAGCATAGTACCATAGTAATATACCCTCATCAGCACGTGAGTCAAAATTTCCTAGATTTGTATCATCCCTTTTGATAAAGCATTTGCTCCCAAACACCTTGAAGTGTTTAACAAATGCAGGTATTCCCTTCCACAACTCATAGGGAGCTTTATCACTATTAGGCTTGAGTTGATTTATGTTTGATAGGTATACTGCTAATTGTGTTTCTTCTCCCCTAAGATGTGGGATACATATTCTTCATCCAGCGTAGATCTGGCCATTTCCTGGATTGTTTTTTTCTTTCTCTCAACAACTCCATTTTGTCGTGAAGTTATGGCCACTAAATATTTCCTCCTAATTCCATGTTCTTCAAAAAATTATTCAAACTCTCTTAAAGTGTATTCTTCTCCTCTGTCTGATCTTAAGCATTTGATCTTAAGTCTTTCTAATTTTCCACTTGAGCTTTAAATTTTTTAAAATTATTAAATGCTTATGATTTTTCTCTTAAGAGCATGAGCTAAGTGGCGCTGGTAAAATCATCAATGAGAAGCATATAATACCTTTCTCCTTTTGGGGTTTTTTCTCTAGTTGGGCCGCAGATATCTGTATGAATTAGCTCGAGTGGTCTAGATGAATAGAACTCTTTTGACTTGAAATGAGTCCTAGTTTGCTTATCAAATTGACATGACTTACAGATTGAGTTATTAGGCCTTGACAGTCTTGGAAAACCTCTCATCGCTCCCATCTTTATAACTCTAATAAAACTATCAAAATTCATATGACCAAGTCTCATGTGCCATAATCATGCTTCATTCATTTTTCTTAAATAGTATTTTACTCTGGAGAGATCAAACACATATGCATTCTTGTGAGTTCTGACTACTTTTCCCACCAGCTTTCCATCTTTCTCATTTTGGATCTGACAGTACTTGGATCAAAAGATCACATCATAGCCATTATCACACATATGTATTACACTAAGAAACTTGTGCTTGAGACCTTTCACATACAACATATTTTGATATTTCATCTTTTGATCCAGACTGACTATGCCTTTACCCTTAATTATTGTTGGGGCATTGTTGTGGAAAGTGACATTGTTCCCTCTGTCTTTTTCTTTTAGCAAGCAAAAAATTTCTCTTGTCCCCAATCATATGCTTGAAATAACCACTATCCACATACCATTTGTTCTCTTGATTATGTGCGGATAGAGAAAGTCCACATTGCATTCCCTTTTCAGTTTGTATTTCCAATTTTCCTTATCCTTTTGAGAAGCTGACTGATGAATATTCTGGGACTTAGATGGGTACTTAAACTTGCTTCTAAACTCACTTTCCTTGTGCCCAAAATTATTACATTTGAAACCTCAACATCACTTAATAGGGGAGATCAGGCATTTCGATCTTTGAAAGGAGAGTTTTGAGATCTAAAATTATGATACTTATTATATCTAGGATTTGCATTTCTTTCAACTTTGATCCTTCTACAATCAACAACATTATGTCCAAAGATGTGACACTAATAATAATAACCATAAAATAAATAAGTGTATTTATTTCTGGAAGGTTTATGACTTTGTGCATGTAGATGCCTCTATTGTCTAGCCAATTCATTCATTCTCTGTTGGTGTGGCTCTTTGGGGTCATTGGAGTCATTATTCCAGTGATGATGTCCACTTTTCCTTGCTTCCCTTTTGTCTTAATTGATTCATTCTTAAAGATTATTTGCATAGTTTTGTGGTTCCTCAAATCGTGTGGACCTAAAGTTTATCTTTCCGATAGAATATTCCTCTATTTTTGAGTATCCCAAACTTTTTTGTTACCTGAAGACCTTTGACAATTTAGAATCTGGTCGATCTTTCTTGTGCCTTCTGCAAAATTTTCATTTAAACCTTTCTCGATCTCTACTTTCTCAAGATTCGTTCTCATGGAGATGACCCTGGCCTCGAGACTTTGACAGTTTTCTTCCCATTCATGGATCAAATCACAAAAAACTTCTTCCTTTCTAATTTTACTTTCAAGATCAGAATTTCATTTTTGCCTATTTTTGTGATTGTTTCCTTCTACACCTTGAAAAACTCTTGTTTTAAATGACTATTCTCTTCTTCTAGTCTCTCACATGTTCCCTATTTTTATTCTAGTAGAAAGACTAAACTATATTTTCTTTTAATGACTTTTTCAAGTTTCTCTTTTTGATAAACAAACTCTTCAATGTATGAGTTATACATACCTTCTTCAGCACGTTGCAGTTGTTCTTTTAGCTACCTTTTTGTTGGGGCCTTCATTTTGAATTTTCAAAGATTTTGAAGATACGAAGAAGAGGAAATAGGTGGCAGCAGCAACATTCAGGTTGTGGAGAAGACAACTGGGGAGGAAAATAGGAACAGGAAGTTGCAGGATGGTCATGACAAGGTGTTACTAGAAAGTATGGGCAACTAAGCAGACAAGGTGGACGAGAGGAAGCTAAGGAAAGAGACAGTTGAGTAAGAACCGGCAGTGTAAATGGCAGAGGTGAATACAAAAGGAGAAGGTCGCAATGAGAGAGGCGTTGAATAGTTATGGTCATGGACGACAGTGAGGAGGATGTGGGCTACCAGAGCATCAGACCTGTATGCTAGAGCAAGAGCTAGGAAGCTGGAGTTGAAGTTTGTTGCAATCAATGGTGTGATGTAATCAGGTATTTCATGCAATTGTCTATGGATGAGGCCTAATGTATAATGTAATGATTTTCTATTGAATCAATATAAAAGAGGAGTCAGATTGGTTACTTGGTACAATGTGTGTATTTGATTGCGATGTCTGGACCCACTAAAAATTTGAATGTGTTGCAAGTCTATGCTCATAGTAGATTGATCCTCATGTTGATATATTATTAGTCTGAATATATGCACATGGCCACTTATAGAGTAATGGTTATGATATCCCTGACCCTATACTGAACCCTTCTTAGTTTCGGTTGCGACACGCCTTGGATGAGACTCCTTATCCCTCGGGGTAAGGTGAAATTGTTGGCGTTGTCCTAGACTACAACGAACCATTGTTGCCTCTTTGTGCCTGAACCTAACGTCCTTCCCTGATGTCATTTTTGTGCCAACAAATGGTTTTGCTTACAGGACCTAAAGTTATAAGAACCGGTTTGGAATATGGTTTCGAGGATATCTAAGAAAGAGATTCAAGATTGGTGGGATAAAAGAGTAGATCAGTTTATATCAGAACAAGTTATTCAACGGGGTCAACCTATTTCCAATGTTAATAGAGAGATTTTGTACTATGAGGTTGCGAGTGACCAATATGAGATCTTCTGGTGTAGGTTCCCAAAAGACTTGTATAATTGGTTAATGAGGCTAAAAGTGCCGAATCAATTAGAAGGAATGACGCGAGCTTGTCACAATTTGGTTCCCTCAGACCTTGTATCACTTCGACACTTGGATATCGATCTGAAAAGGGCAGTAGAATTTTGGGTACACACTGCAGTAGATGGATACATAGTCGACTTTTCCACAGAGAACTATTTGTCCTTCTCGAGGGTGGAAGCACTGTTCAAGTAAGGATTAAGAGGGAAGCTGGTGAGGGAAGTGCCATTGTGGATTAAGATGTTCATGGTGGAAGAAGGGTTGCTACCTTTACCTAGAACAACAATGGTAGCGTAAAACCTCAGTACTGGGGGAAGGGCAAAAAGGGGAGGATGCTGCCGGTTGGGGAGTGGAGATGCTGCTGAAGGAATGGATGTAGAAGGATTTAAGAAAGCTAGAGACATTAGGGTGTAGAGGAGAATGCTATTAGCTGACAAGTGGCAAGTGAGAGCAGTTCAGAATCTGAGAAAGAGACGAATGGGACCCCACCAAGCAGGAGTGATGTCGGTGAGCTCAGAAAAGGGAAAGAGAATGGTGGAATATGTAGGACAAGTAGGAATGTCGATGGGAAGAAGAAAATCCAAGATAATGATGGGGACAATCCCTTACAGGGAGCGGGAAAGATGCCCGAGGGAAAAATTTGTAATAGTCGTGAAGAGGAAATGGAAGAGGAAATGAGTAATGTCATGATAAGATTATTCGTTGAAGATGAAACATCCATAAGCGATCAGTAGGAGAATCCCTGAAGTACAAGTAGTATCCATCCCGACCTTCCCATGGTGCCTTACAATAATCCTGATAAACTTGTTGCTAAGTTAGCTAAGGTGATACTGGTACACATCGTGCATGAGAAATATAAGGCAAGTTTTAATATAGTAAATAAAAGTTGAATTAGCATTATTAGTAGTTTAGGACTACAAGGATCTCAGCAACCCAGAAACAAAGGATTTCTGTTGTTGGTGGATACTCGGGTAACCATGGCAGTATCTTTCACTAGATACCCTGAATTTTATGGTTGAGGGAATGATGACATATAACAACACTGGTACCTTTGTGAAGCTATATGGAGAGCGTGTTAGATGCTAGATAACATTAAATCAATTGAGTTCTAGACCACCTTGAGGGAGAGAGATCTATGTTGGTTTATAAAGTGGGCAGAGCATAACTAGAATCCCACAATAGATGATATCAAGAGAGGATTCATGCAAGAATTCAAAGTACTTCAGACTGACTAATAAGGGTTATCGGAACTATGGGAAATCAAGCAAAAGGAAGGTGAAACTAGTTGGGAACTGATGTAGAAATTTATGGATGATATTGCTAAGAAAAGCTACACCGTAGATCCTAATCACTAGATGGACTGGTTCATCAAGGCACTCTTACCCCTTACGAGAACACCATTGACACAAAAAAAGATTGGGACTCTCCAAGATGCTTTAGAACAATCGTTGTGTATAGAGGCCATGGTAGGATACCCTCATGAATATCCGAGGGGGATTGTAGGACCCGTCAATCATGGGCTTCCAAAGTCATATCGCCAACTTAATAGAAAAACTGAAAGATCTACAACTAGTTCGACTAGCTAGACCCAATGTATGGTGTACGTACTGCATGGTGGAAGGACATGTTGCAACAGAATGCATGAGGTTGAGAGGAATCAACCATTCAAGGGGGATTGCAGGACCATCAGGAACCCCACTGTTGGTTACTTTAATTGCTTATTAATTTAAACAACCAAGTGCTACGTGAATTGTCAACCCAGGGAAGTCTATTTATTTCAAAGGCAATCACACACTGTATATGCTCAATCCCAAAAGAAATGAAAAGTTGTAGTAACAATTACTCTAATCACACATTGCTTTAAACAAAATGAAGTTCTACTTTGAGTTATAGCAGGAACAATCTCTCTATTGCACACAATAATCAAAAGAACCCTGGATTACATTAAAAAGAACAATCTAGGAAAGGAAATCAATCTGCAAAGGAAAAGACTAGTTATGCTCTAACAGAGAACAGGACCCTATTCCTCAAGCAGGAATCTTCAACACATGTTTCTGATTACCATGCTTCACCAACTCACTCTGGAAAACCAATTAAAATAATGATTGATCATCTATGAATGAATGAATTTATGGAAACAATGCAATAATCAAATAGAAACAAAGTTTCAACAATACATACAGAGTTCCAATAACACATAAGTAAATTCAGCAAACAGAGTTTAACAAGGTATGAATGCAAAAATAATACTTAACAAACCACAAGAATTAATGGGTGAATCTTGTGATGAAGGTGGGCCCTTTCCTTCTCACAAGATTGCCCAGAAAATGGAACTTAAGAAGGAATGCTCAAAACAATATTTTATTCATCTGTCAAAGTATCAAATTACAAAAAGATTCGAGTTCCTTTACTTCGAGCTAGACCTTCCCGTAATCTGTCTATCCCTCTAATGTTGATGTCTCCTCTTTTTAAATAGGAGACATCTATTACAATTGATTACATTATAAATCATATCTTTGACCTGATATTCTAAAATAGGATAACCGATTCTTCCATTAACGAAATGTTGTTACAATGGTTGTGACAATGCCTATTTGGAATATAGTTGTTACGGCCAGTGTAACAGATCCTTCGATGATATCTTCCTGTTGCTACCGAATCTAAAATGAAAATCACGGGTTCTTTCAGAAACGGGATTTGCGCACTATTCTAACTATTTCAACAACGTAGACCGCAATGATAAATATGCAGTCTTCAAACTGTTTCAGCAACTATCAATGAACAATTAATTATAAAGGTAATGTAAAATTATATGTAAAACAAATCAAACATAATATAATGAGAAGAAATGTTAATATACATTTGGAAAATGGATTAAAGTAATAACATGGGCTTTAATTATGGATTGAAAAAGGATGGAATCATAACAAAATATATGAGCAAAAAGGGACAATGTAGGGTCCTAACACCCACCAACATCAGAAGTTGCAACAATATGGGCGCAAGGAGCTTTCCTAGGATGAAATGCACAAGAATACTATGAAATATGTAGGACTTACGGACATTTACCTCAGGTATTCCCAATACTACAAAATTACTCCAACATTCCAAATAATAGCTATTATGAATTTTGTGCATCCACAATGCATCACACTAACCAGTGCAGGGCATTAGATTCTTTAGCAGAGCAGTTGGACATGTCTACATTCAGAATTAATAAGTCTAACAAGGGAGGACGAGGGGAAAATATGAGAGTAGGAAGATTTGTAGGTATAGGTCCTGTAAGGTGCTATAACTGTGATCAAGAGGGGAATTTTGCCAGAGAATGCTTGCTCCCCATGAAACCATGGTGTTTGCAATGCAGAATCAATATGCATGCCACAAATTGCCCTGAGCTCATTGCAAAATGGGAAGAGAGGACTAGATAGAGATGGGCCAATCTTATCAACACAAAGCCTCATATAGATGAAACTCTTCTTGTAACTAATATAGATATAGTTACAAGGGGAGGAAAGAATATAGGGGAAGATCCAGGTACGGTGGACTCCCCCGTAATTTTTTGGGTAGCATCTCCGAAGAAATCATACAAACCCATACAACAAAATTAGTATTATCAAGAGGCAACTAAATTGTTTGAAGGAATGACCAAGACAAAGGAAAAGCAGAAACATGAAAAACACACACTCGACAATGCTCAACCGATAGAAGAATGGTTTAAGTTATTTTTGTAGATCGTTGATGATGAGCAGATGTTGAAGGAGTTGCGCAAAAGTTTAAAAACAGTATTTCCAGAAGATGAAGAGGAAGGAGAACTACCATCTTCTAACTTACCAGAAAGACATACAAGAAGCAGCATAATAAAAACTGAATCGGAAGGGAATTCTGAATTGGTCCTCAGATTGCAGGATTCCAGATCAAGGACACGATGCTAGACCTAGGGTCAGATGTAAACATTCTTTCCAGGAAAACATGGGAGGCGCTGGGGAAGCCGCAACTTAAATATTCACCAATACAATTTAGGATGGAAAATCAGTACTATATCTTGCCTATTGGAAGGTTAGAAGATGTAGAGGTCGATGTGGTGGGAGTAAAAACATATACTAAATCCGAAGTAATTGATATAATGGGTGACAAGGACCCGTACCCAACACTCCTTTGGATCGACTGGGCATATGAAAACTATGTTGTCATCGACCTGAAGAAAGAGCTAATGATATTTGAAGAAGAAGGGATGTGCGTGATACAATCCTTGGACCCATATCAAGGACCCACATTCATGAAACCTGTGGATGATAGAGACGAGATGGGAATGCTAGACCAGTTGTACACAATAACAGTAGGAAAGAGAGAGAATTATATAAATCCTACAGCAGGACGATTTGTCAGATGAAGGAGTATTCAAATCTCATAAGTTGGTTCAGAAGCTACGTGGGATGCATAGCAGTAAGAGGGATACAAACTTGATACCAGACATTGTGCAAAGATATGTAGGATAAACTGGATAGGGCCAGAGGTAAGCGACTATCCTAAATTCCACACTATTGAATCAGTGGACATTTTCTTAAACAAAGTAGACAAAGAAATAAGAGAAGACCACAAGGTTGCATTGCTAGATATTGCATTACACGCTAGCCTCGCAAGGTGGTGGAGAACGCACCACAACATGTTGCGTGAATGGGGAACCATAAAGCAAGCCATGAGAGAGAGGTTCAGTTAAGAAAAAGACGAGCTGTAGAATAGAGTGAAATATAGAGGCAATTCAGATCCTACGAAGTAACTAGAAGACTGCATAGAAAATTAGGAAAGGGAAAGGCTTCTGAAAGAACTTTTTGTGCATGTATTTATACACACCCTAGGCACCATTCCACAAGCATGGTACATACAAGAGGAACTTCGTAAAGAAACATCAGATTGGGATGCCATGGCTAACCAATTCAATAACGGCTTCTCGTTCAAAGATGTTGATCGACGCATGATTGAAACCTTATATGCCATCAAAAGGATCCTGTTCACCCTAGGACAATTATGGGAAGGTTGCGTTGATGAGAAGTTTTTACAACAACTTTATGAAGCAGGTTATCCAGAATATATGTCCTGTGACAAAGTAGAGGCAGAACCAGATGAAGATTATTTAGAAGGACTAAGACACGTGACCTTTGAGGAAACAGAAAGGGAAATGGATATTCAAGAAATTCCTACAAGAGAAGTTGCACAACTACTCCAGATGAAATTGAGAAAGTGGAATATTGGATCAGATGATAAACCCAAGATGGCATCTATCAGGGATTACTGGGACAAGCAAAAAACAAGGAGATCTTTGACTTGTTGCAATAATATCAAGACTTATTCCCAACTTTAGTAGCTAAGCTAAAATGGATAAAGGGGGAGATACGAGAGATGAATATTGTTTTGAAACTAGATGCCTGTCCAGTAAATCATAGGCCATATAGGCTAAACCCAAGAGTGAAAGAAAACGTTAAGAGTGAGATTGACAAAATGTTGGAAGCTAGAATTATATCTCCGGTGGATGAAGTAGGATGGATTAGTCCAATAGTCATACACAACAAGAAATATGCAATAGAGATCAGCCTCTGTGTCAATTACCAAAGTATGAACAATGCATGTGTGCATGATCCCTTCCCAACACCTTTTAGCGATGAAGTTCTGGAAAATGTAGCGGCAATGAAGCATATTCCTTAACTGATGGATTTTCGGGCCACCATCAAGTTTGAATGGAAGAATAAGACAAGAGGCAGACAATGTTTATAACTAAATGGGGTCATATGCTTATCATGTAATGTCGTTCGGGTTGGAAAACACAACTCCTATTTTCTCAAGGATCGTTATAGCTGCATTCAGAGACTATATTCATAGATTCCTGGAGGTATACATGGATGACTGGACAATGTACAGTTTATTGAAGAAACAAACAAGCTTGTTGAGGGTCATGTTTGAAAGATGTAGACAGTTGCAAATTTCCTTGAATCTAAAAAAATACATCTTTGAGGTTCCATTCAGAACTGATGGGCCATATTGTTTGTAAAGATGAAGTGTGTGTAGACCCCGCAAAGGTTGCAGAAATCGTTAACATGGAACCCCCACATAATGTAAAGTAGTTGTAGTCCACTTAGGCCATACAGGGTATTATCAACAGTTCATCAGGAAGTGAGCATCAATTACAGCCCTGATGGAGAAGTTACTAAAAATGACAGAAGCATTCACTTGGTCGAAGGACTGTCAAGCAACATTGAATAAGTTAAAAGAGAAACTGGTAAGCGCTCCTATCGTTGTATACCCAAACTAGAACAAGACATTTCATGTACATATTGATGCATCAGGGATCGCACTAGGAGCAGTACTAGCGCAACTGGGAGAGAGAAATATGGATCACCCATTGTACTATGCCAACAAGAAATTATCAACTACAGAAACGAACTATATGACAACAGAGAGGGAAGCACTAGCCATGGTTTACTCTCTGCAAAAATTTAGGCATTACTTGTTGGGAGCGCCATTTAAATTTTTCACAGATCATTCAACATTAAAGTATTTCGTGAAAAAAATGGTATTAGAAGGCAAAATATGTCGTTGGTTATTACTCTTCCAAGAATTCACTTTTGAGGTAGTCATCAAACCTAAAAGGCTGAATGTGGGTCTGGATCATCTGTTATGACTAGAGACAAGAGTACATGAAGGGTCATTAGATGATCAGTTACCCGATGCTGCCTTTTTTAGAATAGAGGTAATTCCGGACTACTTAGAAGAAATTGATGGGTTATTAGCAACAGGATAGTTCCCGGAGGGGTATACATCAACACAGAAGCAACACCTAATAGTGAGGGCAGTGGAATATCAACTAATCACAGGAAATTTATATAAGGATGGCCTGGGTCAAGTCTTGAGACATTGTATACTTCAACATGAAAGAGAAGAAGTTCTCTGTGAATGTCACACTGGAGTTGCGGGAGGCCATGTTGGAGGAAAAGCCACCGCAAGGAAAATACTGCATGCAGGATTACGATGGCCAATCATCCACACGGATTCTAAGGAATATGCTAAGAATTGTGATGTCTGTCAGAGGATTGGAAAGCCATCATGTCGAGATGAACTCGATTTAAACCCAATTCACATAGTGCAGATTTTTGAGAAGTGGGCGATAGACTTCATCGGGCCTATAACACCACCAGCGCGACATTCACACGCAAGGTACATAATAACATCTACAGAATATCCCACACGATGGGTAGAAGCAACACCAGTCAATCACTATATAGCCAACGCTAATGCAAGATTCATTTTTGAATACATAATATCAAGGTTTAGATGCCCAAAAATCTTGACAAGTGATCAAGGGACACATTTCATTAATGAAACTGTTGAGTCTCTTCTCAAGAAATTTATTATTCAACATCATAAAAGTAGCCCATACCACCCATAGGCCAACAGAACTGTTGAAGCATTCGATAAAATATTGGAGAAAGGGCTCAAGAAAATTGTATGAGTCAACAAGGATGACTAGGATGGACGTGTGCCAACAACTTTATGGGCATACAGAACAATAATGAAAAGACTAAATAAACAAACACCATTTCAGCTGGTATATGGAAAAGAAGTAGTGGTCCCAGTGGAATTCATAGTGCCCATCATGTTTATTTCTCAAGCAACAAAAATGACAGATGATGCAGCATTAAAAGAAAGAATGAATCAACTGATGGAACTGGATGAATCCAAATTCCTAGCTGAACTTCACTAGTCAGCAGAGAAAAGGAGGCAGAAAGATTGGCATGAAATTCATATTATAAAGAAAACATTCAAAGTCAGAAATCATGCATTTTTATGCGACAGCAAATTCCAAAAGTTTCCGAGTAAGTTACAGATGCACTAGCTAGGCCTATTTATAGTTGTGAAAATCAAAGATTCTAGAGCTGTAAGGATAGCACAACTGGACGGTGGAATGCTATCGAGATGGGTGAACGACGCATGCCTAAAACCCTTCCACATGCCAAAAGCCACACATTCAAGCTAAGGGGTCTTAGAGATGAGCTCGCAAGTAGGTAGTAGTTAATAAAACTTAGTCAAGTCATTACAAAGTTCATTTGAAGTTCATGCCTTTTGTAGTATTTTAGTAAGAATAAGAAACAGTGTCAATAAGGTCACGACAAAAATGCCATGATACTGCAACCCATTTGTGGTCAAGGGGGGATAGGTATACACTTTTTCAGTGTTAATAGTCACACGATTTAATTGTCTTTTCCGTCATATGACTAGTCATTTCCATAATAAGTAACTAATAATACAACTATCAGATAGAGGCTATAAAATCTTTTCCCATTAGGAACAACTTTACCTAATAAATACTCCCCATTAAGAAAAATTTGTTAACCATGCGGCCCACTTTGTGCTTCCCCATTCTATGTCATAAATGTCAGGTCCAGGTCAGTTGACAACAGTGAAGCATGACTAAGATACATGGGGAAAGTTTCCGTAGTAATTAAAACGTTGTGTCAAGTCCGGCTACTTAATTTGCATGACAATGCAGGAAGCTACAAAATTTTGAGCGCAAGTAGTAGAAAAACTCCAAACTCTCTCTGAACAACAAAAACAACAGAAGTGCAGAAGTTCGAAGCATCCAGTAACAATTGTCTATCAAAGATGAAGAGAAATGGCAAAGGGAATTATTTCAGTCCCAGAGGATAGACTCGATGAGAAAATTGTCCTACTGGAAAATCCATATGGCAAATATGATAAATCTACCTTGGTTGAAAATGATCTTACATATTATTTCCAGTTTCCAATGCTGAAGAGGGAGGTGTATGCAGAGGAATTTCAAAAGAATATGGAATGAGGAAAAACAGAGTTAAAGAAGATTTCAGAGGTCTACAACGATCTACGCTAATCAATCTAAGGAGTCTACTAGTCTTTGTCACACAATTGGCTGCAATGCAGTGCACGAAGCTACTAGCCAACAGAATGAATGGAGGATCGTTGTGGCTTGATAAGGAGTATCCAATTCATGTAGATGATATCCATCATCTCACAGTGTTAGGCCCCTATACTAGTAGTGTAACCCCTTATTGTTATTAGTATAACCCACTTATTATATCGATGTACCCATGTAGTGCCCATATTATTACTATTGTGCCCCATAGAAGCCCACTATTGTTATTATTGTGCCCTTACATTATTATTGTTATGTCAGCTCTGATTATGTTATGACCCCTTAGACTCCTATATATAGAAAGGAGGTCTTTTCATTTGTATCATCCAAGAATTGTTCATTTATGTAATGTAAAGGAGGTTTCCCCCTCGAAGAGGCTGAATTCTAAGGCGTGATATATCTTTCCTATCTTTTTCTTGAGCTGGTTTCATAACATTTGGTATCAGAGCTTTGGATTCAAGGGTTTCGCTGCTCCAAACAGGTCATCGTGGAATTTTCCCTATAACTTTTTTTCTGCGATGTTTCAGAAGTTGCAAAAAAACCCATTTGAGAAGAAATCGCGTTGAACCACGGGTCCGAATTTCAGAGCTATTCGCACTATATTTGCGGAGATATGATCTGAGGAAGTTGGTCTTTTTGCAGACTCCTGAATTACATTCCAAACAGGTGACCTGGGGAAAATCGTCATAAATTTATCTCTGGGGATCGGATTGAAATTCCATAAGAAGGTACAGAAAGAGAACGGATTGTAGTTTCTTGTATGCATTTTTCAGATCCAAAGGTCGAAACAGTGACACGTGGCACTTCATACAAGTTCGCTCTTCTAGAAAGGTCTATAATCAGGTCATCTTGGGAGATTGTGCATAACTCTTCCTTAGAGAATCCAATTTGGATCAGACTGGTGGCATTGTAAAAAGGACACAAATGGCTACTATAGGTCGCAATTTCAAAACTTAAAGATCTGAAAGTACAAAGTTACAGTCGTTTCAAGGTCAAGCTCCTAAAATCAAGAAAAAACAAGATGAGGAAGTTTGATGGCAAGGATCCGGTAAATTGGATACTTCAGATGGAACAATATTTTGATCTACATGGTGTACAACTATTACAAAAGGTATGTATTGCATCTTCATATTTAGAAACAGATCAATTTTTAGGGTACGAAGGGCTTTGTTCTCGTAAACAACTTGTTACGTGGTCAATTTTCATGGAGGAAATGATAACACATTATGAGGATACAAAGAGCAACACCTTCTTTAGAGCAACACCACAACAATTGGAAAGAGTAAAAGGGCTTTGTGACATAGTGGAAAGCAAAATTATGGAAACCAGGAAGCGTACCCCTCACAACTATAAAGATGGAAGTGTTGTTTCTCCTAGCCTTCCACAACCTACAAGGGTTACACCACAACAATTGGAAGAAAAAAGAGAAAAAGGGCTTTGTTACAATTGTGATAGAAAATGCACTAAAGGTCATAAGTGTGCTGAGAAGAAATTATTTTACATAGAATATGAAGAGGAGGAAGAAAAGGATCAAGAAACATCAAAAGAAGAAGATATATGCCAGGACCCCACCCCAGAGAAAGAAGAAATGAATCAGACCATATCTTGTAAAGCATTGGCAAGAATTACCACTCCTCAAACCCTCAAGATAGAAGGACATATCAAGAAGAAAAAGGTGAAAGAAGTGAAAGATCACATCGAGAAAGAAGAAATGAATCCAACCATATCTTGTAATTCATTGTTCGAAATTACCACTCCTCAAACTATCAAGATAGAAGGACATATCAAGAAAAAAAAAGTTCAAGAAGTGAAAGATCAGATCGAGCATCAAGAAATGAATCTAACCATATCTTGTAAAGGATTGGAAGAAATTACCACTCCTCAAACTCTAGAGATAGAAGGACATATCAAGAAGAAAAAGGTTCAAGCAGTGAAATATCACATCGAGCATCAACAACAAGTTCTCCAACTTTTAAAGGATAACGCCACTTCGGTGCAAAATCAAACGAAACAACATGTAGATCAACATCATAGTGAAAACTGTTTTGATGTAGGTGATTGGGTATTTTTACTGCTACATCTCAAGCAAGCTATTTATGAGAAGGAAATGTTGGCAATAATACATGCACTTAAAAAATGGCGACCTTACCGAATGGGAAGACTCTTCAAGGATGAGGATGTGGAAGCATTGTTTTGTGCTATTTATATTATCCAAACAGATTGGATAAACGAAGCAAGGGATGAATGCAAGAACGACGAAGAAGTATGGCCACTTATTCAAAAGTTGCATAAGATCCCAATTTAAACAATATTGCCAGAAATTGAAGAGGAAGGAAAAATCATATTGGAACCTGGAGCAGTCACAGAAAAAAGAACTCGACAGCTACGAAACTGATCAATTTCAGAGTATCTCATCAAGTGGAAGAACTTACCCGCTGAATATTCCACATGGGAGGACAAGAATTTTATACAGAAGCATCAAGAACTACTCAAGCGTTGAGGACAACGCTTTTTGAAGGAGAGGGGCATGTTAGGCCCCTATACTACTAGTGTAACCCCTTATTGTTATTATTATAACCCACTTATTATATTGATGTACCCATGTAGTGTCCATATTGTTACTATTGTGCCCCATAGAAGCCCACTATTGTTATTATTGTGCCCTTACATTATTATTGTTATGTCGGATCTGATTATTTTATGACCCCTTAGACTCCTATATATAGAAATGAGATCTTTTCATTTGTATCATCCAAGAATTGTTCATTTATGTAATGTAAAGGAGGTTGCCCCCTCGAAGAGGCTGAATTCTAAGGCGTTGATTTATCTTTTCTATCTTTTTCTTGAGCTGGTTTCATAACACACAGGAATCTCGGCAGGAGGAAATGCAGTGAATACAATGTTCCAAGCAGGAACAAAAAGATCAAAGAAGGAATGAGAGAATGATTATTATGTAAAATATGGAATAAAGCACGGGGGAAGGGGAGAAAATATTGACATTATTAGCAAAATTGAGATAAAATTCGCTTGCTACATAATAGAAGTAAAAACAATGAGACACTTTTCAAGAAATGAGTGCACTCTGGATGCAATCTCGGTTGTGGAGCACTGTTGTAAGGGAGAAGTTCTCAATTGGTTTGCTTTTGTAATAAATGAGATCTTCGAGGCCTATGAGGATATTTAAATGAAGAGTACCAATGTCTTATTTGGATACATATTGATGAATTTAGCAATGAGGAAGTGGTGGCCATGAAGAGGGAGGGAGATGATGCAGATTACTAAAGGATAGTCGATAGTGCTTACGTATGAGCCATGGAGAGTTTCAGGAAATGCGAGAAGCAAGGAAATTAATGAGGTGGCCTTCGGTGATTGGTATGAGCCGATGCTGGACATAGTTAGGTCCATGGAGAGAATACCCAAACCACTTCTGGATGAATTTTCAAAAGACATCTGGTTTGGAGTCTCACATGGGCACACATACCTTAGACCTAGATGTGTCCACCCTGAGACCTTCAAGATTAAGCCGCAGAAATTTGTTTTAACTCAGGAAACACCCCATAGCGAGATTGGGTCATGGACGGGGGTTGCATGTGAGATCACTGAAGGGAAATACGGTATCAATTTGGTGGACTAAAGCCACAGTTGCAAGTAGGAGAAGCGGGAGAGAGAAGTAGACATAGATTAGCCGAGGAAGAAATACAACCAATGGCACTAAAAATAGAAAAGCAAATGTTTGTAATAAGGAAGATATTCAGAAGTTTTGGTGAACCTTCAAGTGAGGCAACCCAATCCATGATTTTTCATGGTTCTAATATGTTTACACCAATAATCACAACTCCTCTAGCCATGGAAATTCCTACTATTGGACCTAAATCTCAATCACAACCAACTGTCCGAAAGCCCAGGAAAAAAATAGTAGTCAAGAACCCGGCAACCAAGAAGCCCAGAACTACCCAAGAGATTCACATTATCGACCTCACTGATGAGATCGGATAATTGATATCTGCATCGCCGATTGTTGAAGAAATTCCCCAAAATTCATATGCCATTCCACCACCATTGCAGGAACCTTCTCCGCACACGGCCTCCACCTCCGCAACCCTGTCAGAAATCATCCCCTCTGACACAAGAATAGCGCCTGAAGAAATGGAAGTAGATTCCACCCAGTAGCCTAGAGGGACCACACATGGAAATTTCGCCCAACTGGCCTTGCTAGTAGCATTACTTCTTAGGTCGGGCCCACTCCAGGGGGAAGAAATAGTCACAACCATTCTGCAGTTAGTGGGAAGTGAATAGTACCAGCGAGTATTCCCTATAAATTTCCTGGTGGTCCCCAACCCTAATATCATTCCCTCCACTCCCTAGTTCACCCCACCATCACAAATAGGAAACACTCCCACCTCCAACTCTAAGAAATCCATTGTCAGCAGCCTATCCATTCAAACCAATTTTCCAGATCCTAACACAATGCAGACCGAGACCCTACAGCACTGGTCATTGACACAGTTGTTTGCATTCATCTAGCAAGCTACGTAAAGAGCTGAAAGAATACACGATGACCTAGTCTGGGAACAAGAACATTAGAAGCAACAACTACACGAAGTCACAGAGGAAAGAGATCACCTGAGATAGGAAAATACTGATTTGTAGGCACAGATTAATCAGGTGACAGAGAAATTTTAGTCACTATGGTTGACAATCATAGATGTCAACGCAGAAGCCCCAAAGGACATTGTAGCATGCACATTAGCGAATTTTTGTGATCACATTCAAGCAGCATGCTCAAATTTGGTGGCAACAAACATTGACATGAAGAAGAAGCTGGAGAAAGTGAGATCAACATTACTAGACTCTGTAGAAATATATTCCTGGATGATAGATGAAAAAATCAGTGAAGTGGTAACTAAGAAGCAAGCACTCGTTGAAGCACTAGTGGTCGGATACGCCCTAATGGATAGAGTTCACGACTATTCAAGAATCCTCGCAATAAAGAATCAGCTAGTATATCCTATGAGGGAGAAACTCCAAATCTTGTTTGCCAACAACAAGGAATGCACAAACTCCAACCAACTCTAGAAGATGGATGAGGAAATCACCGCCATTCAAGCACAGGTTGCTCAGATCAAAGAGGAATTAGAGAAAACCAAAAAGATAATATGAGACCTACGACCTCTGGTTCGACTACAAGTACTGGCCCAAAAGGAAGTTTGCAACAATAGTGAAGAATAATGGGACCACCTGCAGAGACAAAGGCCAAGAGAACTAATTTCCAATACAACAGAATATTTTACCCAATAGGTTGATTCAATCATAATTTCATGGGAAGCTTCCCTCCACAAATACAACGAATTCAAGCAGAGAATGACCACCTTCATTCCTGATTTGGGGCCTTCATTTGGGAAAGAAGGATAGTAGGGAGAAGGAGCAGTTGGAGCAGAAACCACTCAGCCAATGACATAGTATACAATGGGAGTAATAGCTCATCAGACAACAAAACCAGTGAAGCCACCAACAAAAGTATCTACAGAAACAACAATAGGACCTACAACTCTTGAGATAGATTGACTCGGGGACGAGTCAAATGACTGTGGTCGCGGTCTGTTGGGGCATTCATTTTTAATTTTGAAAGATTTGAAGATACGATGATGAAGAAACAGGTGGCGAAAATAACGGTTAGGTTGCAGAGAAGAAAGTTGAGGAGGAAAATAGGAACAGGCAGTTGCAAGATAGTCGCGACAAGGTGTCAGTAGAAGGCAGGGTCAGTCGAGCAGACAAGGTAGACGAGAGGCATCCGAGGAAAGAGACAATCGAGTAAGGACTAGCAGCACAAACGACAGAGGTGAATACAAAAGGAGAAGGCCTCAAGGAGAGAGGGGTTGAATAGTTCTGGTCACGGACAAGTAGCAAGGAGGATGCGGGCTACTAGAGCATGAGACCTGAAGACCAAGGCAGTAGCTGGGAAGCTAGAGTTGAAGTCTATTGCAATCAGTGGTGTGATGTAATCGGGTATTTCATGCAATTGTTTGTGGGTGAGGCCTAATGTATAATGTAATGATTTTCTATTGAATCAATATAAAAGAGGAGTCAGACTGGTTACTTGGTACAATGTGTGTATTTGATTGCGATGTCTGGATCCACTAAAAAATTGAATTAGTTGTGAGTCTATGCTCATGGTAGATTGATCCTCATGTTGATATATTGTTAGTATGAATATATGCACAGGGCCACTTATAGAGTAATGGTTAAGATATCCCTGAACCTATACTGAAACCTTCTTAGTTTTAGTCGTGGAATGCCTCGAGTGAGACTATTTATCCGTCGGGGTATGGTGAAAATGTCGGAGTTGTCCTAGACTACAACGAACCACTGTTGGCTCTTTGTGCCTAAACCCAGGGTCCTTCCCTGATGTCATTTTTGTGCCAACACTTTTCTTTTTCCTCACCTTATTTAACTCATCAAGGGTAGTGATGAGTTCCCCTTTGTTGTTGCTTTTAATAGCCCCTCCGACACAAGTGCTTCGGGAGACATAGAAACCTTCCTAAAGATAGACTCTAGGTTGATTGTAGACCAGTGCCTACGACATCTTAAATAGAGGAGTGCATGGAAGATTTTCAATGGGGGCTTTCCGTTTCACTCCAATTTTCACGAAGTTTGTTAAAAAATAATAAAAAGGGGGGATTGGCTCAATCAACCTTCATGAAGGTAGACTCAAGCCAATACATGGGTACAAATGTGTAGGGGGTAAATCATGCCAACCTCAAAGAGAAACTTCTAGTTCTGGTGGCTGACACACAAAAACAGACAACTTAATATTGCAGTTGTAGTAAAGGTGGAGAGGAGGAGAGAAAGGAGGGAATTCAATGCATTTTTGGCATTATGGTACATGTGTTGTCCTTGATGGCAACCCACATACAGGTCAGTTCAGAATTGATAAAGGGAAACTCACATTGTAACAGGTCTATTCAGAGGCAATAGAGTAATGGTACAAAAGAATAGGATGGTGGGACAAAGGATTACATATCAGAATAAAAAAATTAATGAAAGAGAATGGTTTAAGTTGTATATGTTGTTTACCCTAGTCCAAGTAGCATATACACGCAGGTACACATCATAAAAGGAGTGTATATGTATGCATGCAGTTTCACAGAAAGAAAATTGCGTATGGGATAGAAAATTAAGGTTATATAATACCAAGGGTCCATACCATGCTATTAGCCCAAAATATTGAGTGGAATAATGGCTACTTGATCCCATCTAAGAATACCACAGGTTCTAAGTGTTGTTTTGGTCTGAGGTATTGAAAAAGGCTCTAAGTATATAAGGAGGAGAAGGTCAAAGGGCTTAGTGCGCAAGTGAAAGGGTTTTTCATGAATACTCCTATCTGAAGTATATTTTGTGTTGTAAGGGATATGGTTATGAAATAGATCTGAAATATCTTGTACACCTTTGGATACAATGTTGGATTAGGATCATGAGACCTGAAATGACTTATCATTGTATCATAGAAAATTTTAGGGGCGAATGTTCGCCCTTTGGCGAAATTAAGGGGTTTTAAATTTTTAGTGGGCGAATATTTTGTATCATAGTACATTTTTACAAATCACCTCAAATAGCCCACCTTATTTTAAGGGAGAGGGTAAAAAAGGTAAATTTAGCCCTTGAAATTAGGAGTTACAACCTTCCATTCGCCCATTTTCAAGAATAGGTTTTATTTAAGTGAATCCTATGGGCCAAAGGCCCAAATACCATATTTATAAAAGAGGTATGGTAAATTAATAAAAATATAAATAAATGAGAGGTATGGTAAATAAATAAAACATTTTTTATATTTACTCGTAAACAAATAAAAATATAAGTAAAGTGGAGGTATGGTAAATAAACAAAACCTCTTTTTATATTTAGTCCATAACCCTCGTTCTATTTATGAAGGCTCAAGAAAGAGGTTTTATTTAAGTGAATCCTATGGGATAAATACCATATTTGTAAAAGAGGTATGGTAAATTAATAAAAATATAAATAAACGAGAGGTATGGTAAACAAATAAAACATTTTTTTATATTTACTCCATAAGTCACCTTATATTTACGAACACTAAAAAAATGCGTTATATTTAGGTGAAACCTATGGGCAAAATACTATGGGACAAATACCATGGACTAGATTGTTATTAATACCATGCAAAAAAACATTATTAACCCTAATATTAGTATTAATAAAAATAAAAATGGCACATGGTATTGACATGGTATTCACCAAAATGGCACATGGTATTGACCCATGGTATTCACCTGGAATGTAGCCTATTTAAATGGGGGAATTAAACCAGCATAGATCCATCTTTACTCTGGATCTACTACCCCCCGAGAGGTATCAAATATTGTGATATGCAAACTAGCATAGAGTGAAAAAATATTTGACCCCATCAAGAGTAAAAATGGATGTTGTAATTTAATGTATGTTAAACATTTTAGCTTGGTTAAAATAAAAAAATAAAATAAAAATCAACTATTAATTTTATTAATTTTTATAAATTACTAATAGTAATTTTTAAGCTCCAGGTTTATGATAACCCATGGTAATACCATGGTATTCATGTGAGCATAGACTATTTAAAGGGGAAATTCTATCATCTTAGATCCATCTTAATTCTGGGTCTACAAGTGCTTAGAGGGATAAATAGATTTCATCCCCCTAAGAGTGGTAGATGTGGAGTTAAGATGGATATAGGTTGGTTTTTATGATAATGAAGATATTAAATAGACAGGAAATTATATTGTAAAAACATCTTAAGGTGAATGGTTAAAGCATAGACATTGGACAAGTATATTTGTATACTTATGTTTTAAACTGAAACAAATCCAGGGCTAAAAGGAATGGATTGATTGCACTAGTCATCGTTCTATAACTTCCCAACATATGCTGGAGTAAACAAATTGTAATTTGGGTAATTTTTCTAATTGCAAACAGGAACATACTTGTGTATTGGCAGGGTAGTTACAAGGTCCCTAGAAGTGATGAATTTGAATTTTTCTTGGTTTTATATATAGTATTAGGTTTTTTCTGTGAATGACACGGGTGAATTTTATCCTACACCCACTAGGTTATCAATATGTAATTTGGGTAATTTTGATTTCAAAAGATATTTTAAAGAAATGCAATTATTTCATTTGTGTATTCAATAAACACAAGATTTTATAATTGAGTAAAATATTCGCCATGCCTGGTGAGAGATTCGCCAAAAAATTATATATACATATCATATTATTGATAAAATCGCCTTCCATTTTTCCTATATACCATGGAGATTCGCCCATTTATTATACATGTAAATTTGGGGGGGTTCTTAAAATTTTCCCTGCATTGTATGATCTGATAATGGATAGTCTAAATCTTATTGATAATAGATGTTTTATCTTTTATATGCTATGACTTGGTTATATCTGAAGTCTAGAATAGTTGCGAAGTTTTAAGTTATTATGCAGATCTATATGCTGGTTCGCCTTGGTTAAGGCACATATACACATTGGTTCGACACTTCAAGTAGCATATGCAAAAGAAAAGCTTGTTGTTCAGAGATGATTGATCTATCTGATCAGTGCTGCTCTTTTACTACTCTTTGTCAATGATGTATTCATTAGATCTGAAAGTAAAATTGTTTGTATAAGGAGATTGAGTCTGGTTCATTGATTGATTGAGTAAGAAGGGTGATATTTGTTGCTATCTATTTAGAACTCTGTAATATGACAGTAGATCTTTAGAGTGTCATTAGATGGTACAGTTTTTGGTTCAGAGGTTTATGATTCAGTGTCTTTATAGGTATACACAGGTTGGGTTATAGAAAGTAGTGTATACATGTAGGTTGGCTTCATTGAAGTAGCGTATACATTCTGACATATGATTTTTGAGGTTGCAGTTGGTTCTGGTTGTTGATGCAGTGTTCTGGGTTCAGCTCTGTGTTCTGGTTACAGTGATATGATTGTTCAAATTGACTAATTGTTGATAGATGCAGTTGTATTGGATGGTTGTATTGCAATGGCGATTGATTTTGAGCTTCAATGTTACTGATGGCTCCAGTATGAAAATTTGATGAAACATGGCCTACATATTGTGTTGATGTGTACCAGGATTATCCAGATTGAAAATTTATGAAACGTGGTCCTTGGAGGAAGAGTGAAGGTAGTAGTCTTATGTAGGCCAACGCCTACGTACTGTTAAACTTATCAGCTAGTACAAGAGCTAGGGAATTGGAGCTCCCTTCCAGCAGAAGCTGGAAAACGAGTGAAGGTTGTAGCCTTCAGCATGTAGATGCCAGCGTACTAGAAAAAGTCTGCACCAGTAGAAAACTTGTAAACATCTTTTATAATAGGAAGATTGAAGACTGAGATGACAACAACATTGGTTTTTTCCCACATTGGGTTTCCACCTGAAAAATCATGGTGTTCATGTGTGTTGCTTATGTGTGTTGATTTATTCTATTTTTATTGCATCTGTCTACTGCCTAGTAAATACATGACACTCTGATATAATTTCAACAGATAATGAGTTAGATATTTTACTAGTTTATTATATATACGCTAGTTCCATTCATTATAGTTGTGGACATACGTTGTTTGGTTTCTGTAAAATAGCGTATAAAGTTTGAAAAGGAAAAAAATATTATTATGAAAGTTTAAATATTGATTCACCACCCCCCCCCCCCCCAATATTTTTCCCAACAATTGGTATTAGAGAAGGTCCTTCAAAAGAATCTTGATTGCTTGAAGGAAGATCTCTCAAGATGAGCAATCACTAAGGAATGGGATCTATCATACCACCAATCTTCAACAGAAATAGCTTAACATTTTGGAAGACAAGAACCAAAGCCTATCTTCAGTCACTTGGAGCTGATGTTTGGGCAATTGTGGAAGGAGGATACCAATATCCAGCAATAGTCCCCACAGATCCAGTAGAAAATAAAGCATATGAAAACAATGCCAAAGTCATCAATGCATTATTGGGAAATCTATCTGAATCAGAATTCTTCAAAGTCATGAAGCTTAACACAGCCAAAGAAATATGGGACAAAATCATTCAGAGCTACGAAGGAGACTCCCAGGTAAAACATGCTAATCTCCAAACTCTCATAATTCAATATGAAACTCTCAAGATGCATAGTGATGAAATTATTTCTAGTTACTTTTTACGAGTAGATGAGATTTTAAATCGTATGAATAATCTGGGTGAATAAATAAAGGAGACTACTATAGTAGAGAAAATTTTAAGATATTCTAAATTTGAGTCAAAATTATCTGCCATTGAAGAGAAGCAAGATCTACAATCTGTTACTGTTGTTCAACTTCATGGAATTTTAACTGCCTTTAAAATGAGGAAAGGAGGTCCATCATAAATCAGAGAAGCTACTTTCAAAGCCTCTACAAAGGGAAAAGAAAAGGAAGATCTCAAGGAATCAAGATATATATCAGAAGAATACGAGGTAAACTTTGTGAAGAAACTTCAACTGGGTACTGGAAGATTCAAAGGTAAGCTTCCCTTCAAATTTTTTTCTTGTGGTAGAGTTGGTCATTATACTGCTAAATGTCCTCATAAAGATAACCATGACAAAGGAAAGGATTCTACAAAAGGTAATAGGAAACAATTTATTAATAGAAGAAGTTATTAAACTCATAAAGATAGTGATGGCTTGTCTAATAGTGATGAAGGTGAATCTGAACAAGATATTAAACTACTCATGGCTTACGAAAATGATGAGTTTATGGATGCTTTAGAAAAAGAATATTTTCTTGAATAAATCTCTCATCTTAAATCTGTTTGGAAGAAAAGAATATGGTCATAGAGCCTTTGACACATCAACTCACTGAAAGGGAAAATAACAATGATAAATTAGAATGTGAAGTAGCGAGTCTAAGAAAAGAACTTAAGAAGACAAAATCTATGAATCTTAGATTTGATAAAGGCTCAGAAACCTTAGATGAAATCATCAAGGTTTAGCATTCTCCTCTTATAAAGACTAGTCTTGGATACAATGGAGAAACATCCCAACTAAAAAAGCCTTCGGCGATCACCAGAAGCTATCGTGATGCAGCAGAAACTAGTGAACAATGCGTCAATCCTCAGCAAAAGCCTAAAGGTACTCCCCAGGTAAATCATGTTCATTTTACTCCAAAGGTGAACATCAATAGAAGCACCAACCAAAAGGTGAACAATACCAAAATATTTTATGATCACAGAAACTTCTTCTTTAATGGACAATGTTTTTCATGCCATAACTTTGGTCATAAGGCTACTCAATGTGTTGCTTACAAAACTATCATGACTAGAGAAGCAAGAAAACAAAGGAGCGTGACCAGAATCAAGAAGAGCTCTTATAATAACTTTTCTCCTCTTGAAGATGAAATTGAATGTTCATTTTGCAATAACTTTGGTCATGAAGAATCTGAATGCAGGAGAAAATTTCGGCCAACATATCAAAAGGAGCAAACATCATCCAACTCCAAGGTATGGAAAAAGAAGGAACTACAGTAAGAAATATGTGGCATAGCTCTGTTTGCAAAAGGACAATAAAATTAGTGGTACATTGATAGTGGATGCTCAAAACACATGAAAGGTGATAAAGAAAAATCATTTCATACAATGCTTTTGAAAAAGAAAAGAATGTCTCTTTTGGAAATGACACACCAGTTGTCATTAAGGGTAAAGGTTCTATTTATCTAAAAGAAAAGGTTAAAGCTGGAAATGTTATGTATGTTGATGGTTTAAAGCATAACTTATTGAGTGTTAGTCAAATGTGTGATCAAGGAAATGAAGTTGTGTTTCAATCAAAAGAATGTGTGGTTCGTGAGCTTGACACAGGAAAGACCATAATCAAAGGTACAAGAACTCCAAGAAATCTATATATACTAAAAGGAGGTCAAGAACACTTTTATCTAAGCAAAACATAATATAAATGGTTATGGCACAAAAGATTGGGACATCTAAGCTTTTCTCAAATAATAAAATCATGGAGGCTCAAGGTGGGTCGTGATCTTCTAGATATCATTGTCCAAAAAATACCATCTGCAAACCATGTCAATTTGGTAAGAAAACTAGAGTTCAATTCAATGCCAAATAAGGATCAACAAGTAATCCTCTTGAACTCATTCATACTAATTTGTGTGGGCCAATAAGGAAAAGGTCACATCGTGGAGAAGAATACTACATTTTATTCATTGATGATTTTTCTAGAATGTGCTGGATTGGTTTACTGAAACATAAAGATGAAGCATTTGAAAACTTTAAAGTCTTCAAAGATTTAGTTGAAAATGAGTTAGATCTAAAAATCAAATGTCTCAGATCTGATCAGGGAGGAGAATTCATATCAGATGGATTTTTTGAATTTTGTGAACAACATGGAATAAAGAGACAATTTTCTGTTGCCAGAACTCCTCAACAAAATGGCGTGGTGGAAAGAATGAATAGAACAATTCAACAAATGGCTCGAGCTATGCTTGATGAGTCTGGAACTCCTGATACCTTCTGGGGTGAAGCTACACATACTGCAGTAAATATTCTCAACAAAGCTCATGTACGTGTAAATAGTGATCAAACTCCATATGAACTTTGGTATGGTAAGCCTCCCACTATAAAACACTTCAGAGTTTTTGGAAGCAAATGTTTCATCAGAAAGACTGATGAGAACTTGGTAAGTTTGAACCCAGAGCAGACGAAGGAATATTTCTTGGTTATTATTCTAGAAGTAAAGGATATAAATGTTATAATAAGAGACTTCGAAAAATTGTTGAATGCATTGATGTTGTAATTGATGAAGCATGCAGAAATCTGAAACAAGAGACATCAACAAAGGAAGATGATAATAATGAAGATGGTGAATGCTTTCCCATATCAAATCGAAATGATATAGAGGAAGAAACCAATGAAGCATCATAAGAAAATACAACTGACAGGGAAAAGGCTCCATCCAGGTATGTTTAAAAGAATCATCCAGAATCTCAAATTCTTGGAGAAAAAGGGTCTAGAGTATAGACAAGAAGAACTCTTGTAGTATCTTCCAGTTATCTAGAATTATTATCCTCCACAGAACCACAAAATGTAATGAATCTAGCAGAGATGAATGCTGGATTAAGGCCATGGATGAATAACTTGACCAAATTGAAAACAATGATACTTAAGAATTAGTTCCTAGACCTCATGATAAAAATGTTATAGGAACAAAATGGATATTCAAGAATAGGTTGAATGAAAATGGAGAGGTAATAAGGAACAAAGCAAGGCTTGTTTGTAAAGGTTATTCTCAACAAGAAGGTATAGGCTTTGAAGAAACTTTTGCACCTATTGCTAGACTTGAAGCCATAAGAATGTTTCTTTCTCTTTCAAGTTTTCGAAAATTCAAAGTTTATCAAATAATCTCTGAGGGCATAGTATTACCATCTTGAAAAATATCTTCAACAACAAGGTTTCACAAAAGGATCTACAGACAACAACTTATATACAAAAAATTAGAATGATAAATTGCTAATTATTGTTGTTTATGTTGATGATATCATCTTTGATAGTAATGAAGAATCTATGAGTCAAAACCTTGCTTCTGTTATGCAACAAGAATTTGAAATGTATTTACTTGGAGAACTAAGCTATTTTCTTGGTCTACAAGTGCAACAAAAAAAGGATGGCATCTTTCTTTCACAGACTAAATATCTCAAGCAGATTCTGAAGAAGTACAGAATGGAAGATTCCAAACCAGTATGCACTCCAATGCTAATAGGGTGTAGTCTTAGTTCTAATGATGAATCTCCTACAACGAATCAACCAGAGTACATATCTATGATTGGAAGTTTGCTTTATCTAATAGGTACTAGACCAAATATCATGCATGCGGTAGGAATTGTTGGAAGATTCCAAGCCAATCCAAAGGAATCACATCTTCAGGCAGTAAAAATAATATTCAAATATATCCAAGGAACTCAAGACTTTGGTCTATGGCATCCTACAGATACATATCTCACTCTTCATGCATATACAGATGTGGATTGGGTTGGAAATGTTTATGACTAAAAAAGCACTAGTGGTGGTGTATTCTATATGGGACCATGATTAGTATCTTGGTTCAACAAGAAACAAAGTTTGATTTCCTTATCTACAGCTGAAGTAGAATACGTGGTTGCTGCATCTTGTTGCACACAACTACTCTAGATGATGCAAACATTACAAGATATTCAAAACACATGTTCTCCACCCATCTCCATTCTATGTGATAATACAAGTTCCATTAGTATTTCGAAAAATCCAGTCATGCACTCTAAGACCAAGAACATACCCATTAAGTACCACTTTCTATGAGAACAAGTGCTTGAAGAAAAGGTTAAATTGGAGTATGTTCCCTCCAAAGAACAGGTTGCTGATATATTTACCAAACCTCCTCCTAGAGAAGCATTTGAATATCTCAGAAAAAGGTGGGAGTTGTTTCTGCCTCATCCTGCTGTTAAAACTAGTTTTTAGAGGAATGTTTCCTATACACAGATTTCATGAAGCAAAATCGCGTATATACACGAGTTTCTATGCTTGCAGTGGCATATGTGTTTTTCTGATAGAAAAATAGTGGGTAAAACTGAAAATCAGATTCTGACATGGGTGTTCAGTTTGATATTGATGGTTACAGTCAGTTGATATGATTTTCTCATTGATGTTTATTTTGATTGATGAAGATGCCTTGATAAGTGAATTGTTGACAAGGCACAGGTAGCACAGGTTCAGGGGGAGCATTGGCCTTCAAAACATTATGCATTTTTGGCATCATGGTTTTTGAATTTAGCTATGGTCTCAGTTATTAATATCATTTGTAGAAAAGTTCATGTAAAGACCTATGGTGTCTCTTTCTGTCATAGTCTATTATGAATGAGTCCTTTTGGACATATGATGTAATTTGTAACCCCACTACGCATGGGCAGGATGATGTAATAATTGCAATTTTTAGTCATGTATGAATATTTGGTATATCCCCACTTGGTTGGGTGATTGATGTATATATGAGTCATTGGTGATAGGAAGGTCATACTCACATAGTTGAGTTAAAGAGTCATGTTATTCTTTTGAAAAATATATTTGCAGACTCTACATGTGCTCAGGGGGAGCATGGATACTATAGTGCATCTCAGCATGTACTTATGGGGAGAATATCTCGGTCTTCCCTTTTCCCTTGATGTCAAATGGGGAGAGTATCTTGGTGTTCCTTGATATATCTAACAGGTTCTACAGCTTGAAGTGATCGAAACCAATATGGTTCCTATCAAATCCAAAGGGGAGATTGTCAACATTATGGTTTCATGTGTTGTCCTTGATGGAAACCCACATACAAGTCAGTTCAGAATTGATAAAGGGAAACTCACATTGTAACAGCTCTATTAAGAGGAAACAAAGTAATGGTACAGAAGAACAGGATGGTGGGACAAAGGATTACAGATGAGAATCAATAAATTAAGGAAATAGAATGATTTGAGTTGTATACATTGTTTACCCTAGCCCAAGTAGCATATACACACAGGTACACATCATAAAAGGAGCGTAAATTTATGAACGCAGTTTCACAGAAATAAAAGCATGTATGGGATGGAAAATTAAGGTTATAGAATATCGAGGGTCCATACCATGGTATTAGCCCATAATATTGAGTGAAATAATGGTTACTTGATCCTTTTCTAATAATACTATAAGTTATAAGTGTTGTTTTGGTCTGAGGTATTGAAAAAGGCTCTAAGTATATAAGGAGGAGAAGGTCAAAGGGCTTAGTGTGCAAGTGAAAGGGTTTTTCATGAATAATCCTATCTGAAGTATATTTTGTGTTGTAAGGGCTATGGTTATGAAATAGATCTGAAATATCTTGTGCACCCTTGGATACAATGTTGGATCAGGATCATGAGACCTGAAATGACATATCATTGTATGATCTGATAATGTATAGTCCAGATTTGATTGCTAACACATGTTTTATCCTTTATATGCTATGATCTGGGTATATGTAAAGTCTGGAATAGCTACGAAGTTTTAAGTTATTATTTGGATATCTATATGTTGGTTCGCCTTGGTTAAGGTGTGTATACACACTGGTTCGACACTTCCAAGTAGCGTATGCAAAAGAAAAGATTATTGTTCAAAGATGACTAATCTATCTGATTAGTGTTTTTGTTTTACTCCTATTTGTCAATGATGTCTTCATTAGATCTAAAAGTAAAACTGATTGTATAAGGAGATTGAGTCTGGTTGATTAATTGATTGAGTAAGAAGTGTGATCTTTGTTGGTATATGTTTAGAACTCTGTAATATGATGTAGATCTTTAGAGTGTCATTGGTTGGTACAGTTTTTGGTTCAGAGGTTTTATGATTCAGTATCTTTAGAGGTATATGCAAGTTGGGTTACAGAAAGTAGCGTATACATGCAGGTTGGCTTCATTGAAGTAGCGTATACATTCTGACATATGATTTTTGAGGTTGCAGTTGGTTCTAGTTGTTGATGCAGTGTTCTGGGTTTAGCTCTATGTTCTGGTGATAGTGATCTAACTGTTCAAATTGACTGATTGTTGATATATGCAGTTGTATTTGATGGTTGTATTACAGTGGTGATTGATTTTGAGCTTCAATGTTACTGATGGTTGTATGCATGAAGGGTTTTTTTTTTTAATATTTAAATGAAATTAATATTATAACATAATAATATAAATAAAACTTTAATTTATATTTATTTATTATTATTATTTTTTTTTTCACATTGGATTAAATGAAGCTAGAATTAAGTAACTCAATACATAATAAAATTAATATTATATAACATTCTAATATATAACTAGAAAAGAAAAAAAAACCCCTTCACGCATCTATATGATAAAATAAATTAAAAATTATAAAGGAATTAAATAATTTAATTTAATATCCTAATGAAAATATTTTAATAAATATAACATTCTAATATGTAATATATTATAATTAGTTATTATTCTTGAAAATTAGGATATTATTCTATTATTAGAAGTAATTACTTTTGACTTTTTAACATTATATAATCTAGCCGTTATATAGCCATTGATGGTAAACCTAGCCATTTGAAGATTTGCTCTCCCTATTTATTTTGCAGCCTTGATCTGACTCCTCAACTTGTCCTGACGATGAACCACACTGGTTGGTTTGAAACGCGTCGACAAAGGTTTTCTTCATGTGATCTTCGCTGAAACTCTTCTTATAATTGATATGGATCACAAAAGCCTCAATTCAATAATTGGTGGCCTACATATTGTGTTGATGTGTACCAAGAGTATCCAGTCTAAAAACTTATGAAACATGGTCCCTAGAGGAAGATTGAAGGTAGTAGCCCTCTGTAGGCTGGCGGCTACGTACTGGTAAACTTATCATCCAGTACAAGAGCTAGGGAGTTGCGGATCCCTTCCTGTAGAAGCTGGAAAATGAGTGAAGGTTGTAGCCTTCAGCATGTAGATGCCTGCATACTGGAAAAAGTATGCACCAGTAAAAAACTTGTAAACATCTTTTATAATAAGAAGATTTAATACTGAGACGACATCAATGGTGGTTTTTTCCCACATTGAGTTTCCACCTGAAAAATCCCGGTCTTCATGTGTGCTGCTTATGTGTGCTGATTTATTCTGTTTTTACTACATCTGTCTACTCCATAGTAAATACATCACACTCTGATTTAAGTTCCACAGATAATGAATTAGTTGTTTTACTAGTTTATTATATATACATTGGTTCCATTCATTATAGTTGCGGACATACGGTGTTTGGTTTCTATAAAATTGTATATACAATTTGAAAAGGAAAATTTATTATTCTGAAAGTTTAAATTATGATTAACCCCACCCTCCTCAATATTTTTCCTAACAATAGGGCTGCCAACAGAATCCTAAGCAACAATGTTCTAGCAGAAATATGGAAGAGGGAAAAGATGAAAGAGTGGCAGAAGTGGAGCGCTAGTCAGGGTTTCAGACCATATACTAATGGGCACATTTTTATCCAAAAACTTAAGAAAATATGTGCACATTACAAGTACTTAAGTAAATCTGTAGCTAACACAGGTACTGTTGCTAATTGGTAACAAATATACAATCATGAACCAGGGAGAAACCGACAGCTTCATCACACTATTTTAGAAACAAAAAAACATATATGGAATGAGATTACATAGGGGAAAACATACTGCGCGTCACACTTATAGGAATCAATATAATAGTTTCATTAGTTCTCAAGTCCCAATCCCTGATCCATTACATCAACAATCTACAGCTCAAGTCCCTCATGAACAAGCAATTAGAACCAAAATGGAACCAAATAATTTGGACCACTGTGTGTTCAGAATTCTAGAACCTGTATTAAGTGTTTCTTCCCCCTATTTATATGGGGAATGGGGGCTTTGAATCAATAGTTTACAAAATATCTTTGCTTGAGCTCCAACTACCTAACGGACTAGTTGTCTCAGCGTGCAAGGCTCTGCTGCCCCAAAATGATTTCATCGGGATTTGTTTCCCTTCTTTAAAATACATATAAATTACAGGAATAAAAGAAAAGGAAAAACTAAAATATGATGGAGGAAGTGTCCCTCTGTTGTTCCTGTGAAGGCCTCTGATCAAGCCACGTCTCTGCCATGATGTGTCTTTCCTGCTGCTCGGTCGGTTCCCATCGCTTTCACCTCTGCCCGACTTCCCCACTCTATGAAGATGATAGCGATCAACTGTGGTTGATTGTTATAGATTAGAAGTAGAGGTTGTCTTGGCAGTCCTTCAATATGTATCTGAGTGGATCCCCATGATGAGCCATTAATATTCCTAAGTCCCCGTACCTTCACTTACTCTCTGAAGATGTGCAACAAAACAGTCGAATTCATTTCTGAGGCCATTACTATCCTGGGTTTCTTGTTGTGATGGTTTACACAAGATTAGCCCATATCGCTCTCAAACTACTCCATGCCTTCATTTAATAACTCAGCTATTGACCCATACACCAAAAAATACCCTTGCCGTCCCACTGAGCGGAAGCAAAATAGACATTTCAATGTTTGTTGATCTGGGTCATTGATCTAGGCCTCTTGGTATCATAATCACAACACGGGGGAGGTATTTTACCATATTCCATAATGTTTTTCTGACAGGCTAGACCCAAATCTACAACAAACTGCAATATATAAAATATCATATCCATCGCAATTGCAAGTCGGAAGGGGCTTCGACGGAGGAGAAACTTGTGACTTGATCAATCCCTGATTGTGATATCGTAATCGATAGGGGAGGATTTATTGCAATTGGTGGGGGGAGATAGAACTTTGCGATATCGATGAAGGAGTGATTTATGATTTGTGTGATCCACGATTGCAATATTGCAATTGACGAAGGGAGGAGTTATCGCAATTGGCAAGGGGAGATAGGACTTTACTGTGGTAAGTGGGAAACTTTGAAATATGCGATATCACAATCACAAAAGGAAAAGGGAGATGAGAAGATATGTGTCACAAAAATGGAAAGCTCCAATTGTAATTTTTGATGTGCTCCCGGACCTCCGATATGCTTTTCTCCTTCATTTCAGAGGCAACATAACTGTTGAACTTCAATAGGGCATATCTTCTGATCCAGAAGTCCATTTTTGGACTTTCATATATCGTTGGAAAGCTCATTCCAAGAACTATGCAATGGAGAAGGGAAAATTTAGCTTTGGGTGATTCTGTAGCTTGGTATATGGCTTCAAACTTCACTATTCTTTTTCACCCTTTTCACAACTGAAAACACATTTAGCAGTGAGTGACAACACCCTTCAAATTCCACTATTCCTACTTCTTCTTCTTCATCTTTAGAATCAATAATATTTTGTTTCTTGGAGTCTACTCCAAATTCCATAAGAAAGTAGTTATCTAAATCATCTACTAAAGAGTTTTCGTTGTTTGACTTTGGTGCTGAACTATCCTCTTTGGAGTAGAGCCCCTTTTTCTTATAGAACTTCTTCTTTTGATGTTTTTGAGATTTATTTATACATTTCTAATCATCTTCCTTTTGATTCCTTTCTTTGTAAGGACAGTTGGAAGAGATATTTTTTACTCTCCCACAATCAAATCATTTAAAGGGAAGCTTCCCTTTATATTTTCTTAAGCCATGCTTCAGTTTCCTGGGAAATTGAGCCAGATCCTAATCAAATTCACAACTAGAGCAGTATTGATGATCTTTGTGCTCCTTGGCCTTCTTGGACACTTCGAATGCTACCTCCTTGGGTTCAGAATTCTCTCTTCCTACTCTCAAATCATAGGTTGTGAGAGTACCAAGGAACTAGTCCATCTTTAGATCCTTTAAATTAGTCATTTCTTCAATAGTTGAGACTTTGGTATTAAAGTTCATGGATAGGGATCTTAAGACTTTTTGAACAATCATATCTTCATTGCATTCTTCACCAAGTCCTATAATCATATTGGTTATTGAGGAAATTCGAAATTCCATATCAGCAGACAACTTGAAGGAGTTAACTGAGGTGACATGACACTTGTCACTCAGTTAAGAACACTCAATTCGAGTTAATGAGTTGAGGTTCAGTTTACTTGTGTTGATTCCTAAAAAATAGGAGACTAGCTCAATTAATTCAAGTTAGGGACATGAATTTTAGTTGTGTGCAGTGGGTTCCTAAATTTTAGAAGCCTAAGTTGAGTTAATTTTAGTTGTAGCAATTAGTTTCAGTTAAATTGAGTTTTGGTCAGTGAAACTAGTTCTAACTAATGGAGTAACTAGTGGAAGGCGAAGTCATGGAAGTGGAACTTCAACCACACTCAGTGATCATCCAAATAACTAATCAATCAAACTAAATTGGCTCATGCATGCATAGAATTCAAATTACCCAATTGAGATGGAGATTTCAAGGTAGTGTACTATTAGTTGTAGCATATTCCAATGTGTAAAGATGGTGCATGTAGTCAAAGAAATGACCTAAAGGAATTGTGCAATCTAGATGAGGGAATTTTCTCATTAATAGCGGCATAATTTGTAAGGGAACAAAGAAAGGAATTAGGAGCCTGGAGGGCTTTGAAATTGGCGAAGTATTGACTAGGTTCATTCATTCAGGTAGAGGGATAGACTATACATTCACAGGGTGTGCTCAAACTTGATCAAGCATTGTATTTCTTATCTATTCTCTGATTCATGTAATACAAATAGTAAGGGGTTTTGAGCAGTTTCTTTCCCCTAGATAAATCTTTGTGCACATGTGATGTTTCCTTTACATGTCAATTATTCTTGTTTTAGATGATGAATTAACTTCAGCAAATGAGTAGAGTAGCTTCAAGTCTTTTGATTTAGTAAATTTCATGAGCAATATTGAATCTACACATTAATTTCTACAAGCAATGGTGCCCTTCTTCTGATCAAATGTAGGAGAATATTTCACATCCAAGACAAATTTACCCTTCTACTAGCCTACCTTTCACTAAATAAAATAATAGGGTTTGAAAATTTTCAATTTTAGGGGTTTGATATAGGATTCTTCTAAAGACAAAAATTTCTCCAACATTTTGTGCATAGAAGGTGAGGAGAATGCACTACTTACCCCTCTTTTCAAGAATCATTCATGGATTTTGGTTTTGGAGGAAAATGTGCACCAAATCGAGCCTTGTTCCACCTCTCGGGCTAATCTTGTAGCAACTAGTGACAATCTTGTAGTAGTTGGTGACAGTCCTATAGCACTGGTGACAATCCTATAACACTGAACCTAGATCCTATAGCAACTAGTACTCGACACTGTAGCACCTCTGTAGCAGTCTATGGGACCTCTGGTGGTAGCTAGCTTAAACCTTGACAACAAAATGGGCCTCCATTACTATTTATGGAATGAATCTCTTGGTACAAGTGAGGCTCATGCCTATTTTTTATCCCTTTTTGTGCTTTAGTGTGTTGAAAAAATGTAGCAAGAAGGGCTCAATTTGACTTTAGCCTTAGTCAAATTGATTAAATTGAATTTCCACATCAGCAGGACAACTTGGAGGTAGTTAACTAGTGTGACATGGATCTTGTCACTCAATTAGCTTAGTAAATTCAAGGTAGAGGGCTTGTAGTTTAGTTATTCATGTGTTATTACTAAATTTTAGTAATCCAGTTCAATTATTTTCAGTTGTATTCAGTTCACTAACCTCTAACTATTGTTGGAGTCAGTTGAAGGTTAGTTGTGTGGTGGGAAAATAGTCTAACTCAGAGATCTACCAGTTAACCAATCAATCAGTCCAAAATAGCTAGTGCACACAAGGAATTCGAATTCCTCAATTGAAGTGGAGATAAGATAGTGTAACATCTATTGTAAACTAGTTTTAGTGTGCAGGTGTTGCATGAGGTCAGGTGATCCATCCTTAGGGAATTGCATAATCAATTCGGAGGAAATTACTATCTTTTAGGGGTCAATTTCCTCAAGAATTATGCAAGGAAATAGGAGGCTTGGTGGGCAAATAATTGGCTAAGTGTTGGCTAGATTTTTCTATTGAGCAGAGAGAACAATTATTGTTTTGCAAGTTGAGTTCAGATCTAGAGATAGCAGTTGTAATAAGTTTCTCTATTGATTTGATTAATGCAAAAAGGCTTGAGAGGTTTTTCCTAGTTGTTCTCCCCTAGAAATCACTGTGTATATGTGGTTTTTCTTATTGTATGTCTATGCATGTTGTTCTAAATTGTGACTTTCATTCTGCAAATTAGTAGAGTAGAATTGTGTCTCTTGTTTTCAAGTTGAAATATTGAGAAATTGCAATTTATATCAAATGTATACATGGTATTAGAGCCGTGAAATCACATTAGAACCAATATTTCGAAGTTGTCTCTCATTAATTTCGAAGTATCAGCTTCAGTGTAGAAATTTTTCTTTAGGATCGGGAAAATGTCTTTCAATGGTCTAAGAAATGGATCCACGTATGTACACGACTATCCAAAGATAATCCTGTGTACAGATCTGAAAACTTTCACTGCAAACATAACTTCACTCTATGCAACCTTCACTATCAAAACTATAGACTTATGAATAATTCATTTAGATTACGTCATCATTATAACCTCATATCTATTATTTTTAGTTACTTAGACATTTGTAATAATTAAATCAATCAAGCATATATGTCAACATACTTCAGATATTTCAGATCTAAATCTTCTCCTTGCTCCCTGGTGCACACCTATTTCAGATCATATCTCACATGAATAACTCATTACAAGAACACATGACACCTTGATCTCCATATCCTTATATAGTTTTAGCCTTGACCAATACCTTAGGTAAATCCCTTGGTAATGTCGTTAATATTCTTTGAAGAGATCAAGTAAACGTTGCCACAACCATTACTATGGGTCAATACCATGGTAAAGACCCCTGGTATCCAGATTACCATGGTTCAGATTATTTACACAACTTTCACTCATAGGGTATGCGTATGTACACAACCCTTCTTCATAGGAACCATGTATACTTTCCTGAAATTTTAATTTTGTCATCCAACTGTCATTGAAATGTCATTCCTCTATCCATGTCCTCTGCAGTGTCTGTACCAAACTACATGAGATCATATTATTATAACATTGACATCAAGTACATATTTATAAATTAGGTTTCCATCAAGGACGACACATTAGCCACAATTCCAACATATTCCCTGGTCGTAGGCACAAAACAAGGAAAACTAGGCTGCAATTTCTCGCATAAGGCATGCTGCTAGTGACTGGAAGGTTCAATTCACATGGAAAAGCCATCATCCAAGCGTGTGGGTGTTCTAACTGGAAAAAAGAAGGTTTGAGGCCCAAAAAAAGGCCAATCAACATAATGTAACAAGAATACTAACCCTAGGGAGAGAAAAATGTTGATAACACATCTCTGGGTTCTATTAGAACTTGGTGATAGTCATACTTCAAATCAATTTTGCGGAAGTACTTATCCCCCTTGAGCGGGTCAATAAGGTCATCAAACCATGGGATTAGGTATTTTTTCTTAACTATGATTTTTTTCAGTGTCCGATAATCAATGCAGAGCCTCTAGGTCCCTTTTTTCTGCATGCTTTCAATTGAGCTCCCACAAGGTGAGGAAATTGGTTGGATGTGCCCTTTTTGTAGAACCTTCTAGATTTACCACTTTATTTCTTTGCTTTTCAAAAGAGAGTAGTGGTAGATTGGCCCATTAGGTAGAGGTGCACTAAGGGCTAGAATGATCGAATTCTTTACTTGATAGTGCAAAGGTACCCCTGTGGATGAGGATAAGATGTCCCTGTACTCTTGCATGACCTTATCCACTTGCTTATGCTGCACAGAGGATCCCATTTCAAAGGCCATGTATGCTACCACAATGTTCAACTTACTTTGAGAGTAAACTAGGAAGAAAATAAATTTCCCAGTCTGAGAGATGATCTTACTACATTTCTTAGCAAAGATAAAAGAAATGATAGTAGGTGGGGCTACCTCTAGTATCTGGTATAGTTTTATGCCCAAAGTAATAATAACGATACAAGGTTTGGACTCATTCAAAGCATGAAACTTCCAAAAGTATGGTTGACCTAATAAAATATCACAAAATTTAAGGGGAGCAACATCACACAATACATTGTCCATGAAAGGCTTGATGTCGTAGGGCATGCAACACTATTGGCTAATGTGGAGATCTCACCCTTGGTGGAGCCACTCGATGGTGTATGACTATAGGTGTGGTGTTGTTGGTAGGAAAAACTGCTTAACGACCTCTTCTAAGATGAAGTTCTTTTGACTCCTACTATCAATAATAAACTATGGCAGAGCACCCTTCACCCACATCTATGAGTGCAAGAGGCACTCATCCTCCAAATATTTGGGCTCATTTTTCTTGACCTTGGTAGTGGAAATAATGGCACTATATTCTTCATCGATGATTTGTTTCCTCTTATTAGGTTCTACTCAGTGCCAGAACATGCATCCAAATCTGAAGCTTTTAGCTTGATCACCAGTGATTATTTTGCACAACATACACTTGTGTTGTGAGTGGGGCTCTTATGGAAGTCACACCACTTTCCTGTGTCTTTCTTTGTCCTCCCATTTCTATTCTTTGCTTGTGGATTCAATGGGTTTTCCTGAGTCATTCCACCTTGGCTCTATCCTTTATTATCTAGTTTGGGGTGCCCTTGCCCTACTTTGGATTCATAGATCCAAAGTCTTGCTTCTTCTATTTAATTTTTTGTTCGATTTTAACAACATATTGATATGTTGCACCAAGAGAGGAGATGTCCATGAACTCCATTTTTTCCTAGATGTATTTATGAAGACAACCATGATACTTGAGCACCATATGTCACTTAGATTCCTTGATACCTAGCTGTGTGTGTAGGGTATGAAAGATATTTGTGAACTCTAGCACTTCATGGTCCCTTTCCTACCGTAGTGTGGTCCATTTTATGTACTTGCCTTCATAGCTCCCAATAGGGTAATATTATTCCTTAACAACATCTCTAAAAGAGTCCCAAGAGGGTGTGGCTGGAAATAGTGAGGATTCCTCCTCAGCCCTTTGCTCACAGTAAGTTTCCCACCAATACTTGACATGGGGGCAGCCTTAACGAGCACAAAAGTAATATTTTCTCTATCAAAAAATTATGGACCGAAAAATATTCTTCTAATAGATCTAACCATTTATCTAGAGAATTTGTGTATATATGGCCTTTAAATATGGGAATTTCAAAATTAACTTGTACCTTAAAGGGGGCAATGCCTCCGAAGTGACTGTTGGATTAAGATGCATCTCCCATTGGTATCCATCAAAGGATATGGGAAAAATTATTAATCATCTCATTTCTCTTGCTCGAGGATTCTTTGAGTAACAATTTGATAGGATCTCTTACTCTCTTGTATTACTTTTATTCCACCATGGGAAGTTGTCGAGGTTGGAAAGGATGGTCTTTCAAAGGTTTAAGCAGTTCAATTCCCACCTCCTTATACCATGACCTTGTTGGATACATGAACATAAAAATAGAGAAAGAGTAGACCATTCTAATACTACTGATCCAAATTTATGAAGGAATGAAATGAAATACAAATTTAAAATGGAAACATATAAGTACGATGAAACTGAACTTCGATTAATAAATAACAAATGTCGAAAATTGTTTACATGTAGAATGAAAGCAAACTAGCTTGAGGGATGGTAACTTATCTCTAAGAAGAGATGTGATAGCTCAGAGGCCTTTTTATCTTGAAGAAACAATTATAACCCTAAAAATCCAAAAAACGAACCCTAAGAGATGAAGCGCCAAAAGGTATGAGCCCCGATGGGGTTAGTTAGAACATCAATTACACATGGTTATAACTTTGGCATACGATCTTCGTTTGACATGCAAAATAGCCTGTTAAAAATGTTTATCTGAGGACAAAAACTTTCAAGTACAAACATCAATCTTTGATCTATGCTACCAGTTTCCCCAAGAAATGCCATTCAGGGCCTCAAAATGGCTCCAAAACTTCAGGACCCAAAAATTGTTGAAATAGAAAATTGTGTCGAAAATAGGAAACTGATAGAAAACAGTGTTGAGGATCCAAGTGGAATAAGTAGGTGGCCACCAATATCCACCTAGATCATATTCTTTGATTACTGTAGCCTTGGAAATAATACCATATATTTGACATGCACATTCTCTAGATGGAGTTCAAATTCTTCAAGTATCCCTTGACAACCTTCTTGAATCTTTACTTCTTTCTCCTTTTCTAGTTGCCATGTGACCTTATCTATCAAATTATAACATCCTTCTTCAATTATAAAAATTAATTTATGATTTACCTCATCTATGTCAAGAGATTATTCAATATTCTTGCAAACTTCATCTTCATGTTTGGTAGTTTCTTCATCTAAGATCCTTATTTATTCATGACTTTGACAATGCTTCTTTTCTTCTTTAAATATATCAATGTCATCTGGTAGTTTTATAGTATGGTTTCACAATCTAGACATTTCTTAATTTTTTTTCAATTATTTTGTTGAATACTATGTTTTTCAATTCTCCTTGCTACTCTTTGCGTATTTTAATTGTTTAATCCCCTTAATGAGTGCTTCACTGAGGTTTTGCATTTTAAATAGCTCATTGCCTTTCTTCTTGATCTCCTCTTTAGCTTCTATTAATTCATCTTGAATATTGTACAATGCCTTCATATTTGTATCAAGGTCCATTTATTTTAGAAGAGTTTTTAGGGTCATATCATCCCCACTTATCATAGCCCCCTATTAGGAGCTCATCCACCTGTCTTGTTCATAACTCCTCATTTTTTATTAACTACAAAAGTTAAATTATTTATAATAATCACAACATCACAATATATTTACCTTATGGTGATTACTATAACAAAATAAAATATCCATGCAAAGTTTTTAACAAGTTTAATTACAAATACTTCATGGAGATTTATTTTGGATATGATAGTTTGTTGGGTCCCTATAATACTAGTGATTACCCCATTACTATTGTAGTTTCATCCCTTATTAATATTGTTGTGCCCCTATTGTCCCCCTATTGTTATTATTGTGCCCCATAGAATCCCTCTATTGTTATTTTTGTGGCTTTATATTATTATTATTAGGTCGACTAGGTTATATTGTGACTCCTTAGACTCCTATATATAGAAAGGAGGTTTTTTCATTTGAATCATTGAAGAATTTCTCATTTGTGTAATGTAAAGGAGGTTTCCCCCTCGAAGAGGTTGGATTCTAAGGCGTTGATCTCTCTTTTCTATCTTTTTGTGAGCTGGTTTCATAACATTTGGTAACAAAGCTTTGGATTCTAGGGTCTCGCTGCTCCAAACGGGTCATCATGGAATTTTCACTATAACCTTTTTTCTGCAACGTTTCAGAAGCTAAAAAGAAAACCCATTTGAGAAGAAATCACGCTGAATCTTGGGTACGAATTTCAGATCTTTTTACGCTATATTTGCGAAGATATGATCTGAGGAAGTTGGTCTTTTTGTAGACTCTTGAATTACATTCCAAACAGGTGACCTGGGGAAAATCATCATAACTTTCTCTCGGAGCATCGGATTGAAAGTTCATAAGAAGGTACAGAAAGAGGATGGACTGTAGTTTCTTGTATATAATTTTTAGAGCCAAAGGTCGAAACAGTGACTTGTTGCACGTTGTACAAGTTCGCTCTACTGAACTAGTCTATAATCAGGTCATCTTGGGAGATTGTGCATAACTCTTCCTTGGAGAATCCAATTTGGATCAAACTGGTGGCATTGGAAAGAGGACACAGAGGGCTACTACAGATCACAATTTTAGAACTGGATGATCTGAAATTGCAGAGATACATCAGATTCAATATCAAGCTTCTACAAAGTGAAAAAAGGTGTGTAGTTTTTTTTTAAATATTTGCATAAGCTTGGTTTTAAAAGTTAGTTTGAATCGGTAATTGATGCCTTGAGGAAAGAAAATGCAAACACCTAGTAAGCAACCTGAAATCTCTAGCATGACTCATGAAGAAGAGGAAGAAATGCAACATGATATATCAAAATTACGAGACCAAGTGCAACAAGTGTCACTTGCACAAAAAGCAACAGAATCTAAGATGGACGGTTTAAGGAAAGATGTAGAAACTAAGATGGATGGTTTAAAGAAAGGTGTAGAAGCTAAGATGGATTATTTAAAGAAAGGCATGAAATCTAATATGGATGGCATGGAAGCTAAGATGAATGGCATGGACACTAAAATTGATGGCATGGATGATAAGATGGAAGAATTGAAGATAAATATGAATAAGTTGTTACAAGAAATGGTCACTAATGGTGAAAGGGTAGTAAAGGAAACTCATGATGAGAACAAAAGAAATGTTAATCATGATTCCATAGACTCTAATGTTGGATCGAAGACCCATCATATTCCAAAAATCGATATGAGGAAGTTTGATGGCAAGGATCCCGCAACATGGATATTACAGATGGAGCAATTTTTGATCTCAATAATGTGCAAAACACACAAAAGGTACGTATTGCAACTTTATATTTGGAACCAAATCAGTTTGTATGGTATCAATGGCTTTGCTCTCATAAACAAATTATCACTTGGGCAATTTTTACGGAAGAATTGACAGCACATTATGAGGATACAAAAAGCAACACTTTTTTTAGCCAATTGATAAGTCTCAAACAAAAGGGTTCAATAATGGAGCACATTGAGGAGTTCCAAAAATTCAACATAAGGGTAAAAAATATTCCAGAGGAGCATAGGATTGATGTTTTCATAGGGACTTTAAAGGATAATATCCAACATGATGTTCGCCTTTGGGAACCTGATTCATTAGAGAAGGCATTCAGGTTAGCAAGAAAAATGGAAAGCAAAATTATGGCAACCAGGAAGCATACCACTCACAACTATAAAGATGGAAGTGTTGTTGCCCCTAGTCTTCCACAACCTATAAGGTTGACACCACAACAATTGGAAGAAAAAAGAGCAAAAGGGCTTTGTTACAGTTGTGATAGAAAATACACTAAAGGTCATAAGTGTGCTGAGAAGAAATTATTCTACATAGATTGTGAAGAGGAAGAAGAAAAGGAGCAAGAAAGGTCAAAAGAAGAGGATATACTCCAGGAACAAAGCCTAGATAAAGAAGAAATGAATCCGACCATATCTTGTAATGCATTGGCGGGAATTACCACTCCTCAAACCATCAAGATAGAAGGACAAATCAAGAAGAAAAAGGTAATAGTGTTGATTGATTCAGGAAGTACCCACAATTTTATTCATTGTAAGGTAGCAAAAGAATTGAATTGCTTCTTATATCCAGCACCAGAGTGTCAAGTGATGGTTGCAAATGGAGGAACAATAAATTGCTCTGGAAAGTGCCATAATATCAAGCTATCCATGGGAGAATATGTATTGACTAGCCCAATGCTTTCCATTCCAATGGGAGGTGTTGATGTTGTACTAGGAGTCCAATGGCTACAATCCTTGGGTACAATAGCTTTTAATTTTCAAGAACTTTTCATGAAATTTTCTGTGGAAGGAAAAGAAGTTGAATTAAGGGGTATTGCAAGGAAACTGGGAAAGATAATCAGCTCTAACGGTATGACAAAGCTTCTCAAAAAGGAAAAAAGAGGTGTAATTGCACAATTATGTTCGCTAGATGTTTCCACATTGGAATCATCTATTTCTCCAGATCTCCAAAAAGTCTTGGACAATCATTCCAAGGTATTTGAGACTCCCAAAGGTCTCCCACCTATTCGTGATCATGATCATGCTATTCATCTAATTCCAGGAAGTGTTCCCCCAAACATCAGGCCGTACAGATATCCCTATGCCCAAAAGAGTGAAATTGAACGTATGGTTGTAGAAATGCTAGAGGCTGGTATAATTCAACCGAGTCAAAGTTCTTTCTCTGCTCCAGTAGTATTGGTGCACAAGAAGGATGGATCATGGCGCATGTGTCCGGATTATAGGGAACTCAACAAGCTCACTATTAAAGATAAGTTTCCCATTCCTGTCATTGATGAATTACTGGATGAATTGCATGGATCAATTTACTTCACCAAGTTGGATCTTCGTTCAGGATATCATCAAATCAGAATGAAGACTGAAGACATTCCGAAAACAACATTTAGAACTCATGAGGGTGTTTATGAATTTTTGGTCATGCCTTTTGGCCTTACCAATGCACCTTCAACATTTCAAGGTTTGATGAATTCCATTTTCAAACCATTCCTTAGAAAATTTGTGTTAGTATTTTTTGATGATATACTAATCTACAACAAGTCTTGGAAGGATCATGTTGAACATGTTGACAGGGTGCTACAACTATTGGAGGAGAAACAATTATATGCAAAAAGATCCAAATGTTTCTTTGGAGTACAAGAGGTGGAATATCTGGGTCATATTGTATCTCATGAAGGAGTTAAGGTAGACCCTAGCAAAATTAAAGCCATTAAGGAATGGAAAATCCCCACATCCATAAAGCATCTGCGAGGATTTCTCGGGTTGACAGGGTATTATCGCAAGTTTGTTAAGAATTATGGGAGAATAGCAGCACCTCTAACAACATTATTGAAGAAAGATGCATTTTCATGGACTCCAGAAGCAACAAAGGCCTTCAAGCATCTTAAAGAGGCAATGTGCCAAGCACCAGTCTTAGCTACACCAGACTTCACAAAAACCTTTATTGTGGAATGTGATGCTTCAAGAAATGGAATTGGTGCTATTTTAATGCAAGATGAAAGACCCATTGCTTTTTAAAGTCGTCCAATCAAGGGAAATTTTTTACACAAAGCTATTTATGAGAAGGAAATGTTGGCAATACTCCATGCACTTAAGAAATGGTGACCCTACCTAATGGGAAGACACTTCAAGGTAAAAACGGATCATGATAGCCTTAAATACTTCTTAGAACAAAGATTATCCTCTGAAGAGCAACAAAAGTGGGTCACAAAGATGTTGGGTTATGACTTTGAAATCATCTACAAAAAAGGGAAGCAAAATGTGGTGGCAGATGCACTCTCAAGAAAGGATGAGGATGTGGAAGCATTGTTGTGCGCCATTTCTATTATCCAACCAGATTGGATAAACGAAGCAAGGGAGGAATGGAAGAATGATGAAGAAGTGTGGGCACTTATTCGAAAGTTACAACAAGACTCCAGTACGTCTGATACATTTAGCTGGAAAAATGATTCGTTATGGTACAAAGATCGCTTATACCTCTGTAAGAATTCCCAGCTAAAACAAAAGATTCTTATGGAATTGCACACTTCTCCCTTAGGAGGGCACTCAGGATTTTTAAAAACTTACCACAGGGTTAAGAAGGAATTTTTTTGGGAGGGCCTTAAATCAGATATTCAAAATTTTGTGGCGGAATGTTTGGTTTGCCAACAAAATAAAGTTGAAACAATTAAGACACCGGGTCTATTACAACCTTTATCCATTCCAAGCCAACGTTGGGAGGAGGTTTCAATGGATTTTATCACAGGTTTACCCAAGTCTGAGGGAAAGAGTGTCATCATGGTGGTAGTTGAAAGACTTACCAAGTATGCACACTTTTGTGCATTATCACATCCATTTAAAGCCAGTACAGTTTCTACTGCATTTATGGAAACAATTCAAAAGCTACATGGAAACCCAAAGATTATTGTAAGTGACAGAGATCCCATTTTCACTGGAATTTTTGGACAGAATTATTTTCTTGTCTTGGTACTCAGTTAGCTCATAGCTCATCTTATCATCCTCAATCTGATGGGCAAACTGAGATAGTAAACAAATGTTTGGAAGGATATCTTCGTTTCTTTGTATCTGATAAACAGACACAATGGGTCAAATGGTTGCCTCTGGCTGAATGGTGGTATAACACTTCCTTCCATACAGCAACAAAAATGACCCCATTTATGGCACTTTATGGATATCATCCACCATCCATCACATCATATTTAAGAGAAAATTCTAAGGTTCAAGCAGTGGAACATCACATCGAACATCAACAACAAGTCCTCCAACTCTTAAAGGATAACCTCGTGTTGGCACAGAATAGAATGAAACAACAGGCAGATCAACATCGCAGTGAAAGAAGTTTTGATGTAGGTGATTGGGTATTCCTACGGCTACAACCATATAAGAAAATGTCCCTCAAGCAAGCTAAGAAGGATAATAAATTATCACCAAAGTATTATGGTTCGTACAAGGTGTTGCAAAAGAATGGTACTATGGCATACAAATTGGAGCTTCCTGCAGCTTCTCGATTGCACCCAATTTTCCATGTTTCATGTTTAAAGAAGGTTATAGGCGACAAGCTCCCAGTTCAAACAATATTGCCAGAACTTGACGAGGAAGGAAAAATTATATTGGAACCAGAAGCAGTCACAGAAACAAGAACTCGACAGTTACGAAATCGATCAATTTCGGAGTATCTTATCAAGTGGAAGAACTTATCCGCTAAAGATTCCACATGGGAGGATGAGAATTTTATACAGAAGCATCCAGAACTACTCAAGCGTTGAGGACAACACTTTTTTGAAGGAGAGGGGCATGTTGGGTCCCTATAATACTAGTGATTACCCCATTACTATTGTAGATGTATCCCTTATTAATATTGTTGTGCCCCTATTTCCCCATATTGTTATTACTGTGCCCCATAGGATCCATCTATTGTTATTTTTGTGGCTTTATATTATTATTGTTAGGTCAGCTGGGTTATATTGTGACTCCTTAGACTCCTATATATAGAAAGGAGGTTTTGTCATTTGAATCATCGAAGAATTTCTCATTTGTGTAATGTAAAGGAGGTTGCCCCCTCGAAGAGGCTGAATTCTAAGGCGTTGATCTCTCTTTTCTATCTTTTTGTGAGCTAGTTCCATAACATAGTTGATGTTTAGTATCCCCTATGAACAATAAGTTTTTATCAAATAGTTAAAGGTAAATAGACTATGTTTGTTAAATTTTATATCTCTATTTGATCTTGATGGAAATGAAATCCACTAAGATAATTATGGTGTTCCTAATTAGAAGTTATTGAAGAGTAATTAAGTAATGAAACTAGGTAAAGTTATGTCTTACATTATTAAAGATAAGATAAGCTAAAGGGAAATGATTTCCATCCTCAACCTCCTTTATATATAAAATCTTACAAATTGACTCGTCAAGGTGTTTTGGGTTAATCCAACAACTAGGTTTTTAGTCTAGTGGTGATGAGCATTAGTTATGATTTTGAGATAGTCACTTTGTTCATTAACCCCATAGGTTGGGAAAAAATTGATCAACCAAATTAGTGTTTATAAGATATTTGTTGGACCAAGATACACTTCTATAAGCTAGTAAGGTATATATGCGAACACAAGGGTAACATTTATAGAGACAAAATGAGAGACACATGATTTAGACATTAAAAAAATATTATATAGATATAATACTCATATAAAAATAACATTACAATACAAATATAAAAATCTTAAATTATGATTAAAACTATATTTTTACCAATCCATATCTTCATAAGCTATATGTTTTGAGTTTTATAGTGTTGAGGTAAACTACAACCAACCTAAATTCCTTTTAAATAATAAGAAATATACACATCAATAGATTTGATCCTTCTCAATATTTCATAAGTTCAGAATTAAAATAAATCTATTCTAATTTTATTTCAACTTCCTATTATTAATAATTTCATTGTCATTCTAATTCTTAACCTAAAAATTTATAAACATATATAAATTTATATATATAATCATATTTTTTTATTCTAATTGTCATCAATCTCATTTTTTTTATTCTAATAGTCATCAATCTCATTTATTTTTTTTGGTTAGCCACTACACACAAAACAATAAAAACAAGCCTAATTTTTCTCAAATTAAATTATTTATTTTAATATTTAAATAAAAATAATAATGAAGTTAGATTTCATGGAAGTACATCTATCTTCAATAAAGAGAATAAGGTAAGGAACATGGCCTCTAATCATAAAATTATAGGTTAAAGACTTTTTTGGATTTTCTTAATTTTATTAAAATTTCACTAATGATATTGTTGCCTGAATTTCATAACAGTGAACAATAATCTGGATAACTAAAACGCTGGAATGAAAATTTCCTTATCCCAATCCAAGACCATAGAATTTTGACATTTGTTTTCAAGACTCATCTTCAAATTACTTAAAATAATGATTTCCAAAACTACAAAAACTTAGTCTTTTAAAAATAAAATCTATAATGACAAATAACCAAAACTTATTAAAATGTGTAACAAAATTATATTATAAAAACAATAAGTTATGTATCGTCTACTATAATAAATTCATGGCTATAAGTTTTATTAAAAATTATAGTGTAACAACAATAAGTTATGCATCATCTACTATGATAAACTCATTGCTATAAGTTTTGTCAAAGAAGATTGCTACAAAGTCCATAATATAATATTAAAGTATATATTTAAACGATATAATTGGATTTAAATTATAATAATATAAATAAGTTAAATACTATAATATAAAATTTCACATTACATTTAAAATATATATAATATTTTATTGAATTGTTAAAAATAAACTAAAAAATAATCCAAAAACACATATAAATTAACAAACTAATTATGGATGGTGATATAACTAAGCTTGTTGAGGTTTGTCTTATCTCTAATTTTTTCATTTTTTAAGGTGAATTCTATGAACATATGTGTGGTGTTGCAATGCGTTCTCCACTCTTGCCTGTTATAGTTAATATGTTTATGGAGGATTTTAAATTTAAGGCTTTGGCATTAGCTCCATTTAAGTTTTAATTTTTGAAAATGGTTTGTTGATGATACCTTTATCTTATGGCCTCATGGTCATAATAAGTTAGATTTGTTTCTGCAACATCTTAAAAGTTAGCCAAGATCCATAAAATTCACCATGGGATCTGAGGTTAACAGTGGCCTATCCTTCTTTGATGTTATTATCTCTAAGAAAGTAGATGGTTTTTTCTCTCACCAAGTTTTTCATAAGAAAACTCACACTGAGCAATATCTTCATGCTGACTCCCATCATTATCAAGCCCAAAAGCTAGGAGTTCTAAACACATTAGCTACTCAAGATTTGTGGGTCTCTGATGAGAGTCACCTAAAGGGTGAGAAAGCCCATCTCCTTAATATTTTCAAGAAGAATGGTTATAGCATATCCCAAGGTATTAAGGATTTTTTAAAGGTGAGTAAAGGTCCTAAGGTAAGGAAATAACCTAGGGATTCAGTTTCTAAATTTCAACTTCCCTTTATCTAAGGGATTATAGATAAGATTTCTTAGATTCTTAGGAAACATAATGTTTCCTCCACCTTTAGACATTTGAACACAATTTGTAGCTCCCTAAGATCAATTAAAGACCTGGTGGAACCTAGAAACATGAAAGTGTGTAAATTTTGGTCCCATGTTCCTGTGGGACCTCCTACATTGGGGAAGTTGATCATTCTATTAGAAATGTAGCAAGAAAATCCTCCATTTGACTTGTTGCTTTGTCAAGTGGATAAATTTGATTTTCCACATCAACAGATTGACTTGGATTGTAGTTAGCTTGAGTGAAATGGCCTTGCCACCTAGTTAGATTAGAAAATTTGAGTTTGTAGGCTTGCAGTAGAGTTGTGCATGTAGTGATTGGTGATATTATTTAGATTAGAAAATTTGAGTTTGTAGGCTTGCAGTAGAGTTGTGCATGTAGTGATTGGTGATATTATTTAGAAATATAGTTTAGTTATTTTCAGTTGAGCTTAGTTAACTGAGCTCTAGTCATTAGTTGAGTCAATTGAAGGTCAGTTGAGTAGTTATAACTGTTGTTAACTCATTGATCTCTCAGTTAACTAATAAATCAACCAAAAATATCACATACATGCATGGAATTAAAATTTCCTAGTTGGAGTGGAGGAAAAGGCACATTGTAGCCATCAATTGTATATTGGTTGATTGTACAGGCTTGAAAATTAAGCGTGTGAAAAATTCCCTTGGATTTGCGCAAGGAAATAGGGAATTCCCCTATTATTTATGAGCTCAATTTCTCTAGGATTCCTCAAGGAAATAGGAGGAAGTTGGGGGGCTTGAATAGGCTAAGTGTTGGCTAGAGATAATCATTGAGAAAGAGAACAATTTTACAATGAAAGGTGTGATTCAGAGCTTGAACCTGACATTGTAATAATTTTTCATTCTCATCTGATTAATGAAAAGCGACATAGGGGTTTTTCCAAGTTGGGTTCCCCTAAAAATCATTGTTTTCCTTGGGTTTTGATGGTTGTATGCCATTGCAAGTGTTTATATCTTATGATTTTCTATTCCGTAGATTGTAGAAGAAATTTGTTTCTCTTGATTTCAGTTCGAATTCATTAGTAATAGAAAATTACTTACCATTTATACATGGTATCACAGGCTGAAAACACAACATAAACTAGTCAATAGATCTTCTCCTTCATAAATTTCGATTTACAGATTCAGTGAAGTATTTTTCCATCATGCGGGGAAAATGTATTTCAATGGATTGATATTGGAGTATGCCCTAGAGGGAACCTCTAATTTCATAGCTTGGAAGGACAGGATGGAAGTTGTACTCGATGATAATGGAGTGTTGGAATACACCTAAACTAATATTCCAAAACTAGTAGCATAATATGCACAACAATTAACCCAGTGGAAGAAGGATATTGCAAAAGCCAAGAGGATCATCCTAGAGGGTGTGAGATACCACATAGTCTCGCATTTACATGGAAAGGAAACTTCATTTTCTATGTGTAGGACCCTCACTGAATTATTTGAAAATAACATTGATGTTAGGAAATTATCGTTGAAGGACAAGCTCAGAAGAATCTGAATGCAGAAAAATGAAACCATTCCACAATACCTCTCCAGATTCACTTAGGTTCAAGATGAACTTGGAGGAGTATGAGAAAATGTACCATATTTTGAGCTAGTGAGCCTAGATCTCCTAGGCTTTCCAAAATCCTGCCACAACTACCAAGAATCTATAAATGGAAGGGATAAATTACTAAACTGGGAGAGACTTTGGTTCGATTTGGTGTAGAAAGAAGTTTGAAGGAACAATAGAGATGGAGTAACATCCAAAGCTGAGGAGGAATAAAATTTTGCCTTGGAAGGCAAGGGAAAGAATGCTAAGGGAAAGAAGGCCCAAGGCAAGTCTGAGTCTAGCCAAAACAATGGAAAGAAGAAGGACCTCAACATGATAGAATGTTTTCACTGCCACAAATATGTACATTTAGTAACTAGGTGTCTCCATAAGAAATCCAATAATAAGACCTTAGGAGGAGCAGGAGGTGATGTTATCAACTCCCAATTTGAATTGGACTTCACCCTGATTGCATGCATGACAAACACTGTAATGGGGAGTGTGTGGTACTTAGATTCTGGTGCATTGTTCCATATGACAAGATGTAATGAATTCTTTAGTAGCCTAGAGGAGAAGGATTTCGAGATGCACATAGAATTGGGAGATGATGTCAGGTATAGTATCAAAGGAATTGGTATTGTCACCTTTAAGAGTGAGTCAAGCTCTCATCTTCATCTGAAAGATGTTATGTATGTACCTGGGCTAAACAATGTACCCAGGCTGAATAAGAATTTGATTTATGTAGTTGTATTAGATGAAAAAGGTTATGATATTGTGTTTAACAAGTAAAAAGTTTTTCTAAAGAATGTAGCTATAGAGAAAGTGAAACAAATTGGAGATAGAGTGAAAAATATCTACAAAATTAAGGTAGATCCTTTTGTTTCATTGAGTAGCAAGGAAGAAAATGTGTAAATTCGAGATGTTGGAGAACTTTGGCACATGCGAATGGTACATTTACACCATGGGGCCTTAAAAATCATGCAACATATTACCACTGGTCTCCCAAAAATGCACCCTTGGCCAACATGATGTCTGCAAGGGATTCACACTAGGGAAATATGTCAAATCCACCTTCGAGGGTCGAGATAGCAGAGCTGGGACAATCTTGGAGTGAGTCGACTCTGATGTATGTGGACCATTTTCTACAACCTCTACAACAAAACACAGCTACTATGTGATTTTTTCTTATGACTTTTCTAAAAAATATTGGATCTTCTTCATGAGGAAAAAGGATGAAGATTTTTCCAAATTTTTTGAATTCAAATCATTAGTTGAAAAGGAGACTGGTCAGGAATTAAAAGCCCTAAGAAGTGATAATGGAGGATAATTTTCTTCTAACAGCTTCAACGAATTTTGTGCCAAAGAGATTATCGGAAGAGAATTGATAGCACCTCATAACCCACCACAAAATGGGGTAGCTAAAAGTAAAAAAATAAGCATAGCAAAACCATGTTGCATGATCAAGGGTTGGCATTACATCTATGGGCAAAAGCATGCAACACTGCAATTTATTTACATAATAGGAGCCCTCACACAATGCTTGACATGCTCACGCCCAAAGAAGCTTTCTTTGGGAAAAAGATAAATGAATCCCATTTTCGAATTTTTGGAGCTATTACATATTGTCATGTCTCCAAGTATAGAAGGAAGAAATTAGAGCCTACAGCTGAGATGGGAGTCTTTGCAGGATACACAAAGACACCAGATAATGATTAGGTGTATTTTCCCTCACTCAGGGTGACAGTGGTGAAGAGATATGTCAGATTTGATGAGGAGAAAGATATGGGATGCTCTCTAGAGTGAGAGCTGAGTATCCCACCAAAGGATGAGCTTCTATCTCCAAAGGAGGAGCCTTAGACAAAGCTTCAGGATGTTGTGGAGTAACCACGTGTAGAGGAGTAGACAAAAGTCTAAGTAGTGGTACCCACTCAACCAAAATATTCTAGAGGGGAGGAAGATAACCAGAGAGGCTGACGGGTTGGTGAAATATGCTAGGGAGCATGTGGGAGCTCCTACATCCTTGAACATATAGAGGAGTTCACCAAAAAAATACACTGGTTATATGGCTCTCATGACATAACTCATTGAGTCAGAGCCTTATTTGAGGAAGCAGTTTTTCAACTAGTGTGGGTTGATGCCATGGTGGAGGAGTATGAATTCATCATGAAGAGAAGTGTATGGGAGGTGGTGTTGAAGCTAGAGAACAAGTCAATGGTTGGTTCTAGATGGATTTACAAAGTGAATCATGTAGTTGATGGGAGCATTGAGAAGTATAAGACCAAATTTGTGGCAAAAAGATTCTCACAGGTAGAGGGAGTTAACTATGAGGAAACATTTTCCCCCATGGCAAGATATTCCTCAATTAGAACCATTCTAGGATTAGTTACGCAAACGGGGTGGAAGATCCACCAAATGGATGTGAAGGTTGCCTTCCTCAATGGAGTGGTTGAGGAAGAGATTTACATTGAGAAGACTAATGGGTTTGAGAAATATGATATGGAGACACATGTGTGTAGACTCAGGAGAGCCCTTTATGGTCTCAAACAGAAGCCCTGAGCATGGTACACTCAGATTGACACATACCTTAGTGGATTTGGCTTCACCAAAATTGAAGCAGATGTCAGTCTTTATAACATTGTGGTAGATCGAAAGTTGTTTATCTTGGTATTGTATGTTGATGACTTGATAGTTATAGGGGATGAGTAGTTGATCCACTCTTACAAGGAGGACCTTGCAAGAGAATTTGAGATGAAGGACATGGACTTAATGCAAGAGCAAGATCTAGTATACAAGTGATTGGGTTATGGTGCACAGCTGGATCTGAATCAAGGATGAACCTGAGCGCTTGATGAAGGATAAGTTCTATTGATGTGTCAAGATCTTAAGGCTTGAAGACAAGTATATTTGTGTGGTTTTGATCCTTTATCTGAATAATTGGCACATGTCGTAATCTGTAAATATGATGATCTGGGTATAATTGATGTCTGAATAATTGTAAAGGTTAAAATCATCATTTACAGATCTTTACGCGGGTTCATTACGCAAAGGCGCGTATACATGCTAGTTAGACATTTCAAAAGTGCGTATACGTAGGTTTGCCTTGATACAAGTGCATATGCACGCAGGTTCATCACATTGAAGTAGCGCACACCTCATAAAATATGCTTTAGCTAATTCTGATTGCTGTTGCAGGTTCTGGATTCTGGATTGGGTTTTGGTTACAGTTACTGTATTCTGGTTACAGCATTCAGAGAAGTGATTGTTTGATTCAATTTTTTGGTTGGTGCAAAGGAGATTGGTTGATGCAGATATATTTGATGTTTGATTGATGTTATTGATAGATCTAGTCTGAAAATTTATGAAACGTGGTCCCTGGAAGAAAAGAGAAGGTTGTAGCCTTCTGTAGGTCAACACGTACGTACTAGTACATCAGCTAGTATAAGAGATAGGGGGTTGTAGCTCCCTTCCAGGAGAAGATGGAGAACAAGAGAAGGTTGTAGCATTCTACAGGTAGAAGCCTGCGTACTGGTATAAGACTGCATCAGTACAAAATATTGTAAAAAGAAGTTTCTTATTAAAAGAAAGATAGAGACGATTGTAGCAGGTGGTTTTCACCCACATTGGGTTTCCACCTTATATCTTGTGTTCATGTGTGTCACTGTCTATTCTGTTTTTATTGCTCCTGGTTACTGTTTATATGGTTCTAATGCACAGATTAAAGATCAACTTATGAAGAATTAACTAAATTATAAGTTTACAGGATATACGCTAGTTTCCTTATATACAGTTGCGTATACACACAAGTTTCATTAAATGAAGTAGCGTATATGAATCAGAATATGGAAATGAAATATTATTGACTTGCTAATACTGATTCACACCCCCCCCCACTCTCATTATTATTTCCAACAATTGGTATCGGAGCTGGTCCTTTAGAAGAAGCTTGATTGCTTGAAGGAAGATCTATCATCATGAGTACCTATGAAAGAAAGGGATCCACTAGACCACCAATCTTTGATGGGAGAAACTTTTCCTATTAGAAGGTAAGAACCACAGCCTATCTTCAATCTCTTGGAACAGATGTTTGGGAAATCTTGGAAGGAGGATACACATTTCCATCAGCAATTCCTACAGATACGGCAGGTAAAAAGAAGTATGAAACAAATGCCAAGGCTGTAAATACATTATTGGGGAGTCTGCCATAATCAGAATTTGTCAAGGTTATGCAACTCAAAACTGCCAAAGAAATATGGGACAAGATCATTCTAAGCTATGAAGGAGACGATTAGGTAAAACGTGCAAAACTACAATCTCTCAGAATTCCATATGAAACTCTCAAAATGCACAATGATGAAAGTATAGCTAATTACTTCTTACGTATAGATGAGATTGTTAATCGCATGAAAAATTTGGGTGAAGAGATAAAAAAAGTTATTGTAGTTAAAAAGGTTTTAAGATCATTGTCTTCTAAGTTTGAATCAAAAGTTTCTACCATAGAGAAAAAGAAGAATCTTCAGCGTATTACTATGACACAACTGCACGGAATCCTAACTGCTTTCGAAATGAGAAAAGGGGGTCCATCAGATATGAGAGAAGCCGCATTCAAAGCTTTAGGAAGAGAAGAACTCAATGAATCAGGACATATTTCAGAAGGAGAGGAAGAAGCAAACTTTGTCAAGAACCTTCAACGGGGTTCTGGAAGATTCAGAGATAAGCTACCCTTCAAATGCTTCACTTGTGGAAGAGTTAGTCATTATGTGGCCAAATGTCCTCATAAAGATAAGCTTGATAAAGGTAAGGAATCAGCAAAATGGAATAGAAAACAGAATGTAAGTAAGATCTATTATACGCATGAAGATAGTGATGGTTTATCTAATAGTGATGAAGATGAACATGGTAACGACTATAGACTTCTGATGGATTTTGAAGATGATGATTTCTTGGATGCTTTAGATGAAGATGGTCTTTATGAAGAAATTTCTAAACTTAAAATTTGTTTAGAAGAAAAGAATATGATTATAGATACTCTGACATTCCAACTTGCTGAAAGGGAAAAACACAATGAAAAATTAGAATGTGAAATTGTGGGTCTAAGAAAAGATATTGAGAAAACAAAAGCTCTCAATCTCAGATTTGCTAAAGGATCGGAAACTTTAGATGATATTATCAAAGTGAAACATTCTCCTCTGATAAAGACAAGTCTTGGATATACTGAAGACGCATCTCAAGCACAGAAGCCATCAACCTCCAAAAGCTATCTTGATGCAGCAAGGAGAAGTGAACAGTTTGACAATCGTCAGCAAAGGCATAAAGCAAATCACCAAGTAAATCGGGTTCAATCTACTTCAAGGATGAATAGAAGCTACAACCAACCTCAGGTAAATCATACTCAATTTGCTTCAAGAATGAATGTCAATGGAAACTACAATCACCAAGTCAGTAGGTTCGATAATCGCAGGAATTTCTTTAATGGCCAATGTTTTTCATGTCATAACTTTGGACACAAAGCTGATCAATGTGTTGCTTACAAGACCATCATGACTAGAGAAGCAAGAAATCAAAGGAATGTAACTGGGATCATGAAAATGACCTACAATAACTTTTCTGCTCTTGAAAATGAAATAGAATGCTCTATCTATAATAACTTCGGTCATGAAGATTCTGAATGCAGGAGTAAATTTCGGCAAACATCTCAGAAGGAGAAAACTTCATTAGGTCCCAAAACATGGAGAAAGAAAGAACCGCAAACAGAAAGATGTGGTATAGCCTTGTATGTAGAAGGACAACAAAATCAGTGGTACATCGACGGTGGATGCTCGAAACACATGACAGGTGATAAATAAAAACTTCAGTCATATAATGCCTTAGAAAAGGAAAAGAAGGTCTCATTTGGAAATGACACTCCTGAAGTCATAAAAGGTAAAGGCTCTATACTCTTAAAATAAAAGGTTAAAGCTAGGAATGTTATGTATGTTGATGGTCTAAAGCATAATCTATTGAGTGTCAGTCAAATGTGTGATCAAGGAAATAAGGTAGTATTTCGATCAAATGGATGTGTTGTTCATGAGCTTGATACAGGAGAAACAATGATCAAAGGTATAAGAACTCCAAATAACCTATACATACTCAAGGGAGGACAACAACAGTGCTATCTAAGCAGAAATGATGAACACTGGCTATGGCACAGAAGATTGGGGCATCTAAACTTCTCTCAAATAAGAAAATCATGCAGATACAAGGTTGTTCGTGATCTTCCAGATATCAACATTCTAGAAAATACAATATGCAAATCATGTCAATTTGGTAAGCAAACCAGAGCTCATGTCCCTGAGAAGGAAGGATCAGCTAGTAAGCCTCTTGAACTTGTTCACACTGATTTATGTGGTCCATCAAGGAAAAAGTCACCCCGTGGAGAAGAATACTTTATATTGTTCGTTGACGACTTTTCCAGAAAGTGTTGAATAGGACTTCTAAAGCATAAAAATGAAGCATTTGAAAAGTTCAAAGCCTTCAAAGCGTTGGTTGAAAATGAATCAGATCGCAAAATCAAATGCCTCAGGTCTGATCGAGGAGGGGAGTTTACCTCAAATGAATTCTTTGACTTTTGTGAAGAACATGGAATAAAAAGGGAATTCTCTACCGCAAGGACTCCTCAGAAAAATGGGGTGGTAGAAAGAATGAACAGAACTATTCAACAAATGGCTCACGCCATGCTAGATGAGTCTAGAACTCCTACAACCTTCTGGGGTGAAGCTGCATTTGCTGCCATCACTATTCTAAACAAAAGAAACATTCGGGTAAACAACACTCAAACTCCACATGAACTTTGGTATGGTAAGACTCCTACTGTAAAATACTTTAAAGTTTTTGGAAGCAAATGTTACATCAAAAGGACTGATGAAAACCCTGGCAAGTTTGAACCTAGCACAGATGAAGGCATTCTCCTTGGTTACTCTTCCCAAAGTAAAGGATATAAGTGTTATAATAAAAGACTTGGAAAAATTGTTGAAAGTATTGATGTTGTGGTTGATGAAGCAGGCAAAAATCCAAAGCAGGTAAAAACTGAATATTATGAAGAAGATGAGGATTATCCTTCCACATCAAATCAAACTAATTCTGAAGAAGAAACCAGTGAAGCACTTGAAGAACAGAGGTAGAAGAAAAGACACCATCCAGGTATGTGCAGAAAAATCATCCAAAGACTCAAATTTTGGGACAAAAAGAGGCAGGTGTGCAGACAAGAAGAACTATTACAGAAGCCTCAAGTTATCTAGCATTGCTTTCCACCATCGAACCTCAAAATGTACATGAAGCATGCAAAGATGAATGTTGGGTCAAGGCCATGAATGAAGAGCTTAACCAAATTGAAAAGAACAATACTTGGGAATTTGTTCGTAGACCTCATGATAAGAATATCATAGGAACCAAATGGATATTGAAAAACAAGCTGAATGAAAATGGAGAAGTTATTAGAAGCAAGGCTAGACTTGTTTGTAAAGGATATGCTCAACAAGAAGGAATATATTTTGAAGAAACTTTTGCACCTGTTGCTAGACTTGAAGCCATAAGAATGTTCCTTGCTCTTTGTAGCTTTCAAAACTTCAAAGTATACCAAATGGATGTAAAATATGCCTTTCTTAATGGAGACTTAGAAGAAGAAGTATATATTGAGCAACCAGATGGATTCATCCTTGGAAATGATCCAAAACTTGTATGCAGACTCAGAAAGGCTCTCTATGGTCTAAAACAAGCTCCAAGGGCCTAGTACTATCATCTTGACAAATACCTCCATCAACAAGGTTTTTCAAAAGGATCAGCTGATAGCAATCTATATACAAATATTGACAATGATAAATTGCTAATACTTGTTGTGTATGTTGATGATATCATTTTTGGTAGCAATGAAGAAGCCATGAGTCAAAACTTTGCTTTGGTAATGCAGAAAGAATTTGAAATGTCCCTGCTTGGTGAACTCACGTATTTTCTTAGTTTACAAGTTCAACAAAATAAAGATGGTATTTTTCTATCACAAACCAAGTATCTCAAGCATATCTTGAAAAGATATGGCATGGAAGATTCTAAACCAGTATGTACACCTATGGTAACAGGATGCAGTCTCAGTTCAAATGATGAATCAGCAGCAGTACATCAACCAACCTACAGATCCATGATTGGCAGTATACTTTATCTAACAGGTACCCAACCAGACATCATGCATGCAGTGGGAATAGTTGGAAGACACCAAGCAAATCCAAAGGAATCACACGTTCAGGCAGTCAAAAGGATTTTCAAATATCTTCAAGGAACATAGAACTTTGGTTTAAGGTATCCTAGGGATATAGATCTTACACTTCATGCATATACAGATGCAGATTGGGTAGGAAGCGTGGATGACAGAAAAAGCACTAGTGGTGGTGCATTTTATATGGGTTCCAGATTAGTTTCTTGGTTCAGCAAGAAACAAAGTTCAATTGCATTATCTATAGCTGAAGTAGAATATGTGGCTGATGCATCTTGCTGCACACAACTCCGTTGGATGATGCAAACATTGCAAGACATTCAGATCACATGTACTCCACCCATCTCCATTCTATGTGATAATACAAGTGCAATCAGTATTTCAAAGAATCCAGTCATGCATTCCAAGACCAAGAACATACCTATCAAATATTATTTTCTCTGTGAACAAGTGCTTGAAAAAAAGGTCAAGTTGGAGTATGTTCCCTCCAAAGAACAAGTTGCTGATATATTCACCAAACCACTGCTTAGAGAGACATTTGAATATCTCAGCCAGAAGCTGGGAGTAGTTGATGCATCATCTTGCTGTTGAAACTTATCTGTTTCAGAGAAAAGTGTTTGTACGCGAGTTTCACGAAGCATATCCATGTACATACGCCTAATACTATGATACAACCATGTATATGATGGTTTGAAGAAAAACAGTGGGCCAGTCTCAGGATGAAAAGGGTCTGATATGGGTCTGACAGTGATCATCTGGCACAGGTTCAGGGGGAGCATATGCTTATAATAATGCATTGTTGGCATTATCTTATAAAATCTTGGTACAAATTCACAATTGTTTTGTTTCAAGTGGAACAGGTTCAGGGGGAGATCATGGTTGCTGGTCTAGATGGTGATTGACAGATGTTGCTGATGATAGTTGCTGATGACTATCATGGTCTTGTTTTATATATTTGGTCTCTATGTCTTGTATATCTTTTATTATCAAGGTCATGTAATGACCTATTTTGTTTCCCCACTATGCATGGGATGGATGATGTAATGTTCTTATTCTACCATGTATAAGAATTTGGTATATCCCCACTTGGTTGGGAGATGGATGTATGTATGAGACTTTGGTGATAGGAAGGTCATTTATGATGTATAGAGTCATGTTCTTCTTGTAGAACATCCTTTTGCAGACCTTGCTTATAGTTAGGGGGAGCATGGATAGCACACTTCAGCATATCAGAGAGCATAACCCTTTGCCCTTGATGACAAAGGGGAAGAGTGACTTGGGGATGCCATCAAGTCCAAAGGGGGAGATTGTTGGCATTATGACACAAATTTGGCACTATGACACAGGTGTTGTCCTTGATGGCGACTCTCACAGATGACAAATCATAGTTCAAGCTCATAGAATGAAGAAAGAAAGGTATACGCAGGTTCCCATTGACCAAGTCGCATGTACACGCGGGTTCACAGACCAAAATGCGCGTATGAACATGCACACGCACTTTCACGAAAGGAAAGGCACGTACATGTTGGAAAACTTGGTTTTGGTCCGTGGTATTTGGACCATGGTATTGTGATCCATGGTATTGGTCCAAGGTATCTTGTCCGAAGTGTTGACCCTAGGTATTTGGTCCAAGGTATTGATTCTAAGTGGTTTTGGACCATGGTATTAAGCAAGGCCTAAGACTATAAAAGGAGGAGAAGATCATTAGGCAAAGTCACTCATGAATTGAATCTCTAATGAAGAGCAAGATCTAGTATACAGGTGATTGAGTTATGGTGCACAACTGGATCTGAATCAAGGATGAACCTGAGCACTTGATGAAGGATAAGTTCTATTGATGTGTCAAGATCTTAAGGCTTGAAGAGAAGTATCTTTATGTGGTTTTGATCTTTTATCTGAATAATTGGCACATGTCGTAATCTGTAAATATGATGATCTGGGTATAACTGATGTCTGAATAATTGTAAAGGTTAAAATCATCATTTATAGATCTGTATGCAGGTTCATTATAGCAAAGGCGCATATACATGCTGGTTCGGCATTTCAAAAGTGCGTATATGCAGGTTTGCCTTGATACAAGTGCGTGTGCATGCAGGTTTGTCACATTGAAGTAGCATACACCTCATAAAATATGCTTTAGCTACTTCTAATTGTTGTTGTAGTGTTCTGGGTTCTGGCTTGGGTTCTGGTTACTATTACTGTATTCTGGTTACAGCATTCAAAGAAGTGATTATTTGATTCAGTTTTTTGGTTGGTGCAAAGGAGATTAGTTGATGCAGATATATTTGACGTTTGATTGATGTTATTTATGGATCCAGTCTAAAAATTTATGAAACGTGGTCCCTAGAAGAAAAGAGAAGGTTGTAGCCTTCTGCAGATCAGCACCTACGTACTAGTACATTAACTAGTACAAGAGCTAGGGGGTTGTAGCTCCTTTCCAAGAGAAGCTGGAGAATAAGAGAAGGTTGTAGCATTCTGCAGGTAGAAGCCTGCGTACTGGTATAAGACTGCACCAGTACAAAATATTGTAAAAAGAAGTTTCTTATTAAAAGAAAGATAGAGACGATTGTAGCAAGTGGTTTTCACCCACATTGGGTTTCCACCTTATATCTTGTGTTCATGTGTGTGACTATCTATTCTATTTTTACTGCTCCTGGTTAATATTTATATGGTTCTGATGCACAAATTAAAGATCAACTTATGGAGAATTAACTATATTATAAGTTTATAGGATATACGCTAGATGCCTTATATACAGTTGCATATACACGCAAGTTTCATTAACTGAAGTAGCGTATATGAATCAAAATATGGAAATGAAATATTATTGACTTACTAATAATTCACCCCCCCCCTCTCAGTATTATTTCCAACAAATACTTCAGGAGCACAATAATAAAGATGTTGATCTGGAGCAAGAAGTTGGAAACTGAAATCTTGAATAGTGTGCAGAGTCACCAAATCAGTTCGATGACGCCTATTTTGAGTTATTTTAATTAGGATTATCCAAATTGTATTGGATAAACATTTATTTTTTCATGAAAAAACTATAATAGGTTAGATATTTATGAAAAACTATATATGTACTTTGTAATTTGAAGTAAGAAGGGTTTATACCCAAAGCATATTTTTGGAGTGATAATGTTGTAATATTTTTATCTTCAAGATAATCAAATTCTGGTTTTCATTTATGCATCATTTGTGTACTTCTGAGTGTTTTCTAGTGATTTTCATTATCTATTTCTACATATTTCTGAGATAGTGTAGGACATTGGGAATGGCATGACTGATTATGAGTCTCCCTGGCATCCCTATGCAAGATTATTTTCTATACTATGTTATACTTAAATAATCTGTTTAATTCGATACTCATAAAATAATATATTTTTGCTTTTATGCTATAGTTAAACATATTTTGTTTACTATAGAGATACATCTATACATTTCCTCCCATCTCAAATGATTAGATGTTTAGGAAGGATATTTAGTCTTGTAAGTTCTTGTTCATTCCTCCTTCAAAGAACTTATAAAGATTTTGTGTTCTCATAGTGGAAAACCAACACTTTGATTAATCTAGAGGATTAATAATTATCTACGTAGACAAACATTTGCATCTTTAAGTCATCCACTTCAATCAATACCCCTCATAATTGATGCTTTGGCATAGTTCTTTGGCCAAGCATTGTCTACAAAGATACAAAACCTAACAGTAGCTAGGTATTTGGAAAATATGCCATCTGGATCAAAACCTTGAATGGCTTCAACTTCACTTAAGTTAAAAGAATTTAAAGACTCTGCAAGATCTACAAGGTGATCTATGTTCTTCATAGTGAATTCTTGAATAGAAAATGGTAAAGAAATATTTTTTTCTTTTTTCTTTTTGCATTCAAATAAAAGTAGGTGCACATGGTATTGCTTGCATAATTCAACAACAAAATACCTATTTATAAAAAAAATTAGTAGGAGCAATGGCTTACCTTGAAATATATATATATTCAAACAATGGTAATACTTTCTCTCTATTCATGCACCCCTTTTCCCCACAAGAAAACTTGGGCCTATTCTGATATTTGGGTGGTTTTTTGTCCAATTATCAAGTAATTGAATTTTATTACAAAGGCATCTTGGATTTGAAAAAAAATTAAAAGAATCTTCATGCTTCCACGGTATGGGATAATAGAACTATGTTAGTTCTTCAATTAGGTTGAAATTGGGTTTATGGGGTAGGTCATGAAAGAAACAGTTGGACATAAGGGCTATTATAAGATACATCATCATAAAGAATCTATTGATCTTGAACAAATTGACTAAATGGAAATCTAAATCACTGGAAATGAAGTCAGAAAAATCAAATAAATAATCTCTTTTGTAAGAGTGGTAGAGGAAATTGACTATGAATTTCGGGACATTTGTTGTAGTTTCTTGCCCCATCATGTGGGCAAAAAGCCAAGAGAAGTATCTAAACAAATGTATAAACAAAGAAATATCTAGGAAGCAAATATCAGAAGGAACCTGGAAAGTCGGTGAATTGAATTCTTGAATAATGCTCATCCCACCCGCTTGTGACTGCAAGAAACTATATGATTCCCATAATTTTAGGAACTTATTCAGCTCCGATTGCTTTATTATCCTTCTAAATTCCTTTAGAGTGAGGGGATTTATGGTCTTCCATGATCCTAGTGTGATTGTTCTTGTTTTTGAACCAAATTTCTTGGCACACAAGTAAAAAATTTGTCTGAAATTAAAAACCTTTGGAACACATGCAACATTTGCCAATCTGCTCATCCAAATTTTATTCTTGTTATTTTTTTTTTCAATTGGAAAGTTCACATACCATTGATACATAGTTGACCAGTTAAAGTTCTCATCAATACAAGCGAGTTAATTGTATCACTGCAAATAGATTGTTTACTTCTTCTACTAGCCATTTCCACTTTTCACTTGAAAATACATGCTTAATCAACATCATTCTCAATGTCCTGTAACTCTATATTTCTTGCTTTCCTATATAATCACCAACTATTACTATTTCATGTGTGAATTTTTTTATACAGGACACCCTTAATAAATATAAATTTAAGATAGTAAAGTTGTCATTTAAGGGAAATAATTGAAATAAATCTCAAAATGCAAAAAATATCTTCTCCATTTACTTCACAACTTTGTCCTATTTTAATATCATTGATACAAGTACCCTAAGTGATAGAACTATATGGAATGAAATAAATATGAAATATTAATGATGATGATAGTTGGTGTACAAGAAATTTATAATAACACTAAGTCAAAAAGCGTGCTAGGAAAAGTATGGGGAAATATTTTATGGAGTATTGTGTGTGGGGAGGTAATGTTGTAGTGAAGTGGTGTTGTGTGTAATAGAGAGTTAGTGAAGGAGTTATGTGTAGAGGCATTGATTCACAAAGAAATGAACATGATAATTTCCTTGAAATCAAAATCCTCAAACACACATGCAACATTTTCCAACCATTGCAAATTGCTTATGTCCTTCCTCTGTCAACCGTATTCCATTCATTCTTAGAAATACATGATGTATTACTAATCAAATCAACACCACTTACCCTTAAATTCGTCGCTTTCCTATATACTTACCATCTATTACTATCTCATGTGCAACTTTCCTTTATTGCAACAAGTGAACAAATAAAAAATCAATAGATTAAGCGCTCCAATGGTAGATAGTGGCAATAAACCTCAAAGTTTTAAAACATTTTGTTCATTTAATTCGAAGATTGATACATTTTCAACATTCTTGATACCAACACCACGGAATGACAGTGAAATTTAATGAAGTGAGATAAATATTGCACCTCCAAATTTTGTGATCGTGACAAAGAGAATGCATGAATTCAATAGAATGAGTGGGAGAATGTGTGAGAAGTGAAATATGCGAAAAAATTAGTCGTGCAGAACAAGTGGTATGTGGAGTCAAAGATGTCTCCAGAATAAAGAATATGTGCAAGAGAGAGTATGTAAAGGAAAATCCTTTTACACATGAAACTTGGCTAAGTATAAAAATACTTAAGAACACAATTTTGAGGGTCAAAACACACAAGTTGAGGCCAAATGAAAATAGGTGTTGATGTGATTGTGCACTGAAAAAATTATTTCAGGGAAAATTACTTATTATTGATGAAATGTTTAATGTAACTCGTAAGGATATGAAAATATATAATAATGATGAATGAAAATCATGAAATTGTGTTTACAAACTTAGAATTAGTGGAATGATAAGAGAAATTTCATAATAGGAGAATACATTCAACTAATTGCTGCCAATTCGAAAAATAGAATTGTTTACAATTCACGGTCGAAGTTCCATCAGAGGGTAGAGTTCTGGGGAGGGGGTGGAAACCCAATTATAGATCGCCCTTCTCCATATTGGTATTGTCATTAGGGTAGCCCCCTGTAATTGACGAGAAGTCTGGGTCTTGGTAAGAAAAGCATCTACCCTAAGATTGAGGAAAATGAACTCGATGGTGGAACCTAAAATATGAACCTCGCCACTTCCTCCTTGTTGATGTCACGTGGGGGGGGGAGAAGTAATCATTGTGAGTAGTTTATTTTAACGGGAAATCACAACCTTTAAATTAGTGCTGACCCACACAAAGGTGAGGCATTGGTTTGTTCTAGCTTCGACTCTAGATATGACATTGGGTAGTTGTATCAAAGAGATCCTAGTCATCAGATGACATCAGAGTGCAAGTCTATTTTAAAAACCTGTGGTAGTTGTTACACTAAAATTTGTCACCATGACTATTTGCAGTCGGTATGGCTCCATCAATTGTCATATTGTCCTCCTTGGCAAGTCTTATACCTCTGCTCCTCATGTCAAACTCCAAGAAAGAGAGAAAGTCCTTAAAAGTCAATATAACTCTGGTTACGCAGTTTTTCTTAGCCTTACCTGCGTGTACGCACCTCAAGTTCACAATACCTGCGTACTTGTATGCTATGTCTGTAAAGGGGTGGGTGCGTACTCCTGTAAAGGTCAAAAGGTGCAAGTTTTACTTCAAAAAAGTTACTTGTGGTCGAATCTAGAGCATTCTAGAAGATGGTTTGACGTGGATTGAGCGCCTCCAGATGGTTCATGCATCCCAAAGAAAGAGGAGCTTATCCCATCAAGAGGGGAGCTATCCCATTGAAAGAGGGGCTTATCCCATTGATGGTGGACCTGATTAACTTCCTCCAAAGCATTATAAATACAGGCATTGGGCCAGAGGGAGGGGGGGTTGAAAGCTGAACATTCCTAAGGGTAGATGCTGCTGAAATTAGGACTCCCTTATAGAGCTTGAGAGGAGAGATTCCCATCCCTTCTTAGCTTCATTTGGAAGTGGGTGAGCTGATCAAAGTAAAGGAGAACTCTTGCTGGACCCTGCGAGGGACCTGCACAACACCAAGGCACTGGTTGTAATGGTTTCTTTTGTTTCCAATTAATACAATTAAGTTCATTTTTCTCAACAAGTTGTTATATATAATTTGTTTCATAAACTCCTTGGTATTTATGATGAATATGTTTATTTTTATGAGTTATTCAGGTGCTATGTAATCGTTTGCTTGTTAGTGAATGCAGGCTTCAAGGAGAAGGAGGAGCTCATCTGGATCAGAGAGGCTTGGCTGCTACAAACAGCGTTGGACTAAAGATATGCTTTAAACACCTGGTTGCTTGTATTTTAAATGCATATTTAGGGAAAGATAGTGCTTGATTGTCTTGTTTGTCACTAGAAAGCCTTAGCTTCTAGGGAGGTCGGTTTTGTCTGTAAAATTGACTCTTTCCGCATGACAAAATGGCGACTCCACTGGGGACTCCATGGATTTGATTGATTTCTCTTTTGATTGATACTTTGATTTGAGAAAATCTGATTTCTTTTTGGTTTTTGACTGATTGACTGTGAATTTGGGTGGAATAGCTTAGGGTTGATTTAGTTTTTATTTTTCTTGGTTTTGAGAGCAGTACGCACCCTCTGAGTTAAGCACAGTGCGTACCTGTATGCACCTCTGCTTTGTACACAGAGCGTGGCCGCACCTGTGCAAACAGGCTGCCTGCGTACCCTGTCAAAAGCTTAGAAAAATTTCCATTTTTTTTCCTTTTTTACCCATTAGATTTTGTTTATATTTTATTTTTTTGCTGCCCAGATCCATTGGTTACCTGTCAGAAGTTTTCATCTAAGCTTGTTTCATTAGCATCGAGGGTTTTAGTGAAGTTCATAGAGATTCTAGCCCTAGGTTTGATTTTTGTATTGGTCTTGTAGTGACTCTGGCTTTAGAAGTTGTAAAAACCTTGGATCTCCCTGGTCTTTTCAGTCTTCTTAGGAGTCGGACCATTCGTAAAATCCACCTTTGTGAGAAACCTACCGTTGTGTTGTCTCTTTGCGGAATTTCGAGAAGGCTTGTCTGTAAAGCTGTGAATTTCATTCTTAAGAAAAAGAACAAGAGCTTTTTGTTTTTGTTTTTGACTGATTTATGATTCTGCATGAATTAGTCCTTGGTTGAATTGTAACCGAGTAAAACAACCTGGAATTATATTTTGTAGGCTTTCACCCCATTGATTTTGCTTTTAGGTAAATTTCTCTTAGATTTTCATAGATTTTAAAATTGATTTTTGTTAAGTAGTTTTTCATGCTTTGTTAAAATAAAAATATAAAAAATGGTTTGGAATTGATTTGCATTCGTTTGTCTTGATGAAATTAGTGCATTAGAGAATTTGTTATATTTTCTCTTAGTGATCAATTTTTTGCATTGTTGGAAGTGAATGGAAACTCTCTCCTTACTTCAGTTAGGATTCATCGAATTGAAAAGATTACATTATCATATTCGATTGCATTCAGTTGAGTCGGGTCATAACACCATTGGTTTCATATCCACTTACCCATTTGAGTAATAACAGCCTTAATAACACAGCTCTTAATTAAAATTCATCTAGTAATTTTTACATTTCTAGGGCTCTGATACACCAACATAGCTTAGGCTAGTGCCTTGGAGTAGGAGAGTAATTAACTCTCCAAGACAGTAAAACCAAACAAGTAGCTTATCTTGCGGTAGGATAAATCCAACTGTTACATTTATACTCTGGGAAAGCTCCTCTTAAAGGAGAAGCACGAGATCGTGTCTGAACCAGTGAGGGAATCAATCCTCCTTTATTGGGAACGACGCCAGATATGCACGTATACAAACGGTAAACCTCGGATTAATCATTGTCGAGGAGCCTAGGGTCACTTGTTGGTAAACCTTGGATTATTGTCAAGGAGCCGGCAAGGGGATTGAGCTTGTTACTCTGCCCTTGCATGCTATCGGATCGTAGACTATTCCCCTAGGTATATTTGTTGCTGTTGGTGACCTTAGCGACTATTATCTTTAGGGTTCTACCCAAGGTGACAGTGGAGGGAAGATCCCACTGTACCTGGAGCAGACGTCGGCTAGACTCACTTGGATTTTCTGGGGGGTTCACTTCACTCGAGACGGTTAAAGTGGAGGAACTTGTGCCAGTCTATTCATTAAGTAGGTTGCCGGGGTAACTGTTCCACCCGCCACTTCTGTACTGAATTCTGCGATGTTGGATTTCATCACCAACTAGTGTTTTCGGTCCGGAAGGTTACTGTTTGTGTGTGGTTTGACTCCTAGATTTTATAGCGTGTGTTAATTTGTTTGTTTTTACTTTTAGAGACCATAGGTGTGAATTGTGAATTTTAATTGTTAAGTGTGAATTGTGAATTGTTAATTTTAGTTTTAAATTGTTAATAAAATTCACTGAAGTTGAATATAATGGTAAATGTTCCGAAATTTACCAACCTAGGAACCCCTCCTAACGAGAATCCTAGTACTTTTCCTTACTTTGGAAATGTTGGTCCTCCTTATATGGCTACTTTGTCATTACCTGGATTTACAATAGGTTTACCGATTTGGTTATTTTCAACTTCGTTGGCCCCAAATACTCCAATTGTTCCACCTCAACCGAATGCTTCACCTCAACAGAGTTTACCGTCTCAACATCACCAACCTTCTGTTGACCCTTTACCTTCTTCGCCTAATTTTTCTTCCTCCATTTCTTCCTCTTCACTTGGCGACAACCTTGACGCTAGTAACCAGGTGTCTAAGAAGAAGAAGAAAGGGAAGAAGAAGAACAAGAAGAAGAAGCAAGATAAGAAAGAAGTTGACCAACCAACCATCGCTGTAAGTGTTAGTGGTGTTGAGGAAAACTCCAACATGCATCGTAAACCCAAATACCCTTGCAGGCTTTGTAAGGGTGACCATTTCCTTGTCAATTGTCCTGGTATTCCAAAGATCTTGGAAGTATGGTCAGAAATATCTCATCAACTTTCCATTGATCCATCAACCAATGATAGTCAGGTTCCTGGGAAAAAGGGTAAAGTTAGGTTTCCTTGTAAGTTATGCAAAGGGAGTCATCAAACTCACATTTTCCCTCACATGGATGAAGCCTCAAAATTGTTGGAAAACCTTACTGTTCCACAGCAAGAATTTCCAACTGGTTATCGTAAACTTTCTCCCAACCTACCGTCAACTGACGGAGTGATTGATCTAATTTCAAGTACAGTCGATCACACTCTTCCATTAGGGAGTGAAACTCATGTCACTCAGGTTGATGATCCATTAGTTGATCAAGTGGTCGATTCAATTTCACATTCGGTCGATCCCACTTTCCCTTTAGAGAGTGAACTTCATACCGCTCAGGTTCTTCTTGTTACATCAGATTCTTCTATGCCGGGGGGCATGTCATTTTCTACAGAACCTCCTCCAAGTACTGAGGTCTTTTCCTTGGAATAGATTGACAGAACCTCGTCTTCCTTCCACCATCCCTTTCCAAATCATTGTCAAGGCTGGTGGTAGGGACATGCACCGCACACAGGTAGATGAAGGTGCTTCTGCTAGTATTTTATCCTCAACTGCTTGGAAAGCTTTGGGTTCCCCTCCGCTTGCACCTATTACGCAGAATCTGCAAGCTTTTAACAGAACCATTAGTGAACCTTTAGGGATCCTTCCTAAGTTTTCTATTACCTTGGAAGGTAAAACTGTTTATATTGATCTTATGGTAGTTCGAGGTCCCTTGGATTTCAATTTACTCCTTGGGCGAGACTATGTTTATGCAATGAAAGCTGTCGTATCGACACTCTTTCGCGTGATGTCTTTCCCTCACAATGGCAATATTGTGACTGTAGACCAGCTTTCGTTCCCTAGTCTTGTTTCAACTACCAATAATATGACAACCCTAAATGTTCCTGATTCTAAAGTGGTATCTACCCCGCCACGGGTTAATTATGTGGCAACTAGTCCCATGTTTTCAGTTACCGATGTACGTGAGCCTCCCACTGTTTGCTCATCTTCCTTTGATTTAGATCCGGTAATTGACATGGAAAACTCTATGGGATTACTTGAACACGATGTTCTTATCCCTTTTGAGTCCCTTGACATGTGTTCCTTCCAGAGAACTATTCTTCCTTCTAATGAAGACCTCTTGGAAGCCATGATCAAGGTGTGTCCATTGACATCTCTTTCTTCCAATTGGAAGCCATGATCAAGGATTGTGAGGAAAGTTCCTTTTACTGTGTCAACCTCGTTAAAAAATGAATCAGTGTGTGCGAGGATAGTTTGTTCCCATCTCAACCTAATTAAAAAATGAAACTGGATGTATCGAGGAAAGTTCCTTTTACTGTGTCGACCTCGTTAAAAAATGAATCAGTGAGTAGGAGGACAGTTCTTTTCCTGTGTCAACCTCATTAAAAAATGAATCAGTTGTTTGAGGAAAGTTCCTATTACTGAGTCAACCTCGTTAAAAAATGAATCAGGTTCGAGGATAGTTCCTTGTCTTGTGTCAACCTCGTTAAAAAATGAAACTAGGGTAGGTTATTTAGGTAGATTATAGAGAGTAGTCATGAGCATAGTTCCTTGTCTTGTGTCAAGCTCATTAAAAAATGAAACAAGGATTTTAGATCATAGTTCCTTGTCTTGTGTCCAACTCATTAAAAAAAGAAACAAGGAGTCATGAGCATAGTTCCTTGTCTTGTGTCAAGCTCGTTAAAAAATGAATGAAGGTTTTTAGAGTAAAGTTTTTTGTTAGGTAGATCGTAGAGAGTAGTTATGAGCATAGTTCTTTATCTTGTGTCAAGCTCGTTTAAAAAATGAAACAAGGGTTTTGAGGATAGTTCTTTTCCTGTGTCAACCTCACTAAAAAATGAAACAACTCCCACGAGTCTTTCCAAGATTTCGAAAGTAAACCTTCATTTCATCCACCTGGTTGAATGCAATGAAGCTTGGGGGGCATGTACCTTGATTTGCGTCATTATGCCGGGGGCATGCAAACTTATAACAAGCATAGTTTTTCGTTTCAAGCTTGCATAAACATGAAACTGAATCCGAGCATAGTTCTTTTCCTATGTCAAGCTCGTTAAAAAATGAAACAAATCCTCCTCTACTTGAGTCGAGAGTTTGACTAGATCTCATAAATGTTAAGTTGTATATTTAGGTTAGTTATTTCAGTGTTTTGCATAATTTTCTTATAGTTTTAGGTCGAGTCTTTCAAATGATCTCGTACATGAACCTTCATTCCATCCAGCTTGTACTTAGTTGAATGAAATGAAGTTGGGGGGCATGCGCTCTAGCAGTTACGCTTAGGGGGCATCAAGCACAATTTTCTCTCTGTTTCAAGCTTGTGTAAAAATGAAACTACTTTGAAGCATAGTTTTTCTCTGTTTCAAGCTTTTGTAAAAATGAAACCTATCTCGAGTCAATTTCAGTTATTTTCAAGACTCGTTAAACTCATGAAAATCTCGAGATTATTTTGCTATCTTTCATTCTCATAAAAAAAATGAAAATGTCGAGTTCTTTCTGTCTTTTCCTGCTCGTAAATTAAATTGAAAGTCGAACATATGAGTACATTTTTATCATTTTTTCGAACTCATTAAAACTTACAAAAAAATGAAAACCATGAGTACATTTTTATCATTTTTTCGAACTCGTTAAAACTTACGAAAAAGTGAAACCTCAGAGTCATCTTTAAGCCCTTTTCTGACTCCTAAAACATGAAAAGATTGCCGAGCATTTCTTTTACACTCGTTAAAACGGAATTAAAAGACGGTCCTCTTATAGCCCTTTTCTGATCGTAAAAACATGAAAAGATTGACGGATTTTTGTCGTTTCAAATTTGATATTGGAAATAAAACGACGTGTCCTTGATCGCTTTTTACTTTTCAAATCAGAGACACTAATCATGAAAGTACTCCTTGGTCGTAAAGATCAAGCGGTTCTCTCAAGTATTATTTTATACCTTTTCGGGCTTGGGAGACACAAATTTACGAAAAAGGTCAACCCTGGAGTCTTCTTAAGTTTTCCAGACTCTCTAAAATTGAAAAACGCCGAGTTTCTCCTATACTGGACTCGTTAAAATTCCACAGTAAAGGACCTGTTCGATTACAAACAGGAATGGACCACTCCTTCTTAGGGTTCAAATCTAAACTAAGTTGGACTCATTCGAAGGATGAGCTTATAATCAAGCAAATGTTATCCTCCTCAAGCTTGTAAAAAAATAAAGAGGTACTTGCCAGAAATGGTGGGGGAAAAGAGAGAAAAATGAGCCTATTTGTTATCCTTTGTCTCAGAAAAACCTTATCACCACTCTTGAACACGACACTTTTCATTCACCTGGGTTGGGAAATCCTTCGCCTAATAGTTGATCAAACCACATTGAAAGTCTTCAGCCGGTTTCCGGGTATTAACTTTCGGTCAATTGTCACCAAGCCATCTGTTGTGTCGTTATGTGTTCAAGAGGTCACTGCAAATAAACCATTCATCTGCAAAATACCTGTCATCCATCTTGACCATCCCTGAGTCAGTCCTTACAGCTACATTTCTTCAACTTGAACTATGATTTCGTGTTGTGGGCTTGCCTACGACGGATCGCTTTCTATTGACATCAGTACATTATCTAGAAACATGATCTAGGAATCGTCAGTACCTTGAAATCTGCATGCCTCAATGGCAGGTTTCTCGCCTTTGATGATGGTTTACATCATTGACTTTCGATCGAAGGATTCCGTGACATGTTCGACATCAACACATCTACTCACATCTCATGGATTGTACTGGGTACTTTGAGAACCATTGACATCACTGGTGGTCTCTCTCACACTTGTTAATAGTTTACATCATCGACTGGTAATCAAGTGGTTTCTACCATGTTCGACATCAACTCATTTATTCGCATGGATAGAATCGTACTATTTCGGGAAGCAGAAATGAAGACCTTGGATCTAGTTTCCACCATCCAGGCTGCGAGAAGTTTTGTATTCATTATATAGTAGACTAATTATAAACAGATGGCTGCGTCCATACTGTGTCTACATGTGTCTATGATTATGATGTACTATGAAATCATTCCTATATTAGAGCAGTAGTTAGTTTGTTAGCTAAGTTTTCAATCTGAGTATGGGAATGCCTACCTCAGCGATGATATGATCTCATATATGTATTTTGTGTTGAATATTTGCAGGTTCCAACTGGGCTCTCCACAAGATAATCCTTGAAATGATAAATTGCTTCAACCTTTCTAGATGATATAAAACCCTGATCTACTACAGGCTTCGCACTCTAGGGGGCAATCTGTTACACTAAAATTTGTCACCATGACTATTTGCAGTCGGTATGGCTCCATCAATTGTCATACTGTCCTCCTTGGCAAGTCTTATACCTCTGCTCCTCATGTCAAACTCCAAGAAAGAGAGAAAGTCCTTAAAAGTCAATATAACTCTGGTTACGCAGTTTCTCTTAGCCTTACCTGCGTACTTGTACGCTCTGTCTGTAAAGGGGTGGGTGCGTACTCCTGTAAAGGTCAAAAGGCGCAAGTTTTACTTCAAAAAAGTTACTTGTGGTCGAATCTAGAGCATTCTAGAAGATGGTTTGACGTGGATTGAGCGCCTCCAGATGGTTCATGCATCCCAAAGAAAGAGGAGCTTATCCCATCAAGAGGGGAGCTATCCCATTGAAAGAGGGGCTTATCCCATTGATGGTGGACCTGATTAACTTCCTCCAAAGCATTATAAATACAGGCATTGGGCCAGAGGGAGGGGGGGTTGAAAGCTGAACATTCCTAAGGGTAGATGCTGCTGAAATTAGGACTCCCTTATAGAGCTTGAGAGGAGAGATTCCCATCCTTTCTTAGCTTCATTTGGAAGTGGGTGAGCTGATCAAAGTAAAGGAGAACTCTTGCTGGACCCTGCGAGGGACCTGCACAACACCAAGGCACTGGTTGTAATGGTTTCTTTTGTTTCCAATTAATACAATTAAGTTCATTTTTCTCAACAAGTTGTTATATATAATTTGTTTCATAAACTCCTTGGTCTTTATGATGAATATGTTTTATTTTATGAGTTATTCAGGTCCTATGTAATCGTTTGCTTGTTAGTGACTGCAGGCTTCAAGGAGAAGGAGGAGCTCATCTGGATCGGAGAGGCTTGGCTGCTACAAATAGCATTGGACCAAGGTATGCTTTAAACACCTGGTTGCTTATATTTTAAATGCATATTTGGGGAAAGATAGTGCTTGATTGTCTTGTTTGTCACTAGAAAGCCTTAGCTTCTAGGGAGTTCAGTTTTGTCCGCAAAATTGACTCTTTCCACATGACAGTAGTGGGATCATGAAACTAATCTAGACCATCTAATAAAAGAGGTTTAAACCATTGGATATGAAAGGAACACCACCATGATAAAGTATGGAAAGTTGAATCAACTAGAAGTCTTGTATCCTTAGCAAGACGATGGTAGAAAACATTAATAGTAACCATTATAGTTTAATATTTACAATCGCTACTGAACACTAGAATGAGGTTTTCATTAATATGTTAGCCTAAATCCATGACACCCATGTACAAAACATTGATATGCATGGCCCTACAACTCAATTTGAGATGAATATCTAAATTCAGTTGTCGAAGGAGCTATTAAATTCTTCCATTTTCCTACTAGAGTATATTGTATTCTATTAGTTCTATCAGTTAAATAAAGAAAGAAAGCCACAAAAAAAATGAATGTTGCAGTCCTTAAAGATAACGAGACAAAGAAGGAATGATCTAAATATTTAAACAATTCCCCTATCTAAATTGTATGATTAGACAACGAAACCACAAGGTTAGCTAAGATGTGACCTTGCATGGGTTGCATCTCTCCTAGCATTATCACTCATGAACACAGGGATTTGAACAAAAACAATCCCCAATGTGTATTTCAAATAATTTTTCATCTCATTCACTCCTCGAAACTGTCTGCTTTGGTGAAAATTCCACCATGAACTATTGGAAAATTCAACTTTGTCAATTGAAAGGAATTAGCCAAATCGATCCTCTTATATAAATTTGAACCAGGATTTTTGAATGAGATATTACCAACTGAAATTATATCGATACACGATGTTTTATGATTTCATTGTATGTTCTGTTTGAAATACATATACATGACAATAAAATATGCTTTATTTTAGACTTGGTAGCATCTAGAAGGTGTAGGCATTTTAAGGCTGGCACAAAAGTATAATTGTGATCGTTATACATGATTAGTTCTAATTCATGAGCACCTCTGTTACCAAATCTCGCACGTCATTCCACCAATTCTAAGCTTGTAAACACAATTTTGCCACTTTTATTCATCATTATTGTATATTATGAACTCCTTATTAGTTAAAACAAATAATTCGTCAATAACTTGTAATTTCTCCTAAAATAATATTTTCATAGAAAAAATAAATCTAACAGGAAAAAGGAAAACTTGTCTCCATTCTTTATACATAAATATAATGATACACAAAAAGAAATATAACCACAATAGCAAGAACCAAATCAAAATTTAGATCCTAATCATGATAACCATCATTAAAATCTTTAGTACACATGGAACATACATCTAACATCCAAAATTGCTCTCAAACCTTTATATTGATATTGTATTTTGCTTTAAAGCTCGATATGAGGAAATAAAAATATGATAGACTTTAATAGGATTTGGAAATTTGGAAATTTGATAGAAGGAAAACACAATGCAAAAAATAATATTGCACAAGAAAATATGACATAACACAATGAGCTAGTTAGAAATTTATTTATAGAACTCATGCACATAAAAACATGTGAAAAGTAACATAACATATGGATGAAAGGCATGGAATACTGTACACAATTTTATTAATGTTAAAAAACATCAAACAATGATAAATAATAGAGCACAAAATATGCTAATCACAATAGATGACATAAAACTATTTAATAATGTTGAGTACGAAACCATGCGAAAGACGAAAAATGCAAGAAAGAAATTGTGTAGACTAGTGGATATGCAAAACAAGTGTTGCATGAGATGTGGCTCCAGTGGAGAAACATGTGGAAGATGGAATTCATGCAGACATACAAAAGTGATGATATGTGATGAAGGTGTAGTGTTGTCCCATTGAAGAATGTATGGAGCTAAATATTTTGCAGAAGCAAGGTATGTGGCAAGCTAAAGTCTATGTGGAAGTAAAGCATCTGCAGAGGTAAAGGGGTGACTATCATTTAACTCCTTCCGCAATATTTCACAAGTATAAAGAAGTTTGGTATTACACCTAATTGATGCATGTAACACAAACATAGAACTGAAAGTAATAAATTTGGTCTAAATTCACATTAATTATTTAATTGGAGGAATTTACTAAATTTTTCATAAAAGGTAAGCATAAATCCAACAATCATAATCTCCACCATTTGCTAATGTCTATAGATCATTGTTATAAGTCTTCCCCCCTGAAGAGTCTTAGACAACGACCAATAGAGTTACAGTAGAAAGAAATGAATCCATATTTAAATCCCAATCATCATAACCATGATTACAATCAATAATATACACGAAACACATATTTGAGACCCAAAACTCTTATCAAATGTTTATTTTCATATTTATCAATAATAGAACATTAGGTATAATATAAAAACTGAAAGAAGAAACTGGAAAAATCATGCTCAATTAATGTTTTTCACCAACACTATATAATTTATACATATACAAGATTTTATGCAAAACTTTATCTTAGAATTCTTCATAACATTGGTCAAAAGACTCAAAATTAGAACAATGTAATCAGACAATAAAATAACATAAAGACATTTCCACCAAAAATTAGAACTAGAATTGAAGATAGACTTCGAGGCACTTGATTTATGGTGATCAACATTTTTGAATCAGAGGTTTCTTAGATCGACAATGAGAATCATTTTCCACCTTAGCCCACCAACTCACTTGCTATGTCATTCTCGCATTTTCCCTCCTTAACTTTCTGCCTCTCCATTCTAGAAAATAGCTACAAACCGAAAGCCATAAGACATAGATTGTAATATTCCATTGTGCCTAAGATCAAATTAAATAATAAAATTTCATGTAAGTGGAAAATAAATGATTGTTCATTTTTGAAGAATAGGCACGTGAGAAAGGCAAGGCATATGCGGATGGAACCCATAATGTAACTAACTTTACATATAGATATTAAATTTTGTCTAATTTTTTTGATATTGACAATAATGTTCAGTTCCTAAAGCACTCAATAAGATCCTAATACTTAATTGAAAAAGCAAATGCATTCGTCCCAACTGAAACTGAGATTGGGCTTCCATGAACCATAATGTTAAGAAGGTACCTACAAGAAAAAACAAGAAACTGTAGCCAGGAATCAACTTAAGTCATGATAACAGAATCAACAAACTTGAATCATCAAACACGAAAGTAAAAAAAGCAAATGCTTCAATATTTAACAATACTCACGACATGTGAAAGCATGGACCACGATTGTTGAAGTGTCCACTGTATTTTAAATTCATGATTTCTTGGAGGGTACATCCTAAGCTTTGATTTGGGCCCGAATGGCATCTCTAACTTGTGTTAGCCATGAATAACAAGGAACATCACATGAAAGGTATCTAAAAACCTAAATTTTTGAAGATAGATGTGAATTGGCACTCATCAAAGTATGAAATGCTGAACAAAAATCTATTGTGATACATTTAAGGATTCCTTGATTCCATTTGTTATTGAAAATGATTCCCTTTGTTAATGGAAAGAAAATGGAACATGCCATGGAGACTTGAGCCCATCTACCCATAGGAGATGACACAATATTCTCTATAAATAATTTGATAACATTTTTTTTTGGAAATATTCACATAAATACATAGTATTTCATTTATTAGTATTACATTTTTGTGACATAAACTCACACACTTGCTATCTCCTACCACCCCTTGAACCCTAATTTGTCTCTACCTCCTCACACCTACATAATGAATTTCCATCAATAGTGAATTAATTGTTTATCCTTGTAGTTTTATTTTCATCATTTCATACTCTGCTAAGTGCTAATTCACCTCTATCTTCAAAAATTTGGGTTTTTGGGTACCTTATATGTGATAGTTAGATATGGCATTCAGGCCCAATTAAAATCCAAGGATGTGATTTTATTTGACGTGAGCTTTGGGGGTAAAAGTTTATGTAAGCCAGCATAATATTAGATAGTACTCCCAAGTTTTAAAGACATTCTGTAGAGAGCAAGTGAACATGGTCAATGAAGTGAACATTCCCATCATAATGTACATGTTTTCCATCCTTTCCTTGATATGCAAGATGTTGGGTCCCTATAATACTAGTGATTACCCCATTACTATTGTAGTTATACCCCTTATTCATATTGTTGTGCCCCTATTACCCCCATATGGTTATTTCTGTGCCCCATAGAATCCCTCTATTGTTATTTTTGTGGCTTTATATTATTATTGTTAGGCCGGCTAGATTATATTGTGACTCCTTAGACTCCTATATATAGAAAGGAGGTTTTGTCATTTGTATCATCCAAGAATTGTTCATTTATGTAATGTAAAGGAGGTTTCCCCCTCGAAGAGGCTGAATTCTAAGGCGTTGATCTATCTTTTCTTGAGCTGGTTTCATAACATTTGGTATCAGAGCTTTGGATTCTAGGGTTTCGCTGCTCCAAACAGGTCATCGTGGAATTTTTTCTATAACTTTTTTTCTGTGACGTTTCAGAATTTGCAAAAAAAACCCATTTGAGAAGAAATCGCGCTGAACCTTGGGTCCAAATTTCAGAGCTTTTCGCGCGATATTTGCAGAGATATCATCTGAGGAAGTTGGTCTTTTTGCAGACTCCTGAATTACATTCAAAACAGGTGACCTGGGGAAAATCGTCATAACTTTCTCTCTGGGGATCGGATTGAAATTTCGTAAGAAAGTACAGAAAGAGGATGGACTGTAGTTTCTTGTATGTGTGTTTCAGATTCAAAGGTTGAAAGAGTGACTCGTGGCACGTCGTACAAGTTCTCTCTACTGAACCAGTCTAAAAGCAAGTCACTGTGGGAGATCTCACATAACTCTTCCTTGGAGAATCCAATTTGGCTCAGACTTATGGCATTGGAAAGAGGACACAGAAGGCTACTACAGATAGCAATTTCAGAACTGGATGATCTAAAAGTACAAAGATACATCAGATTCAATATCAGGCTTCTATAAAGTGAAAAAAGGTGTGTAGTTTTTATTTTTTATTTTTGTGTAAGCTTGGTTTAACGGAATTCAAAGGGCATAGTAAAGCATTATTATCGGTAACTGATGCCCCGAGGAAAGAAAATGCAAACACCTAGTAAGGAACCTGAAAGCTCTAGCATGACTCATGAAGAAGAGGAAGAAATGCTACATGATATATCAAAATTACAAGAACAAGTGCAACAATTGTCACGTTCACAAAAGCTAACAAAAGCTAAGATAAGTGGCGTGGAATCTAAGATAAATGGCATGGAATCTAAGATAAATGGCGTGGAAGCTAAGATGGAGGATTCGATGGCAAATTTGAAGATAGATTTGAAGACAGACATGGAAGAATTGAAGAAGCTGCTACAAGAAAGGGTCACTAATGGTGAAAAGGTAGTAAAGGAAACTCATGATGAGAACAAAAGAAATGTTAATCATGATTCCATAGACACTAATGTTGGATCGAAGAATCACCATATTCCAAAAATCGATATGAGGAAGTTTGATGGCAAGGATCCCGCCACATGGATATTACAGATGGAACAATTCTTCGATCTCAATAATGTGCAAAACGCACAAAAGGTACGTATGGCAACTGTATATTTGGAACCAAATCAGTTTGTATGGTATCAATGGCTTTGCTCTCGTAAACAATTTATCACTTGGGCAATTTTTACGGAAGAATTGATAGCACATTATGAAGATACAAAAAGCAACACTTTTTTTAGCCAACTGATAAGTCTCAAACAAAAGGGTTCAATAATGGAGCACATTGAGGAGTTCCAAAAATTGAACATAAGGGTAAAAGATATTCCAGAGGAGCATAGGATTGATGTGTTCATAGGGTCTTTAAAGGATAATATCCAACATGATGTTCGCCTTTGGGAACCTGATTCATTAGAGAAGGCATTCAGGTTAGCAAGAATGTTAAACACACATGGACAACAAAGACAATATGAAAGATAAAACATCCAATACGATTTTATTAACAAAAGATTTACATTTATAGTACATTATGTGACTCTTGGGTTTCACATCCCAAGGTCTCTTGGACTGCTTTGGTCTATTCGGCTTCCACACTAACCCATTTAGGATTAGGTGTCCAACATTCCCCCCTTAATCCGAAGGGTTATGTATGAGTCCAAGAAGAGAGTTGTAATACAAAATGTGCAAAAAATGCAAGGCAGCACTAGGCTGAATGTGCTCTATGAAATGTTGGTAAAAAGGGCGGTGGTTTAAGGATGACCACCAACACTGGAACGCTTAGTACAGTTCCTGGAACTCTTCCAAAACTGGCAAGAAACTGAAGTTTTCTGCTAGAGGAAGTGATCCTATTGTTTTAAAGAGGGAAACCTTCAACCATAAAAGGGAGGTCTCACCCCACATAAAAGGTAAAACTTCAACCTGAAAAGGGAAGTCTCAACCTGTGATGGTTTAAGGATGACCAACAACTCTGGAATGCTTAATGCAATTCCTGGAACTCTTCCAAAACTGGCAAGAAGCTGGAGTCTTCTGCTAGAGGAAGTGTTCTCAATTTTGTTCCTGGAATGCTTCCAAAACTGGCAAGAAGCTGAAGCCTTCTGCTAGAGGAAGTGTCCCAGATTGCCAACTGAAGGCATGTTCACGGGCATCTTTGTCTCTGGCTACAACTCTGAAACTGGTGTGGCAGGTTGTGGCTCAGGCTCGCTTGATGTGACTTTGAAGCTTGTAGATGACCATCATTTCCCCCCCTATCAGATACAAGGTGAGATGATGGAGGAAACTCGACTGCAAGACTGTTCAATATTCCGGAACAAGTTTTGACATGTGTTTGGAATATCTTCTTGGCTGTTGATGCCCATTTCCAAGAAGCGATCCATCCAATATGAATCTTTGTTCTTGCAGGACGTTTGTTTTTGAAGCATCTGTGTGAAGAATGGCTGGTTTTATGACAGTGCTTACATGGATGAAGATCAAAACAGTGATATTTCAAATGGCCAACTCGGTCACAGTGTTGGCATTTCACGCTCTGTTGTTTTTGTTGTTGTTGTTGCTGTGGAAGAGGGGTAGAATCTGGAACAGCTGAAGCTGAACTGTTATGAGGAGTAGAATCTGGAATAGCTGAAGCTGAACTTTCATGAGGAGTAGGTGCATTGTCATGAGGAGCAGGTGAACTATCATGAATGAATCCAACACTCTGAAACTGAATGGGCTTGACATAGTCTGGAATATGAAAGGACAAGTCCTTGTCATATCCAAGACCAGTTTTGTGCTTGTTGTGGACAAGCTGTTCCCAAGGTTTGATGATGGGCTTGGGAAGTGCAGACTGAGTTTCTGCATCTGCATATACAACTGCTGCTTTATTGGATTCTGGATCTGATTCAACCTCAATCTTACTAATTTCACCACTTGTTGGTTTAACCTTGAACAACATATTGTTTTGAGCAGAAAACAATTTGGAATGACAAATCTGTTGAAGCTCATCTTGCTGGAACTGAGATTCTAGTTGCAAAAAATCAATCTTTTCTTGTGCATCATGCAGGCAGGTCTGAATGTCACAAAGAGTGTCTTTGCTAACATTTACCTTCCCACCAATAGTGGAGTGTATTAGTGTATTCAGTAACTCTAATACATCAACAAATCTAGCCATTGTCTCAACAAAGAAATGAACGCTCAACAATCCTAGTGGAGACTATAGCAAGTCTAGACAAACCCCAGCTATTGAAGATTTCAAAAATTAAGAATATCAGTTTGAAAAATACCAAACTTTCAGAGATTCTGTTCTTTAAATTCTGTAGAAATTTCACATCTGACTAGACTTTTTAAATTAAGTTACGTAGCTGATTCCTTCAAACTTTATAGAACTTGCCTCTATATCCCTTCTGGAAGCTCAGGAATGCAAAAAGAATAAAAAATCCGTGAATACCAGCAATGGAGACACGGCTCAAATTCCATGAATATACACAAGGGTAGCTCGACCTCTTCCTTCAATAATAAATCTCAACCCCTTTTTTTTATTGGAAATGACCCCAATGATGTAAAAAACTTCACCGAAGGTATTCAAAAGGCACTCAACTAATTCCAGCTAAGAATTTAGCCAATCACTAACAGATTTGTGTCGAGCAAGAATGAGAGGCTCAAATTCCTTCCAACACAGATACAATAGATATGTTTCACCCTTAAAATGCTCAGGTATACCAAGATACACTTTGTATGGATGCTCAACTAAATGACTTCTTCCTTCTTTGAAATTCGAACTTCAACTACAGGAATGGATTACATATACCTCTGATATATCAACTCTAATAATAACAGAGATCTGAAGTATAATATACCAGCAAATGTTAGGAAGAATAGTGGCTGTAGATAAGTGTTATAACATCAAAGAAGTTGCATCATTACAGAGAAAACACCACAGTGATAATATATGCAACGTATTCAGCTCCAAGACAGAGAAATAAATATGGAGTGTCTTCAATATATTCACAGCCACACATCCAATGAGATGAGGAAGTTTGAGACCCTCTATCACCAAACATCACTTCCAATAGTCTATACTCATTAAGATTTCAAGCACAAGTACAGTGATATGCTGCTCAACTGAAACAACCACAGAAAATACAAGTTTGTAGCCTTGGGGCTAGATCATTCTTTATGCCCTTAGTTGTTATGCTTCGCCTCTTGAGTTCGTCTTTCAGCTCTGTAACCTTCCACTGCTCCAGAGGGCGATTCCTAAAACCCCTTCAAGGCAAACAATCCAGGTAACAATCCAAGTTCGAATCCGAACAAGTGCTCAACAGAATATTCACCTCAGATAAGCAAAGCAATATCGTCCAAACCCTAGTTCGAGAACAGAAACTTAATATTAGCAACAACAATTCATCTACAAAGAACGCTAAGATATATATATATATATATATATATATATATACATATATATATATATATAACATTTAACAAAAACAATAGAAGTGGCGTTAAGCGGCCGGTTCGATGAGAAATTTAGAACAAATTCACAGCCTCTGAAAATCGCGCGCGGCATCTTTTACGCAAAACAGAGCTTAAATCCTCGAAGAGCACCGTCCAAATGACAGGATAGATAAGGGGATCTATGGGGCTTCTTCTTTGAACTGCCCGTATTCTCAAATTCAAGAGTCCAAATGGACGAAAATGGTATCCATCGATAGAGGATAAAATGGGCTACCACCACCACAACTCCACTCCGGTTCTGAGGAAAAGCCACGCCGCCGCTCTTGTAATCTTGCCGTAGTCCCCGATGCCTAGGGTCTACGCTCTCAGATCCAAAGCTTGCAGAGTTGGGTAATGTCGCCGTACTCAGGAAATATACAATTTCACCGTCAGATACAGAAACCAGATTCAACACCTCCTTCGCACCGCCGATGGCATAAAATGAACAAGAGAGCTGAGTCTGACGTTGAATTGACAGCAATGTTCAAAGAGTTTGGATCACAGCTTTCAACACGGGGTTGATTATAAACCAGCATCTCAATACTACACCTATCTCTGATGAAAACACTGCCGAGTTCTTTTAGTCTTGTCCAGATCCGATTTGGTGATTCCGGCGATGGTTCTTGAGGGCAAGACAAAGGTTTGTACAAGAATAAAACAATGGATATGGACTGGATGAATGCCCCTCAATCCATCAAGCACAGGAATGTATGTGGCAAATCGAGCTTCAGATAAGATTACTCAACTCACAGATAATGTTTATCTCTGCCACTCAGGCTCAGCTGCAGATTCGCAGGTGGTCTCTGATTATGTGCGCTATTTCCTTCACCAACACATAATACAACTTGGGCAACCAGCGTCGTTGCAATTGGTGATGTTGAGTAGAAACCTTGATATGGTAGAACAGGAATGAGAACAATCTCTCCCGAGAATTTGACAACACGTGAAGAATGCCAGAATTTGTGGGCAGCTTCGGTTCATAGCCTTTTGACGAGGCGATCAACTTCCCTTTCTCTAGTCAGATCCAACTGGTCCACAACGATGAGGAGTTGAACTTTCCTTAATCTCGGCTAGACATCTAACACCAACCCATACAAGCCCTTTACAGATCTGATTTGAATCCCACGGTTCGATAGCTTACATTTTCATTATCTTGATTTCGATATGAATATGCACACCGACGAAGCGACTTCAACGGAACTATAGCCATGCACAAAGTCATATTGATTCCATTGTTCATCAGTTATGATATCGTTCAGACCAGTGTTTTTGAAAAGAACCCGTCCAAGGATTCGAACCGCTGACAGACTATACCACCCGTTATCATTTCTAAAATCTGTTTATGCCAGCGCTATCCAAGCTGTTCCTTTTGCTACGCTGCGCTTGTAGCTACTCCACTACAGCGTTCATAACGTTCAGCATTCATACGACAGTGTTAATACCACAACGTTCACTTAAAAAATGCATCTGATAGAGAGCACAGTCTAGACAGAAGGACACTGACGTACTGAGAAAATGCAGTAAGGCAATTATGTTTAGCTCAGTGAGCGCAGAGTGCAGACAATGATTAAAAATACCATGTGGCAGAGAGGAGCAGCAAACAGTCACCTTCTGGCGGACGTTTATGAACAGCGAACGTTTATGGACAGATGGGTCAGCCAGAGACCAAAAATAGAGACCTGCGGATTTCAGAGGTCAGGAATGTCGGGATGGCAGAGCCAGCGTGCCAGGGCTTTTAACGCACACATTGTTGTATTCATTCAAACGCACCGAAAATTGTACATATGCCAGCACAAATATATATAACGAATTCAACACCATCACATAAATTAATCAACCAGCAATATCACCAAGAGTTCATGACCCACATAGGTCAGGTGAGAGAAACACAACAAAAGGCCACAAGCAAACAGTGACTCAAATATGAGCAGGGCCAGAATTCGCCTGCTCTGATACCATGTTAAACACACATGGAGAGCAAAGACAATATGAAAGATAAAACATGCAATACGATTTTACTAACAAGAAATTTACATTTATAGTACATTATGTGACTCTTGGGTTTCAGATCCCAAGGTCTCTTGGACTGCTTTGGTCTATTCAGCTTCCACACTAACCCATTTAGGATTAGGTGTCCAAAAAAGAAAAATGGAAAGCAAAATTATGGCAACCAGGAAGCATACCACTCACAACTATAAAGACGGAAGTGTTGTTGCCCCTAGTCTTCCACAACCTATAAGGTTGACACCACAACAATTGGAAGAAAAAAGAGCAAAAGGGCTTTGTTACAGTTGTGATAGCAAATACACTAAAGGTCATAAGTGTGCTGAGAAGAAATTATTCTACATAGATTGTGAAGAGGAAGAAGAAAAGGAGCAAGAAAGGTCAAAAGAAGAGATATACTCCAGGAACAAAGCCTAGATGAAGAACAAATAAATCTGACCATATCTTGTAATGCATTGGCGGGAATTACCACTCCTCAAACCATCAAGATAGAAGGACAAATAAAGAAGAAAAAGGTAATAGTGTTGATTGATTCAGGAAGCACCCACAATTTTATTCATTGTAGGGTAGCAAAAGAATTGAATTGCTTCCTATATCCAGCACCAGAGTGTCAAGTGATGATTGCAAATGGAGGAACAATAAATTGCTCTGGAAAGTGCCATAATATCAAGCTATCCATGGGAGAATATGTATTGACTAGCCCAATGCTTTCCATTCCAATGGGAGGTGCTGATGCTGTACTAGGAGTCCAATGGCTACAATCCTTGGGTACAATAGCTTTTAATTTTCAAGAACTTTTCATCAAATTTTCTACAGAAGGAAAGGAAGTTGAATTAAGGGGTATTGCAGGGAAACTAGGAAAGATAATCAGCTCTAATGGCATGACTAAGCTTCTTAAAAAGGAGCAAAGTGGTGTAATTGCACAATTATGTTCGCTAGATGTTTCCACATTGGAATCATCTATTTCTCCAGATCTCCAAAATGTCCTGGATAATCATTCCAAGGTATTTGAGACTTCCAAAGGTCTCCCACCTATGCGTGCTCATGATCATGCTATTCATCTGATTCCAGGAAGTGTTCCTCCAAACATCAGGCCGTACAGATATCCCTATGCCCAAAAAAGTGAAATTGAACGTATGGTTGCAGAAATGCTAGAGGCTGGTATAATTCAACCAAGTCAAAGTTCTTTCTCAGCTCCAGTAGTATTGGTGCACAAGAAGGATGGATCATGGCGCATGTGTCCGGATTATAGGGAGCTCAACAAGCTCGCTATTAAAGATAAGTTCCCCATTCCAGTTATTGATGAATTATTGGATGAATTGCATGGATCAATTTACTTCACCAAGTTGGATCTTCGTTCGGGATATCATCAAATCAGAATGAAGATTGAAGACATTTCGAAAACGGCATTTAGAACTCATGAGGGTCATTATGAATTTTTGGTCATGCCTTTTGGCCTTACCAATGCACCTTCAACATTTCAAGGTTTGATGAATTCAATTTTCAAACCATTCCTTAGAAAATTTGTGTTAGTATTTTTTGATGATATACTAATCTACAGCAAGTCTTGGAAGGATCATGTTGAACATGTTGACAGGGTGCTACAACTATTGGAGGAGAAACAATTATATGCAAAAAGATCCAAATGTTTCTTTGGAGTCCAGGAGGTGGAATATTTGGGTCATATTGTATCTCATGAAGGAGTTAAGGTAGACCCTAGCAAAATTAAAGCCATTAAGGAATGGAAAATCCCCACATCCATAAAGCATCTACGAGGATTTCTTGGGTTGACAGGGTATTATCGCAAGTTTGTTAAGAATTATGGGAGAATAGCAGCACCTCTAACAACATTATTGAAGAAAGATTCATTTTCATGGACTCTGGAAGCAACAAAGGCCTTTGAACATCTTAAAGAGGCAATGTGCCAAGCACCGGTCTTAGCTACACCGGACTTCACAAAAACCTTTATTGTGGAATGTGATGCTTCAGGAAATGGAATTGGTGCTGTTCTAATGCAAGATGAAAGACCCATTGCTTTTGAAAGTCGTCCAATCAAGGGAAAGTTTTTAAGCAAAGCTATTTATGAGAAGGAAATGTTGGCAATACTCCATGCACTTAAGAAATGGCGACCCTACCTAATGGGAAGACACTTCAAGGTAAAAACGGATCATGATAGCCTTAAATACTTTTTAGAACAAAGATTATCCTCTGAAGAGCAACAAAAGTGGGTCACAAAGATGTTGGGTTATGACTTTGAAATCATCTACAAAAAAGGGAAGCAAAATGTGGTGGCAGATGCACTCTCAAGAAAGGATGAGGATGTGGAAGCATTGTTGTGTGCCATTTCTATTATCCAACCAGATTGGATAAACGAAGCAAGGGAGGAATGGAAGAATGACGAAGAAGTGTGGGCACTTATTCAAAAGCTACAACAAGATTCCAGTACTTCTGATACATTTAGCTGGCAAAATGATTCGTTATGGTACAAAGATCGCTTATACCTCTATAAGAATTCCCAGCTAAAACAAAAGATTCTTATGGAATTGCACACTTCTCCCTTAGGAGGGCACTCAGGATTTTTAAAAACTTACCACAGGGTTAAGAAGGAATTTTTTTGGGATGGCCTTAAATCAGATATTCAAAAGTTTGTGGCGGAATGTTTGGTTTGCCAGCAAAATAAAGTTGAAACAATTAAGACACCAGGTCTATTACAACCTTTATCCATTCCAAGCCAACGTTGGGAGGAGGTTTCAATGGATTTTATCACAGGTTTACCCAAGTCTGAGGGAAAGAGTGTCATCATGGTGGTAGTTGACAGACTTACCAAGTATGCACACTTTTGTGCATTATCACATCCATTTAAAGCCAGTACAGTTTCTACTGCATTTATGGAAACAATTCAAAAGCTACATGGAAACCCAAAGATTATTGTAAGTGACAGAGATCCCATTTTCACTGGAAATTTTTGGACAGAATTATTTTCTTGTCTTGGTACTCAGTTAGCTCATAGCTCATCTTATCATCCTCAATCTGATGGGCAAACTGAGATAGTAAACAAATGTTTGGAAGGATATCTCGTTGCTTTGTATCTGATAAATAGACACAATGGGTCAAATGGTTGCCTCTGGCTGAATGGTGGTATAACACTTCCTTCCATACAGCAACAAAAATGACCCCATTTATGGCACTTTATGGGTATCAACCACCATCCATCACATCATATTTAAGAGAAAATTCTAGGGTTTAGGCAGTGGAACATCACATCAAACATCAACAACAAGTCCTCCAACTCTTAAAGGATAACCTCGTGTTGGCACAAAATAGAATGAAACAACAGGCAGATCAACATCGCAGTGAAATAAGTTTTGATGTAGGTGATTGGGTATTCCTACGGCTACAACCATATAAGCAAATGTCCCTAAAACAAGCTAATAAGGATAATAAATTATCACCAAAGTATTATGGTCCGTACAAGGTGTTGGAAAAGATTGGTACTATGGCATACAAATTGGAGCTTCCTGCAGCTTCTCGATTGCACCCAGTTTTCCATGTTTCATGTTTAAAGAAGGTTATAGGTGACAAGCTCCTAATTCAAACAATATTGCCAGAACTTGACGAGGAAGGAAAAATTATATTGGAACCGGAAGCAGTCACAGAAACAAGAACTCGACAGCTACGAAATCGATCAATTTCAGAGTATCTTATCAAGTGGAAGAACTTATCCGCTGAAGATTCCACATGGGAGGATGAGAATTTTATGCAGAAGTATCCAGAACTACTCAAGCGTTGAGGACAACACTTTTTTGAAGGAGAGGGGCATGTTGGGTCCCTATAATACTAGTGATTACCCCATTACTATTGTAGTTATACCCCTTATTCATATTGTTGTGCCCCTATTACCCCCATATTGTTATTTCTGTGCCCCATAGAATCCCTCTATTGTTATTTTTGTGGCTTTATATTATTATTGTTAGGTCGGCTGGATTATATTGTGACTCCTTAGACTCCTATATATAGAAAGGAGGTTTTGTCATTTGTATCATCCAAGAATTGTTCATTTATGTAATGTAAAGGAGGTTGCCCCCTCGAAGAGGCTGAATTCTAAGGCGTTGATCTATCTTTTCTATCTTTTCTTGAGCTGGTTTCATAACACAAGAATTCTATAATAACTTTAATTTCTTGGACACAGTTCACGTGTCTTATAATTGGTATTATCCATGTATTCAGTCATCTCATTGGTTGGAAGGTGTCCTTGAAGATTTGTATTTTGAACTGGTTTTCTTTATTTTTGAAAATTTGAAGGGACTTTTAAGTTACCTCCAATATGTACCTTGGTTGAAGTATGTAAGTTCCTCCAACAATATAGATTTGGCTAGTGTGTCAAATACTATAGTTCACACCATAATTTATCTTTAGTTAGAATCTCATCTAATGTAGATTTCAAAATGGTCTGGATATATTGGAAGTGTCGTCAATTTTCACTACATGCTCGAATCTACTCAGAAAGCAATTATAAATCTGGATGCTAGGCAAGGTGATAAATTGTGTGAGTTGTTGAATCAGTATCCTAAAATTATAGAAATTGTTGTCTCACGTTTACTGAGCGACTCCTACATATAGTAACATAATCCAAAGACAATCATCTTGCTATCATTACTACACATTTTTTTCACTATTATTGTGCAAATAAATACATCTCACCCAAACAAATTAACAGTCTCCGTAAGAATACTTCCCTAGTATTTGAATGTGGGCATATAATAAAGGATCAAAACTCTTGAAATTTTCTTCTACATGCATCAAAGAGTATCTAGAGCAAGTTAATGGGAAATAATACTTGGACTATGGACTTTGTAACACCTTCTGAAGATTACCTTATACTACCACCTTATGCAGAAGGTTTGATGTATTCAGGAAATGATTTTGTTTTTGAAGAACACCTTGTGCTTGAGGTTTGATGCATTCACATAATGATTTATTTTCATTCTTTAGAACAGGCACTGACGTAGTAGATATTTCTGATCTATTTCCTATGAATTGTCATTCTTCTTGTTGTTCACCATGCTTTGAAAACATTCAACAATCTGCTCCTCCAATTTTTCTTGCTATTCTACTATTTTGTTGGTAGGTTAAAATATCATTGATACATAATCAACTAGTTAAATTTCCTATCAATATGAGAAATTGAGATATTTGTATAAATTAAAATAGCTTCATTCATTGCTTTGCTAGCCATTTCTTCTATGTACTTAAAAATACCTATTTATCAGTGGTGTTCTCAATGCCATTTTGTTGTAGATTTCTCATTTCCCTATATAGCTACCAACTATTACTATTTCATATGTGAGGTAGGTTATACTGAGAAACCCTTAATAAGTAGAAATCTGAGATAAAAGTCAACATTTACATGAAATAGTGGAAATAAATCTTGCAATTCCAAAACCATCTGGTCCATTTACTTCACAACTTGCTCCTATTTTAATATCATCAATATAGGTACCCTAAGTGACAG